>JAOVYU010000056.1:14930734-14949460 GCA_025674565.1 Synodontis membranacea | reverse complement strand
GAAAAAGTCATTTTTTTCCCAACAATTATTTAAAAAAATGAAAATTTAATATAGGCCTATTATAGACTTATTATGCATAAAGTAAATTGTCAAGCATCTGTCTATTTTAATTTTGATGATTATGGCCTACAGCTCAAAAGAATTAAACACCCTCCCAAATTATTAGAATATTTCAGTTCAGGTGTCAGAAGCGTCTTACCAGAGCTAAGGAGAAAACAAACAGGACTGTTGCTGAATAGTCCAAAGTAATCTTTTCAGATGAAAGGAAATTTCGTATTTCATTTGGAAATCAAGGTCTCAGAGTCTCTAGGAAGAGTAGAAAGGCACAGAATCCAAGGTGCTTAAAAGTCCAGTGTGAAGCTTCTACAGTCTGTGTGATAGGGTGAAGTCCAATGTTAACACAGTATCTACCAGGACATTTTAGAGCACTTCAGTCTTTCCAGCACCTGCCCACAGTGCCAAAACGAGTACCAAATGGTTTGCCTACCATGATATTACTGTTTTTGATTTGCCAGCCAACTCGAGAATCTTTGGAGTAATGTCAAGAGGAAGATTAGAAACACCCGATCCAAAAATACAGATGAGTCGAAAGCTGTTATCAAAGCAACCTTATCATATGCGCTAAGCCATAATCATCAAAAATTAAGACAAAAACGGCTTGAAATACTTCACTTTATGTGTAATGAATATGAAATCTGAAAGTTTTCATTTGAAGTAAATTACAAAACAATTTTACCTTTTCTTGTGTATAAGCTAGATGCTATCTCCAGTCTATCCCTGTTTTGTGTTCACCACAGGCTAGTCTGCATTGTTTATAAGCTAAATTGCTATTTTCAGGGTATCCCTGTTGTTTGTGTTATATCCCGGTTATGACTCTAAGACTCTAGGGCTCTCCTCTGTTTAATCTTTTATGTTTTCTTATTATCTTTGATTCCTTTTTGCTCTGATACTGGCTTTACTTTATTAATAAAGACTGTTCTCTTAAGATCAACAGTTTCTTTCTCTGGCTGTTTCCTGTGTCTGTGTCCCACCTATGTTCACACATGCCCATCCTTACTAGTCTCGCCTAGTAGTTCATGACAGAAAGCCTCGCCTGTTAAAATGGACGCAGCAGGAAATCCGTGGCCCACTGACGGCCTCATGCACACCATGCCCTCCTACTTCCTGATGGAGTGGGACTGCCCGTTGCCTGCACTCTATGACGAGTCAGTGATCACCCCGTTGGCTTCCTTCTTAAGTGCTGGCTATTCAGGGAGGCCATGGTGGATCCCAATCCGTCAAACTACATCTGGGTGAGGTGCATGCTACGGTGGCTTACAGGCCCAGTATGCCCGTACGCCGAACACCTCATCGCCACGGATCACTCAGTCACGTGGGACGTTGCGGCCTTCGGCGACATCCTGGAGGAGTTTTTTGAGGACAACGTTGAGGAGCCCCCGTAGACTTCTACTACGGGAGGTCCTTGGAGCTCCCCCTCATCTCCAAGGCCGTCGCTCCGGAAACCCCTCCAGAGGCCAAGAGGAAGGCCACTGCTCTGGAGCTCCCCGTTACTTACCCTTTTGTTTTCTCTGACTCTGTTTCAGGTGCCATGACAGAGCCAGATCCCCTTTGCCAGGCCAAGAGGGCGGCCTGCGACGTTGAAGCACCGGTGTGGCCGATGAGGGTAGGCTGCACCCCGGAGTCCCCTGGACCCACAGAGAGGGCGGCCGATGGCCCAGGGCACCCCGTGCAGGCCATGAAGGTGGTCTGCGCCACAGAGCTAAACGTCCCAAGCCCTGTGGATGTTTCTGACTCTGTTGCAGGTGCCGTTCCAGACTCAGACGCCAGGTGGCAGACCGATAGGACAGCCTGCGGCCCACAGGCACCGGTGCAGACCGAGAGGAGTTCCCTGTGCAAGCTGAGAGGGCTAGCATACCCGGACTCCCCATCCATGATCGGGAGGCGGTCAATGGCCCTAGGCGGCCAGGGCAGAACATGGGGGCGACCATCACGGCTGGCTGTCCCACCTCTAACTCTGTACTGTCCCTTCTGTCTCTTTCAGACCTGGCCGTCCCTCCTGATCACCCCCTAGTAGACCGTTCAGAGTGCGGAGCCTCCACCACCTACCAGACTAAGGCCAAGTCCCAGTGTAAAGCAAGGAGAAGGGCAAAAGCAAAGTCTGGGTCTCTGTCTCCAGCCTCTGAACAGGCTCCAGCTCTGGCTCCAGCTTCCGAGCAGGTTCCGGCTCCAGCTTCCGAGCAGGCTCCGGTTCCAGCCTCCGAGCAGGCTCCAGCTCTGGCTCCAGCCACCGAGCAGGCTCCAGCTCCGGCTCCAGCTCCAGCCGCTGAGCATGTTCCAGTCCCAGCTCTGACTAAGGCGAGCCCGAAGAGAAGGACAAGGTCAAAGAGGGTGACAAAGCTAAAGTCTGAGTCTCTGCCTTCCACCACAGAGCCAGCCCCGGTCTCGGCTCCAGCGTCGAAGCCGGCTACAGCTCCAGCATCAGAGCCGGCCACAGCCCAAACGTCTGAGCCAGCTATAGCTCAAGCTTCGGCGCCAGCTCCAGAAGGTACCCCCGAACCTACGCCAGGACCTGAGACAAGCAAGGTCCACACACCCCCATACACACCCTCACACACACCTAATTCTCCTACCCTAACCCTCACTAAATCTTTGTCTGAGTCCCTACTCAGTTTCTCCTCTCCTGAGTCCCTACTCAGCTTTCCTTCTCCTGAGTCCCAACTCAGCTTTCCTTCTCCTGAACTACCACTCAGGTCCCTCGCTGACTCCCTCATCAGCCTGTCCTCTGAGTTCCATCTCAGCCTGTCCTCTGAGTTCCGTCTCAGCTTGTCCTCTGAGTTCCATCTCAGCCTGTCCTCTGAGTTCCGTCTCAGCCTGTCCTCTGAGTTCCGTATCAGTTCTTCCTCTCCTGAGGTCATCTCAGTTTTCCTTCCTCTGAGTTGCCGCTTTGTTCCTGTGCTGGCTCCCTCACCAGCATCCTCCCTGAGTTCTGCCTCAGCCTCTCTGCTGAGTTTCACCTCAGCCTCTCTGCTGAGTTTCGCCTCTTCTCAGAGCCTCTCCTCAATCTTCTCGCTGACTCTCTCATCAGCTCTCTTTCTGAGTTCCGCCTCAGTCTTCCCTCTTCTGAGTTCCGCCTCAGTCTTCCCTCTTCTGAGTTCCGCCTCAGCCTTCCCTCCTCTGAGTTCCGCCTCAGCTTTCCCTCCTCTGAGTTCCGCCTCAGCCTTCCTTCCTCTGAGTTCCGCCTCAGCCTTCCCTCCTCTTAGTTCCACCTCAGCCTTCCCTCCTCTGAGTTCCACCTCAGCCTCTCCTCCGGGCCTCTACTCGACCCCCTCGCTGACTCCCTCTTCAGCTTCTCTCTGGAGTCCCTTCTCTGTGACTCCCACATCAGTTTTTCTCCTGACTTCCATCTCTCCTCTGAGTTTCGTCTCAGTCTCTCCCCCGAGTCTCTCCTCAGCCTCTCATCTGAGTCTCGCCTCATCTTCCTCCCCAAGTCTCGCCTCAGCTTCCTCCCTGAGTCTCTCCTCAGTCTCTCTCCTATATCCCACCTCAATCTTTGCTCTGAACCTCTGCTCAGTTCCCCCTCTGAGCCTTCACTCTGCTCCCCCTCAAAACCCACTCATATCTCAGCCACACTCTCCGCTTCACAGTCCTTCCTGATCTTAGTGTGGCCCCTCAGCCAATTCCTGTCTGTAAACCTGGTCAGGTGCCCCTCACAGCCTCAGAACCTGCCCACAATGCAGCTGTGACAGGCACTCCTGAACCTGCGCTGCTACCGGTGGAACCCAAAGCCTCATCCCAGTTCCAGTTCCCCGACAAGCCACAGCCCTCAGGACCAGGTCCGCCTCTGACATTTACCTTGGGCGTTCAGAGACAGCGCCCCTAGAGGGGAGGGTACTGTCATGTCTCGTGCCCTCCGGGACTCTGCAGGAGGCCTCTGTCGGCGCACGCAGTGCCCAACCCTCTCTTTCTGCGCATCCCCTGCGCACTGTTGATGCTCACAAGACATGCGGGAGCGTTGGCACATTGCCCCGGCAACTCTCCCGGCACACACGCTCTACCGCCAGTCATTCAGAGTTCCGCGTCACGTAAGCACACACCCTGGGACTATATCATCGGCAATCATGGACGCCATAAAGGACTCACTTGCGCATGCGTCAGCGCAAGGCTTTGTTTTCCTCAGGGGGGGATGTTATGATACTCTGCTTCCTTATTCCTGGCATTCTTCTGAGTGTGCTCCTTTGGGTTTGTTCCTGTTTTCTTTTGCTCAGGTTATGACTGGTGTTTGTATTTTCCTCAGTTTATTCCTGGTTGTTTGAAAGTCAAAGTGCTGTCTTCAGTTTATCCCTGTTTTGTGTTCACTTCAGGTTATGCCTGGTTGTGTATAAGCTAAAATGCTCAAAGTTCTGTCTTCAGTTTTTCCCTGTTTTGTGTTCACTTCAGGTTATGCCTGGTTGTGTATAAGCTAAAATGCTATCTCTAGTTCATCACTGTTTTGTGTTCACTTATGCCTGGTTGTGAATAAACTAAGATGCTCAAAGTGCTGTCTTCAGTTTATCCCTGTTTTGTGTTCACTTTGGGTTATGCCTGGTTGTGTATGAGCTAAGATGCTATCTCCAGTTTATCCCTGTTTTGTGTTCACTTTGGGTTATGCCTGGTTGTGTATAAATTAAGATGCTATCTCCAGTCTATCCCTGTTTTGTGTTCACCTCAGGCTAGTCTGCGTTGTTTATAAGCTAAAGTGCTATTTTCAGGGTATCCCTGTTGTTTGTGTGTTCTCCCCCGTTTTATCCCGGTTATGAGTAAGACTCTAGATCTCTCCTCTGTTTAGTCTTTTATGTTTTCTTATTATCCTTGATTCCTTTTTGCTCTTCTGGTTTTACTTTATTAATAAAGACTGTACTCTTAAGATAAACCGTTTCTTTCTCTGCCTGTTTCCTGCGTCTGTGTCCCACCTATGTTCACACACACCCATCCTTACTAGTCTCGCCTAGTAGTTCATGACAATATGAATGAACCAGTTGATGTTCAAAAGTTATTATACAGCTGCCATCAGTAAAATTGCTCATCATGCTGATTAAATTAATCCCAAATAAATACCTGTTTATGTAGGATTTGCTTTATGACTGCATTTCTTCCAATATAACTGGGGTATTTTCAATATGGAGGGAATCATGAATAGATAAAAATAAATTTTAGAGCAAACTTTCAGGCATCTGCTGATGAAAAGGACTTTAACCCAAAGCATACATCCAAATCAATAAAGGAATGGCTTAACCAAATAAGATCTTTTTGAATGGCAAAACCTGAATCCAACAAAAAAATCTCTGGAGTGAACTGACACAAGCTGTGCACAGGAGATGCCCTCACAATTTGAAAGATCTATCATCATTTTGAAAGAAAAAGTGGAAATATTTTCTCAATGTCAAGTTGTGTCATAAAATCAAAAGGTGCTTCAGTAAAATATTAGTTTATGGGTGCATACACATGAAACTAGGTTATTGTAACTTTTTTTCCCATAACTTTTGTAACTTTTTTTTTCTTGTCTTATAATATTTCACTTTACTTGTATACTTTGCAATTTCACATTTAAGATGCATGCTGTATGTCCTGTGTTAGGGGGTTCCCCAGTCTGGGGATACAAACACTACAAACAGCCTCACAGATATTTATTTTCTGTTTTGTACTTGGAACATGAGATAATCTTGTGTTTGATGATAAAATCACTAATCACTCACTAGACCCACTAAACTCAGTCAATATGTGAAGAATACGGGTGTTCAATGTATAGAAAATGCTTCACTAACAGAATAGCTGGGTGACTTTAGCAGACAAAAAAAAAAACGACAAAAAAAAAAAAAAAAACTTTTCTGGAATGATTTTCTGTTCCGCATGGTGGATCACTTCCAGCTAGATTAAAAGTGCAAAGGAAATATAATCATCTTCTGTGTTACCCTTTTAAAAAAAAAAGGGCACACATACACACACACACATTATATATATCCCCACATGAGGAATGGTGAATTTAGATTTGTTATTCATTCTAAAACACAAAGCTTCATTATGACAGCTGGACAAGTAGGAAGAATGAGAGTATGTATATAAATTTTAGGGAAACTTGTATGATGGTTTATTGAACCAACCTAAGAGCCTTCCCTGCAGAGATGATTCTGTACAAATTGGAAGTCAGTTTGATGATACACTCAGAGATTGTCGGCACTGATACACAAACGCTTCCCTCTTTGATCTCCAAGAAATGAGACTCAGAGGGAGCTCAGCAATCAGACAAGGCTCAAATAGTATCTGACTCTATACAACCCACTCCACCTGTGGCCTTAAACTGCATGGCTTGTTTTTCTTGTGAACTCTGCATTTGTATTGTAATACAAATACCTATCCTGTTTGAAGGCTCATGCTGCTGGGAGTGTCTAAGATGAACTGACAACTGAGAGGAAGCCATCAGGGAAGCAGCTACAAGTGACAGAACTGCACATGAAAGCAACAACTCCAGGCACTGCTCAGGCAGTGTGTGAAGTGAATAGGGAAAAAAAAAAAAAGGTCTGGGGGGAGAGCGTCTGGATGAGAGTGTGGATCTGTATCTGTGTGCTGCCATGTCTGCATCACAGGTGCATGACAGTTGAGGAATTCTGATGTGCAATTTGGAGTGACAACCGAGTCAGAAATGCTTTCATGTTGCTCCAGCATTCTATGACAGTATGCAATATCAACTAGATGTCATGCTTGAAGGGATATGACCTTATGGATGTCAGTTCTTATGCACTTCAAAAAAGGGTTGTCAGTTTTGTGGCCACTTACAGAAAGTGTTCCCTCTTCACTGAGAGTATCAAGATAAATGTCTTATTCATGCTAATCTCTGATATGGAATCATTCAAGAAGATATGCTGAAACCTGGGCGTGTTGTTACTTCAAGGGTTGAGATCTGTCTCTCTCTACATAAATACTATACTCTTTGCATCCGTTCTCAAAATTAGCTCAAATAACCTTGCGTTTATGAACAAAACTGGCACGAGTCTAAATGTGCTCTAAAGATGCCACTCTTCTCATACGTTTACATTTAAATGTATAAAGTGGAGAGTCAGCACACAAAAAGCATGACGATATGGTGCTGCTGATTACCTATTCTTCTTAATTTGCAGGTTTGAGCAATTAGAGGTGTCCCAATTTTTGAATATTTTTTTTTTTTTATTTTCATCCACTCCACCTTCCAAAACCAGATGAAAATTTACAGCAGGTATGGTGGTAGGAGCAGTTGTCAGGATGACACCCAAGAACAGGAATCTGAGACTACAGTGGACAAAGGGCAACATTTTTGTAATCCTCAGTACACTAGTTTTGATGAATGTGTGCCCACTGTTGCCAGGGATTCCTGTTTTTGCTGAAAGTAGCAGAACATAGTGTGGCTTGTTATAGCCCATCCATCTCAAGTTTCAACATGTTGTGTGATCTGAGATGTTTTTTGCTCACCTCGGTTGTAAAGAGTGCTTATTTGAGTTAGCCTTGCCCTCCTGTCAACTCAAAGCAGTCTGCTTATTCTCCTATGACCTCTCTTATCTGCCTCAGAACTACCGCTGCTGTTGTTTTTTCGCACCATTCTTTGTAGAAACTGTTAAAATCTCAGGAGATCAGCAAATTCTAAAATACTTAAATCGGCCCATCTAGTACCAATCTCCATGCCACTCTCAAAGTTACTGAGATCTTATTGGAAATAATGTGAAGCTCTTGACCTGCACTTGCACTCCTGCCACCTGATGGGAGTTTATTAGCAGCACAGGTACTGTGCGTGTTCTTTAATTGGACGAATGAACAGGTATACCAGTGTTCCTAATAAACTTCACTCAGGGAGATATTCCGGTTTTACAGTCATTCATAACCAGGGTGAGGAGGTTATGAATGACATAACAAGGGGAGGCTAATGAGTGTCCTTAGCACCACTTCCTACTTCACTTTTTACTTTCAATTTAAACTTTTTCATTTTTGTGTTCCTGAGAACATGACATTTTAACACAAAAATAGAGGGTATGCTCTATTGATGATTTATGAAGAAAAAACTAAAAAATGCAAAAAATTTCACAGTAGCACAGGGTTTTTTGGCCAGCCCTGTCACACCATTTCCATGTGACAACTGCTGTTACTATAAGCATATGCTTCTTTTCTATTAAAAGCTTCATTATAGCTTGACCACCTCTTCTTCAGAAAAACTGGGTGACATCCTATCTTCTCCATCTTGAAATTTTCCTTGGTATTTTTCCTGATATATGCTTTTCATTATTATTTTAACTGACTCCTTTTTTGAATTAAAAAACAAATTGTCATATCCCAACAGTTTTTCAGATATGACAAAATATAAGACGCTTTGGGCAGAATATCTAAAACTGCTCTTTAATTATTATTCAGTGAATGAACAATTTGCATTTTAGAATGTTTCCATAAACCCAAAAAACACAGAAAACTGCATAGTTTTTCTATTCCCTTGTTGCTTCAGGGCCCTTTAGAATTATTCAAACTCCCAGCACTATCCTCCACCCCACACCCTTACTGCACCCCTGGATCCACTTACCTGTTTTCTGTCTTTTTGTGCTGGGGGAAGCAAGGCTCTTGAACGGTCTGCAATTTTCTGATGAGAAAGAAAAATATATCATCAGCATGCAGACTGAATGAACACCCAGCTAAAGGACAATTTAAACTGTTTATTCTTTGCAATGCTGAACGAAATATCTTGGATGTATGACATGTATACTTTCTTAACGGACCATAAAGCAATGTTGTCTTTTTTACTAGGTGTTCGGGATAGAGAGAGCTTTAGCAGTACTCTCACCTTCTGCAGGTCACCATAACGCTGAACAGACTCTGACAGCTCTGTCTTCAGCCTCGTCAGTCGCAGACGGTCTTGCTGTCGAGAGAAAACCAATCGTTATTGCAAAAAATTGACATTTAATAATACATCTGTCATATTTAACAATTACATGATTCACTTGGCCACTGGTCTGCTGCAGCCTTTCTCATTATTATATGTTAATAGCCTCAATTCACTCATTTCATACTTTATTAAGAATGTATTGATGCAAAGCTTTAACCTAGACACACATTATGCACTGTTGCTGATTTGTCACTAAAATCCCAGACAGTCCGTGACTAAATTAGACACTAGCCATGTCTAGAATGTCATGGTGTATAATAAGTATGGTCGGAGGTAAGACTATAGAAATATACTATACAAGTCAAAGGAATGAAAATGATACTTTACCCGAGAGGAGCCACTGATGATGTCAGAGAGCTGTTTGATAAGTTGGCTTGTGCTTGTAATAACTTTATTGGTTTGTTGCTGTATGGAGTGCCTGAGAGAGAGAGAGAGAAAGAGAGAGAGAGAGAGAGACAGAGAGAGAGAGAGAGAGAGAGAGAGAGAGAGAGAGAGTTATGGATCTTGCAGGTTTATGAACTGAGTCAGATGATTGCAAATATGGCATCTATTCCAAAGTGTAAAAAAAAAAAAAAAGAAATCTTCAGGCTATACTGGCTAGCACTCCATAGATTATGTTTTGACAGTTAAATGAATCGATATTAATGACTTTGTAACATCAGAAAAGAGATGTGCATTGTAGAACCCAGTTGGCAAAAGTCATATGCATTAGGCTTCTGGCAGATCTTCACCAACAACATACTGATAAATTAATAAAATGACAGAAAATTAATGATGTAAATAAAAAGAAATAAATTAAATGTTTATTAGGAATATCACCGGTTAGAGAGCAAACAGATTAAATGATGATTAACATATGGATAATGTTATGTAGGAATGGTATGGCAGATAGACTCAAATTGAGAGTAACATGAAGGGAAATAAGCACGAAAGCTGAAGGAGAAAAGAAAGATATATTACATTAAAAATGCATATGAATCAATGAATGAATGAACGAATTCTAATTATACATTTATTCTAAAATATTATTATTGATATTATTAATAAATATTTCTATTTAAATTAGAAATGCAGGGGTAGTGAGATGCACGGAAAGAAGTGAGGGGCTTCTGATCATATACAATCATCTGACAGAAATGCGTTGTTCTGCTTAGATAGACTGAGGCTTTGGATAAGATATTGATTTAGTGTCTGTACTCTATATGGTCTGATCCCAGTTTTTAAAACCCAGTGCAGAAAGGCTGTTCATAGTACCTTCTGCTCCTCTGAGATATACAGTACAGACCATGTAGCCCACCTTCCTCTTAAATATTGATTTAAAGACGGAGGTAAACGAAGGATTTGCTGGAAAGGAGAAATTGGTCTAGTATGCCCAGTGCGAATGAAGGGCCTGTCACTGTCACTGTATCCTTACAGAAACAGTGGACTTTCAAGGTGAAGCAAGACAAAAATCCTCAGTTTAACCATCGGTTCTTTAAGTTACAGCTTAGGGATTGCCAGACATGCTCTGCGTGATGCCATCTGATTACAGGACCCACTTTCTTTTTATTCCAGACATATAAAACCTTTCTGCAGATGACCTCTAACATACAGAAGGGTAAAGGAACTGTTTTCTTTATAAAGGCTTAAAGGTTGAGTATAGGTGGTACTCAGAGTTGAATCAGATAGAGGAAGCAAAGATGCTGTACTACTTATCCACCTACTTATCTCTACTTATCCACCCCATTAAGACTCAAGTCATTAGGCGGTAATGTATAAAACCAATAACCTTCACTAAAAAACTAATAAAACACTAGAAAAATATCTATTGACTCTCCTTTGGCTGTTTGGTATAGGATAGATAGTTACAAAGCTGGCTAACTATCTGGTTTATACTGAGATTTCTGATGCCTGCCAGGATAAAAATTTATTCAGCCCTCTCTCTTCCCCTTCCTGTATCTAGCTCCTATATGTAACCATGATACTGATAAAGGCTGATTTCTTGTGAAAATAGACTATATCTACACATACTGTATCGTTGCCCCTTTTTGATCCCTATTTGAAATAGACTTGTGGTGGTTTATGTAATTTTTCAGCACAGATAAGCTGATGGTACACACAAATCTGCTGCTGAATGACCAAATGTATGATAGGTTTAGGACTTGGCTGAAGGATCTTGCTTAATAGCTGTAGGCATGCTTCCATATTTTACTGCTAAACTTCGAAGCTATGAGTGAATTTGCAATTGTGTTTGTGTTTTTTTTTTCTTTCTTTGGTGAAGTCCCTTTGCCAAAAAACAATGTAATTGATCACTATGTACGACATGATATTTCATAGAAGGTTTTATTATTTAAAACCACAAATGCTTTAAGGGTACTTCACAGCTTTTTTTCTCCATTTTTTTTTTCCATTCCCAGCCACCAGCAAGTTGTCCCCCATCATGCAACAGCTATAAACTGAGTAAGTTGTAGATTGGAAGTAAACTCCATCTGTCTTCTTACTCATACATGCCTTGATTAGCTAGTTTTGCTCAGATTGACAGAGAAGAGAGAGTATACCAATCCTCCCACCCAGAGAACTTTGTTCTACAGTCTGCTGGCCATGTTTGGGTGTGGCACTGTTGGTATTTGAATTAACCAATGATGAGGAATATACTTTTATGTTGTATCAATTTAGCAATTTTGGGTAATTTTGAAGGGTTCTTGACCTATTAAAAGAAGTTCTACATGGACTCTTCTCTGATTGGGAAACACTCTGTTGTAAATAGAACCCTTAACAGCTCCTCTCTTAATAAAATGATTCTTAATAAGAACAACTGAAGAACCAATAAGGACAGGTTTATACGAATAAAGTCAAAATTTGTATGGAATTTTAAGGAACTACTAATATGTACTATAATGGTTGAAGCACTAATTAAGTCTACAAATCTAAGTCTGACTTTATCTACTATAAGTTTCTGTGAACTTATTTAAAAGAATCCGGTTTGTCAGTTATTGTAATGCTCCACACATACTGTAGTCAATCACTGAACACATCTGTCCAACTGATTAGAAAAGGTTTAACCAGATCTCCCTTTCAGGGCTGATCCATTACTGATGACTCTTATGACATATGTGCCCTTTCCTCAACATGACACACATCACACAGCAGTGACAGCTTTAGCAATGAAATGGGGAAACCACATGCACTGTCACAGCACTACACTGACACCAGACATGACTGTTTTACACTCATATGAATACATAAGAGTTAGTAACTGACTTCATATTAGTGGCACTTAACCTAAGCCATGAGATAACTGAACAGAAACGTACTGCCTAAAATTCAGTTCTGTAGAGAATACATTCGATGCCTTGTGAATTGTAATGAAGCATATCAGTTAGCTGTTTTGCAAACAGACAGTAAAATATGAATCTTCACTTACTATGAATATAATAATGCATCACATCAAAGAATACATTTCTACATTTCTACTTTCATTCATAGACTGTTTATGTGAATATTGTTTTTTTAACTCAAAATCACACAGCTTTCGTGAAGTATCAAAGATAAGGCATTCCTTGAATATTAAAAAATGACTGCCTTATTTTGCCCTTTTCAGCAAATTCTTCAATTTTCAGCAGACAAAAACAACACACAGAAAATCATGCTTTTGAATAAAATGGGAAGACATTGCATGGGTGTTGCATAGTAATATTAGGTTTGAAAATAATATGTTTAGTCGAGGCTTTATATTTCGAGTGATATTTCTCAGCTAAAGACAACAAGACTTCTTATGAAAGTAGTTCCTAGGAAATTTTTATTTGCAATGTATTCAAATTCTAATGCACTAAACACCTTTAGAGAAGCCTCATAAGCCTCTTCATTGTCCTCAACAGAACCATCAACCTCACCCACATCATCTCAGGGGTTTATGTAGTGTATATAGCCATTGAAAAGGAAACAAACTTGCATTACTCATCATATTAAACTCAAACCTAAACTCTCTCTCTCTCTCTCTTTCTCTCTCTCTCTCTCTCTCTCTCTCTCAATGATTCATGATTGGCAAGTTTTGCAAAGGTAATTGCTCCTAATAGAGTGATCTATGGTGGGATGTTGAAACACCTCAAGCTATGATTCCTGTTCCCTGATTCCTGTTCAGCCAGGTTATGCATTAAAACTAGTTATGGCTTAATCCACAAAGCACTGCCACTGTTACTAACCAGAATATAAAACACAGCAGCTTAGGCAGACATACATGGGGTAGGTAATTTTGGTGGAGTTGTCAGTGCTGTCACAGCAGGCAGCTCCAGGGAATGCATATGAGGAGAAGGAGGAATATCAGACTGAGCAATTAGATTGGATCAATTAGATTTGCATTGATGACACCACCCTACACAGCCGAACCTTCACGAGAACTACCAGTTTCTGTGCTAATCTTAGCTGTTACCTACTGCAGCGTGTAATTGCAAAATTCTGCCCGGTTATACTGAGAAATCCTCCTCCACCTGTGAATACCTGACCCTGGCCACTGTGCATTACTCACTGTTCATTTTTCATTACATTACTGCCCTACTTTGAAAAGGAATACTACACAACTGACTGAGACAGGAACAATTATTTTACTCTCTATACAGGATATTTTAATTCTAGGGTAGTGGTAGATCAGTGTTTAAGACATTGGGCAATTGAATGGAAGGTCGTGAGTTCAAATCCCAGCACCACCATACTGCCCTTGAGCAAGGCCTCAGTCTTCCTCAACTGTTCAGTTGTATACATGTGATATATGTACGCCACTCTGGATAAAGGTGTCTGACAAATGTAAATTTACAGTGCTGTATTCATAGCACAGCACTGCTGAGTCCTTCATTCTAATTGGTCAGAAAGTTGATTCATTTTCAATAACAGTACCTGTAGTACCACAGTTTAAAAAAAAAAAGGGAAAAAATTGAATTTTGGGGGGGATTGGACAGCAGTTGAAGGTGGGTGCCTTGGGGGGGATTGGATAGCAGTTGAAGGTGGGTGCCTTGGGATGTGGGTCCATCCCAGGCTGCTTAAATTGGCTTTAAGGACATGGAACATCACCTCTCTGTTTGGGAAGAAGTCTGAGCTTGTATATGAGGTTGACAGATACCAGCTAAATATAGTTGGGCTCACCTCAATGCACAGCATGGTTTCTGAAACCAATCTCCTGGAGAGGGGGTGGACTCTATTCCATTCTGGAATTGCCCTGGGTGAGAGGCAGCAGGCTATTTTGGCACTTTTACACTGGCATTTTTTTCCTGTGATCGAGATTGTTTTCATGCACTTTCATATTGGGGAATGGGCTCTGATTGTTGTTTGTGTTTATGCACCGAGCAACAGTTCGGGGTATGCAGCTTTCGTGGTGACCTCAGTTGGGGTGCTGGAAGGCGCTCCCTCTGGAGATTCCAGTTTTCTACTGGGTGAATTCAATGCTTATGTGGGCAAGGGCAGTGAGACCTAGAAGGAAGTGATTGTGAGGAACAGCCTGTCTGACCTGATCCCGAGCGTTTCTTGTTATTGGGCTTCTGTGTTAATCACAGATTGTCCATAACAAACACCATGTTCCAGCATAGGGGTTTCCATAAGTGTACTTGGCACCAGGACACCCTAGGCTGTAGGTTGATGATTGATTTTTTAGTCACGTCATCAGGTCTGTGACTGTATGTCTTGGACACTTGGGTGAAGTGAAGAGCTCAACAGGATCAGATGGCAGGGGAGGATGATAGACAGTCTGATTCACCCAAATGTAAAAAGAGAGAGCTAAGCCAAAAGGTGAAACTGTTAATTTACTGGTCGAATTACGTTCCTACCCTAACCTTTGGCCACAAACTGTTATAATCATAATGACCAAAAGAACAAGTGGCAGAAATGAACTTTCTCTGAAGGGTGTCAGGGCTCACCATTAGAGATTAGGTTGAGGAGCTGAGCTCTCTGGAGGAACTCAGAGTAGAGCTGATGCTCCTCCACATTGAAAGGATGCCTCCTGGACAACTCCTAGGTGAGGTGTTCCAGGCAAGTCCAACGGGGCGGAAACCCTGGGGCAGACCCAGACCTCTCTTAGCTGGCTTGGGAATACCTCAATGTCCCCCCAGAAGTGCTGGAGGAGTTGACTGGAATTGCAACTGCTGCACCCACGATCCAGACCCAGACAAGCAGCAGAAAATGGATGGATGGATTGATGGATGGTTTTCTTTGAGGAGATGTTTATTTATTAGTGTCTCCAGTGTCAGTGCTTTGTAACAGTTGGATAAATATGTAACTTTCTTCAAGAGGTCTTCAAGACAGATGGCTTTGTGCTTTGCTTTTTCTAGGTAACATGACAAGCTGTTTTTTTTTTTTTTTTTATTAAAAAAAGAGACGCCATTTATATATGTTAAGTGAACTACCTTTTCTTGTGGATGTTTCAAAACAATAAACTATAAATTGATCAAATCTACAATGTTCCCTTATAAGAAAAAAGTCGAAAAATCAGTAAATGAAAAATAAAGCAAAACAGGATGTGCAATTATTGATAAAAATATAATAATAATAATAATAATAGTAATAATAATAATAATAATAATAATAATAATAATAATGTGGTAACAGTAACTCAGTAAACAGTAACTTTAGGATGCAAGACGCTACTCCATCGTTGATTCTTTTCCCATAACAACGTACATTGCTGCATTTTATTACTTCTGTAAGAGATATCTACAATCACCCATGCACAACTGATATTAATTTAATATTTTTTTTTACTAATGAATTGTTTTTAACCTATTAAATGTAATTTTTGCTTTCTTATTATGTATTCATTTTGAAAGAATGTGTTCAAGAAGGAATTAAAATATACAGTTCATACAAATAGGCATGCAAAAATAAAAAAACAACAACAATAATAATAATAATAATAATAATTATTATTATTATTATTATTATTATTATTATTATTATTATTATAATTAATCACGTCTATCCTCTATTAAGTATTATAATATGTTACCTTTCCAAGTTTGATTTTTATAGCAGTGGAGATAAAAACAATTTATCCAAAGTGAAGTCTGCATGACGATGCTGAGTAGCAATTATCAAGATGATTTGCACCATATCAGTCAAAAAATTAATTCATGCCTTTTTGCTCTGTATGTGAAAGCTGTCAAACCATCTACATGCACCATTTAATAGTAATTTGTAATTTGCTTTAGAAGTGTGTGTTAATGTTTTGAAGCAAATTTCACATGCTGTGTGTTTACACTGATCTTTTTTTTCTAAATATAGAGCAACTCAATGAATTATGCCATCTCTGAACACAGCAGAAGAATGAAAACAGATTAAAAAATAAATAAAAAATTACTCATGTACCATAAGATAATTGTTTGTCTGTCTTCGATGAATTACAACCCATAACTTGAAAAGAAGTCATTTGCTGGAATTCATTTTAGTCCAGAGAATTATTATTACGGCTAAGTTAACTCTTTATCTTGATATTTGGAATTACTCAGAGACCATTTTCATCTTTGATGTTGGAAAGTCTGCAATGTTTTTATTGACCTCCATCTAGGAAGAAACAATAATATATAAAAGGCACTGAGTAAATGAGCAGAAAAACAATAATATGTTATATACCATCTGCCACAGGACCATCCCTGGTAATGGAGCATCTTCCATCAGTCATTCTGACAAAGACTGAAATGAAAATATATTTCTGGTAACAATAGATCTAGATCTGTTGATTCTTCAGAACTAATAATTGCTCAACACTGTACTAACACACACACACAGACACACACACACACAAATGCACACATACATTAGTGTTGATGACAAATTGATTTTGGGCAGAAAACAAGAATAATTCCACACAGATATTTTTACTGCCACCACCTTTATTTAACAAAATGGTTTTCGGGATGTATTTTATGACAAATGCAGTATCTGGCCCAGGACACTCACTTATTGGATTTTTAAAAATAGATGATTAATTTAATTTATTTCTGTATGAACTACATCATAATCAATTATTAATCATAAATAAAAAAATGTTTTAATGTTGTAATAACCCCCGCCTCTCGCCTGAAGTTAGCTGGAGATTGGCGCCAGCTCCCCCCGCGACCCTGAACAGGATTAAGCAGAAGAGAATGGATGGCTGGATGTTGTAATAAATGTATTCTTCCAAACCACTTTTGCAGCTTACACCATTTCACAAAGCAAAAGTCTTCTTCCACTGGTTTCGTGAACTTGATAATGAATTAGTGTTCTTTAGTGGCCTTTCCAGTCACCAGACCTGAATCCACTAGAAGAACTTTGGGATGTAGTATAATGGAAGATTGACAGCATGACTGCACCTGAAAAATCTGAACTGCGTGATGCAGCCATGCAGTCAACACAGACCAGAATCTCAAAGGAATGTTTCCAACATTTTGTGGAATCCATAGCATGAAGAATTAAAGTTGTTTTGAGAGCAAAGGGAGGCTCTGCCCAGAATTATTATAGTGTTTCTAATAAAGTGCACTTTATGCATTAAACATCCTATTAGATTTAGATTATTTTATTAATCCCAAGAGGGAAATTTTTTCTCTGCATTTAACCCATATGTGACGTGACACACAGCAGGGGGCAGCTATTCTCAGCGCCCGGGGAGCAGTGCTTGGGGGCGACACCTTGCTCAGGGTACGTCAGTGGTACTTTGCAGGTCGCGGGATTCGAACCTGCAATCCTTCAATTATAAGGGTGTTTTCCTAACCATTAGGCCACCATCTGCCCCAAAATTCTATTATTTAGATATTTCAACTGCTCTTAAAAAATACATTTGTCACATAGTAAAAAAAAATATGTGGTCACTGTGCTTCAAACATAGCTTTTGTAAAATCTCTCAGGTTTTCCTTCTGTATTCAAGCACTCACAGTCAGAGCTCCTAGTTACATGATGTGACTTTTGTGCTAAAGACAAGCAGTGTCCCTGAAAAGTCCTCTAAAACAGCAGTGCAGAATACATAATGTGGTAACAAGCACAAAGAGCGTGAATGATTAATCCACTTAGCGTAGTGGATGTGTTTTCCCGATTACAAAGATGGGCTGAAATCAATTTGCTATATGATTTCATCTCACTTACAGGAATTCGGTTAATTTGGAGAGCCAAAGTTTAAGGCCTTTTTTTTTGTTGTTGCTATTTATATTCCTTTTCCAGTTTCAAACGGTCAAAAATTGTGCTTATTAAATCATAGCTCAGGAACACTAGGTCTCAAATAATGGCTTTGGCCCCGCTTGGCTTTCTTGGCAGCTTACGACAGTCTTGACACTTTAGTCTGAATTTTTGTGAGGTTAGTGCTGAGGTAGCTTCTATCACGGCTTGCCAGTGACTCCAGGGAGATAGCTGTGTGTGTGTATGTGTGTGTGTCTGTTTGGGGGAGGGCACTAGTCAGACAGGGTCTCTGGGCGACACGTTGCCATCTGGGAGGTATGACCCTGGAATCGAGAGGTTTCCGTGGAAACTGGCTCTAATAGAATCATGGCTAGGGTGCAGCAGGGGGCAAAAGAGAGATGGAAAGAGGGAGAGCGAGGTGTGTAGTCTGGCCCCCTGCTCAGATGGACTAGGCGTGGTGAATTAAAACTATACAGAGGAGAGCTCAGTCAAGGTCAATTGAGAGAAAAACTGAAAAAGGAGCGACAAACACAAACCAAACCAAATCGCTCTGAGAGTAAGAAGGTGACAGAAAAAGCAAGATAGGGAGTAAATAAACACAAACATGGTCTACACAGCAGATCAACATGATAAATATCTTCAAATATGTTTAACATGTGTATTATGTGAGCAGATTAAACATAAATAAA
>JAOVYU010000056.1:14892511-14924979 GCA_025674565.1 Synodontis membranacea | reverse complement strand
GACCTGATTAGTCGACTAATCGCAAAAATAATCGGTGACTAGTCGACTATCAAAATAATCGTTTGTGGCAGCCCTAATACACACACACACTGCACCTGTTAGTGGATGAGATATATCAAGTGAACATTTTATCCTCCAAATTACTGTGTTAGAAGTAGGAATTATGGGCAAGTGTAAGGTTTTGAGTGACTTTAAGAAGATTCAAATTGTGATGCTTTCAAGACGGGGTCAAAGCATCTCCAAAACTGCAACTCTTATGGCATGTTCCCAGGCTGCAGTGATCGGGATCTATCAAAAATGGTCCGAGGAAGGAACAGTGGTAAACTTTGACATGCACCACCTAAGCATTGTTGCAGACCATGTACATATTTTCTTGGAAATGGAATTCCCTTATGGCTGTTGTCTCTTTCAGCAGCATAATGCAAGCTGCCACAAAGCAAAAATGGTTAAGGAATGGTTTGAGGAGCACAACAATGAGTCTAATGTGTTGACTTGGCCTCCAAATTCCCCAGATCTCAATCCAATCAAGCATCTGTGGGATGTGCTACACAAACATGTCAGATCCATGGAGGTCCCACCTCGCAACCTACAAGACTTAAGGGATGTCTTGGTGCCAGATACAACAGCACACCTCTAATGTAGTCCATGCCTCGATGGGTCAGGGCTGTTTTGTCAGCAAAAGGTGGACCAATACAATGTTAGGCAGGTGACCATAATGTTATGCCTGATTGGTGTATATTCCTAATGGGCAAGAATGTGGTGGTGTCTTATTTAATAAGATTTATACAATAAAACTCTCTGTGGCTAAATGGTTAATATCAGCTCAATACTATACATGCTGGAACACTGTAAGCATTTCATTTGCAGACCCAACCACAAAACGGCAGATGGGAAAGCAGAACACAGATGTTCACTATTCAGTTTCTCAAGAGATTTGTACTGATGATCTTGAAGAAAAGAAATTTGACAGTGCATGAATGTCAGGTTGATAGAAAAGGCTGATAGAATTGATGACATGCCAGTGGACACGGTGAGTGTAATGCAGTTTACACAGATGCAGCCATTTCAGATTAACCACTTGCAGACAAGCAATGAATATTGTAGTTGCTGGCAGCCTGACCGAAAAGAGTAATTGAAGTCTGAAAAGAATGAGATGATAAAAAAGAGAAAATAGGCACTGACAGGATATTCAGTTTTATATCTATATCTAGAGCTGGAGAGGTTTGGGAACAATGAAATCCTGAGAGACCATATTTATGTGTTGGATATGTGCCAGAAGGTGGCCTTGAACCTATAAAATGGTAAACAGGTAATCTGTGCTATACATCACAGCTTTGGTCTAAACAGGAAAAGCAGTGTTCATGTTCGTCTACCAGCCTTCATGCAGGGTACCCAAAATTGGTGTGTCAAGACATGGTGATCCCCCTTGTGTTGGTTTAATGGAGGTTTCAAAATAATACTGATGATATTATAAAGGGACCTGTCCAGGGTGTACCATGCCTCTCACCTGAAGTCAGCTGGGATTAGCACCAGCTTCACAGCGACCCTGACAGATAAGCAGTATAGATACTAGATGGATGTAATATGGGGTGCGTCAAATGAGCCCAGAGGTGCAGAAATTCTTTCCACAACATTTCTCTAATTTTGCCATAAATTCATTCCATAATCTATAATGTATCAGTCACCAAGGTATTATATTGTCACTCTACAAATATGACTAAATGTGAGAACTATCTGGTTGCTATGCAATAATTTCAATTTACACATCACAAAATTTACAGGCTTCCATCCCCTGTCTAGTTTTAATTCAACACACCTAGTCTGTCTGAGCAAGGGGCCAGGGTACACACCTCTCTCTCTCCCTCTTTCCATCTCTTTTTTGCCCCTTGCTACAGTAGGCACAGACTCACCAGAACTGGACAGTTGAAGACATGGAAAAATATAGCCTGGTCTGATGAATCTAGATTTCTCCTGAGGCTCACAGATGGTAGAGTCAGAATTCTGGCACCAACAGCATGAATCCATGTGCCCAACCTGCCTTGTGTCAACAGTCCATTCTGGAAGAGGTGGTATAATGGTGTGGGGAATGTTTTCTTGGCACATTTTGGGCCTGTTAATAACAATCAACCATTGCTTGAATGCCACAGCCTGTTTGATTATTGCTGCTGGATATGTGCATCTCTTCATGGCCACAATTTACCCATCTTCTAATGGCCACTTCCCACATGATAAGGCACCATGCCATAAAGCAAAAGCCATCTCAAACTGGTTTCATGAACATTACAATGAGTTCGGTGTTCTTCACTGGTCTTCCCAGTCACTGGATCTGAATCCAATAGAGCACCTTTCGGATGTAGTAGAATGGGAGATCCATAGCGTGAAAACGCACCTGAAAATTCTGCAGGTATTATAAATGTAAACATGGACCAGAATCTCAGCATCTCGTGGGATCCATACCATGAAGAAATTATGTTCCTTTAAAAGCAATGCAAGGCCCCACACTGTATTAGAATAGTGTTCTTAAAAGTGCTTATTATTTGCATATATTTTTTTAAATAACTTTCAGAATATTCTCTTGTCCAGTGTAAATTTCTCCTTTCCTCTGAATTAACCACACTCCGATAGCTTGAATCACTTGAGTTTTAATGGACATCTGCTAATATGGCTAGCTGAGTTAATTGCCCTACTTTTTAATTCTACTGCCTCTTGATGCATGATTACCTAAACCAAATACAGATACACGGTCTTTGGCAGTAATACAGCAGAACCATCACAGATAAAAATCTGATTTGCTGTGCACAACAATCTGTTCCCTACTTAAAGACTCATCATAACGTAAAGCACTTTTTTAGCGCATTCTTCTTTCAAATTCTAAAGGGAAAACTTGGAAATATTGGAGAATAAAACCTCATTGGTTGCATGAAGTCACACTGATACTCCTTTGTTTGGGTGATATATGAGGTCTGTATATTGTACAATATTCTACATGAAATGAATAGAGCTAGTGAGAGGATAAACACTTACAGGCTCTGGCGTAGCTCTGCTGTGTCTCTCGATGTCCCCAATGACTGAAGGCTCTTTTCTAATGTGACCACTATGGAAAGTAATGAATTAATAATTCTGCATTTTGAATACAATTCACCATTTCATAATTTCAACATCTAAATCTACTCACCATTAGCGTTAATTTGGAAGATGTTGGAGGATGTTTCTTGGAACACATCTTGTAATTCTGAAGCACTAACCTGTGTAGCTGCAGTAAAAATAAAACATTGCTGAAATTCTTCAGAAAGTTTCATTAAAGGAACAAGGTATTCATTATAAATATTCACCATTTATTTACTTTTGACCACGTGCACTGATGAATATACTGTAAGTAGAAGATTACTAAAGGCCTGTATGACAACGTGAATTACTTTTCATGACACAAAACCTATTATACATGGTTTGATCATACATAAAAATGCTTTTTTCATAAAAATTGTTTAGCTATTTACTTTTTTGGTGAATCCAAATGAATCAGACAGACAGATGCCAGTTTCTTGGCCGTGACCCAAATGGGTCATGTAGGCCTAGCTGCAGTATTTCTTCATCAAACATATATAAGACACATATATACAGTCACATGCACACACAGAATGGGGGTAATCATAGAGGTCCATTAAATCGATCCACTTCACAACCTTTGTCTCTTAGAACAGGCCCAACATACACTTACACATACAATTGCACACATGCTCTCACACGGTGAGTGTCCTTACAGGCTTTTGTCTATCTCTGTCTGCAAAATGACTGTAATTGGCTTGGTGTTTTTTCTATGCCTCTTCATCCAATGCATTCACACAACAACTGTGCAAATAGAAACTGAGGTTTTAAGCTGGAGAACACTAGAGGACACAGGCATTAGACACTGGGGGGAGATGGGAGCACAGAAAATCCAATATGCAAGATATATAATATATATTCATTTGAATTAACTGTAGGATATCCTAAATGAAAATAATGTATTCATGATTATCAGGTAAACCAGTAAATCATATATTAAGGTAGATGTGATCAATCATTGGAAATTTATTATGACCATATATACAAAGGACATAATTTATCAGTCTTTTAAGAAAGTTATGTGAATGTTGTCTTTGAGCAAACTGAATCAAGAACTGCCAGATGTACAAAAGTTTCAGTAATAGATTTTACTTGTACTCAAATGCCCAAGTACCAAGCATGTTCACAGCACAGCTTATACACAATTAATGACACAAAACTCTATAAAAAGCAAAGATCACAGGGAGCTGAAAGCAAAAACATACTAAATGATGAAAAAGCCATTGGAGCTTATCAGCTACCACAGACACATAATAATGCTTTCCTTTGTATAGAGTGTCATTTCTTAATTAAATAGTTAGTTTTATTTGTTCTAATTTGTGGATTTTTTTTTTTTTTTTTTTTTAGATTGCTATTTTTTCAACTTGTTAAAAAGACAGAATTTCACATTTTTAAAATGACATTTGTGAGTATAATTGAAATGAGCTAGTTAACCTTGCCGGTGTAATTTGTATACAACATGAACTCATGCCAATTAAACAATTCGAAGCTTAACCAGCCAGGTCAACATTACTGAGTCTCCTTACAGGTAGATTTTACACAGTCTTGAAGTCAAGAGCTCTTGAAGGAAAAGAACATTTTTTTTAGAATATCACATTTCTTCTGTCAATGCTCTTGCAAATGATTTGATAATAAATGCATTTAATGAGGCCCATTATGCACAAATTAATAACATTTAGCTTAACTACAAAATTTAGATGAAATGCCTTTCTACCACAGCAAACCTCTACAGAAATCCACACATCAGGTAGCATTCTGTCAAACAGGAGAAAATTCTAACCGCTGCTGCCACCAGAATTGTGCACTATCTGCACTTCTGTGCTCCCTGTACACCAACAGCTGTGTCTCCAAGCATAAATGTCAACTTTGAAAATTTACTGTGGGTGCTCATAACAGCCTACACAATTGTGATGTCACACATTATCATAACCATATCCCAGCCCTCATATAAAATTTCTATTGCCAGAGGCTTACTCTCTTTCACGTTGCCAAAGCAAATGTGTTTCTGTTTGAAATTTCAACCATATTTAAAAATCATACAATTGTTCAGTACCACTAAAATATATTAGTTATATTATATTATATTATATTATATTATTATTTATAAATGAAACATAAATTATCTAGTATTTTTGCTGAAATAAAGAAACAGCACCACATAATATTGCTCTTTCCCCCTTTTTTATTTAAAACTGTGCTGACTTCTGAAACATTCCAAATCTCCAAAAACTCCATTGTATCTAACCACTCTCATAAAATATCAGACTTGCATCAATTAATGTATATTATTTTCAATGCTTGCTTTGCCTTCTGTCTGTTGCTAGCTTTGTCTCAACCATATAACTGTGCACTAAACAGTACGTCAAAATTGCACACTGTGATAGATTACCCGTTGCCATAGAGGGCACACTATCATAAACTATTTAGTACAGCAGTGTACACCACAACTAGGTTTGAAAATGAATAACATCTGGCTGCTTTGACAATTTGTTGCTGGTGCACGCGAGCGCTGGAAGCTATAATCCTGTATGCACCATGCGTACATTTGTTTTTTACATTTTTTTATATATATTATTTTTGAACATTGTGTATCAAAAAATAAATTTGTTTTATTTTATTTTATTATCAATTATAAAATGCTTGAGAATTCTTTTTGATGCCTCCACTCTGTTCACTCACAAAGTTACACAATACAATCAAAGCTGATGATGGTTGTTAAATCTGATGATTGGTGCTAATGTCATTGACTATATTTCATTGCATGATCAAAATTCCTGGTAAGTAATCGTGACATAGGCAATGTTGGAGTTAGCTATATTTAGCCCATCTTGTGTGTTAGCAAGCAAACAAGTAGCCTTAAAATGAGCAAAAGAAAACAATGGAACAATTTTCTTGCTTTTAAAATTAAAAAGCAAACTATTCTAAGCGGTGAAGATTCCGCCAAGAGCAGCACAAGCTAATGTTAGTGCTAAATATGGAAGGAACTCATCTGGCTTTTTGATTGTTGGTTTTAGCATATTGTTGTTACTGTCTTTATACCTAACTGTTCTTATTATTATGTTGCAAAACAAGGGAGTCTTTTGTTTGCTTTGCTGATGTTTATGTTTTTCTGGCCTATATTCAGTATACAGTAGTATATGATAGTATATTGTAGCCTATTATTTAGCTGGCTGCTGTTGTTTTTCAGGCCTTTTTGCATCTTCTTTGAAATGCATGCGTTAGATTTCCATGGTGGTGTTGTATTTGTAATTTATAGAATAAACCAAAAAAAAAAAAAAACCCTGAATCAATCTCTCTCTCTCTCTCTCTCTCTCTCTCTCTCTCTCTCTCTTTCTCTCTCTTGCATGTGATGGAACCTAGACACTTGAGCTCTGGCATATCCAGAGGGCTGGGACTTATACTTCCAAGGACCCTCCTGATAAAAAAAAAGAAGACATATCTCATTCAGCTGACAAAACAATAATTGGTCTCATCATACAGCATAGACATAGTAAGTCAAATAGATTCTCTGGTGAACTCACAAGCTGATACTGAACAAGTTTAAGACTGGTGCGGTTCATCCCAAAAAAAAGCCTTCTGTTGCCATATAAGAAATGATTGTGATGGTTGTGAAACGATTCCTGGGAACTACTATCTCTCAGTACCTGAAATAGAAAGCCGACTGCATTGCTAAAAAAAAAAATAAAAAATAGCCCAGCAGAGGATCGGATAGTTGACAAATTTTAACCTAACATCAAAAGTGTTGACCTATTTCTACAGTACACAACCACCACTGAGCCTGTCTTTACCACCTCAATAACAGTCTGGTTTTTGCTCTGCAGCAAAGAAAATGAGCTGAACAGACTGCAACATGTTGGCTAAATTGAGGATAGGCAGAAACCTGCCCACTGCCAGGGACCTGTTCAGTTCCAGACTCGGGAGGAAAGTGGAAAATGATGAGTGATGACCAACTGAAGCCAGATCACCACATATTTGAAGTATTTCCCATTAACAATTTTCAATTTTTATGTTATAGTTGTATAATACTGTATAGTGTGGGGGGTTTTTTGTCCTTGGCCTGTGTTGTAATGGCTATAAAAGAACAGTGAAAGCTCAAGTTAAATCTCTTGTATACTCTACTCAGGTGTGCTTTGCCAATAAAACACACGTCTGGTTACGCTTTGGATAAAATGACGTACATACTAGAGGTAACAGAAAAAATGAGCTCAATCAGCTCTGGGAAGCAACTGAAGCTGATAGAGTTGTAAAATAGCTGTAAAAGAGTCACATGAGAGAGACTGGGCAAGATATAGCACTGGCATCAATGTGCAACAGTACTGACAAATATGTCATATTGACAATTGGAGACAGAACAGTAATCCCTCAGAGCTTCACATGTTAATCCTGGAATTGTGTCACCTAGCAAACTAATGTGTTCAACAAATGAATACCCAGGCCAGAACGATCTTGTACCAGGCCTGAATAGAACATGACGTGGAGCAGATGGTGGGAATGTGTGCAACAGCTCCGACCAAAAAACAAGAGAGAGCCTCGCAGGTCATGCAAACCCCCATGGCTGAAACTGCAAGCTAACATTTTGACTCAAAGATAATACTCGGCAAAAACCCAGATTTCATCTAAAGACCTGATAAGACAGCTCGCCGAAGTCTGTATTTTACAAATATGGCATTTCCGAGAGTAATGATGTACCTTTTTGTTTCAAAATACATCATTTGCATTTTTAAAGGGTATCAAACTTGAGTTCCTCCATCAACTGGAAATTCACAGCCAAATGGTCTTGCCAAAGATAACTGTCAAGCATGCTCATAAGACGACACTGCAGAAAAGAACACTTAATTCATCTGACATAAAGAAACAGATAGTTAGATATCTACATACAGTATTTATACTTTTTTATACACTCTGGACATAGACAGATGGGGGAGAGAGAAAAAGTCACAGCCTTTATAACTGGGAATGTGGCAGTGCTCAGAATCAGCATAAAAGTGACCCCAAATAATGTACAGATGTTCCTGTAGGATTATCCTGACATCTTATCCTGACATCCAACTGAAAACCCCATGGGCCACAAAGAGTTTACAAAGCAGGTGTGGGGTCTCAATGTTGAAAAACATTGGTCAGAAGGGGGTTAGAATTTTTTTTTTTTTTTTACAATGCATTGGATACACTATGGAACACTGCAAAGACAATAATCAACAAGTGGAGAAAAAATGTCCCATAATGGCATTACTAAGAACATGAACCTCTGAAAAACTGATGAGGAGGCCAGGAGAAAACTGGTCATGGGAGTTGTCAAGATGCCTACAGTGACATTAAATTAATATTAAATTAAATTGCAGCAATTTCTGACAAGTACTAATTGTTCTCTACACGTGACGACAATCTCAGGGGTGTGTAGTCTTTTCATAGCCACTGTACTGTATGTCCCTTGTTTTAAGTCCTGAGGAGTCTCCTGCCATGCAAACCACTCAGTAAGATCAACCCACTATGATCTTGCCCCTGGTACTAGTATTCATATGCCGACTAGGCAAAAATAGAAACCCACTATTGTGGAAAGCAAAACTCACAATTTTTTCAATATGTGTGCATAATCAGAGCAGGTTTTCAGAAAGGAAAATGTGTTGGCTGAGGAAGATTTACCCAAACTTGCTTAGAGCTCAGCATTAGATAATAGGCTAAAGCTCTAGGTTGAGCTCTGTATACTCCTTGGTAGATATCTAGGAGACGAGACAATCTTACTGGGGAAAAAAAGTGTCATCCACTACTTTTTCTCTGTCTTGTTCGAAAGGTACCCAAATTTAAAGCTCTGTGTTAACATACTTTCCTTAATAAACACATATTTGACACACTAACCTGAGTTCTTAAGTAAAAAAGGTTGACTGTGGCATATTTAAATGCTCTGGGATTAATCGACTAATGTACTGGATTTTTCTCATGTGTCAAACAGAATGTATAATCAGCTGGATTTCAGTTTTTTTTTAGCACATCATTTTTCGGTGTTGACTTTCCACTTTCAAAAATGCTCAGGCATAAGGGTGAGAAGTGCATATTGTGCTGCCATGTACCTGTTCGCTTATGTTCATACAGATGTTCTGTACATAATTCATGTTTTTTGGACAGAATGGGTTCTAATTGCCCCTGAAATCAGGCACAAAAAGCTTAGTACGTTTGGCCCTTCGTGTGTGTGTGTGTGTGTGTGTGTGTGTGTGTGTGTGTGTGTGTGTGTGCGCGCGCACACGTGTCTCACACCTCTAGAGCTAGGTGACTGAGATCTCTGTGGCTTCTTTAAAAGACCTCCTACAGAGACCAAAGTAGATGCCAGATCCTCTCTTAACCAATTATCATCATGACACCTAGAATCCATCCAGTTGTCTCCGGAATTATGAGACTCTGCACTACACAACTCTATTCGGTCACAGAGACATATGATCAATTCAATCCGGTGTGAGAGTATGAGAGTTCTGACCCTTCTCACCGCCATTATCTATGTTCCTATTTATTTTACAAGTCCTTTCAAATGAGCAAATCTAAGAAACTTAGCGGGGCATGGAAAAGTTCTATATACCTGAGGTAAAATTTACTGGTATAAAACACATTAACCACGATGCGTTTTCCTGTAGGAAGAAGAATGTGCCTGAATTGTTGGGCTGTAAGGGACAAATTAACATTTGCCCCATCTGACTTGTCCATCGATACTGTAAATGCCGATTCTGCAGCACATTCAATTACACTCTCAAACCAGAATAGGACTTAATCAAAAGCTCCCCACTCATTATACATGAGGTCAGCATCTGCCTGCCCCTCCAGCAAAGGAAAAATGGCAAACTCATCAGGAAGCAAGTAATGTAAGTAGAAGTATTACCTGAATGCCTCAGGTTTTACTCTTTGGGTACTTCAATCTCCCTTAGTATTACTGTATAAGATTTGTTTCTGTATCCACAGGGAAAAAAAAAAAAAGAAAAACAAACAAAAACAATTCAACTGCTACTTCCCAAGGCATTATGAATCATTGAAGGAACAAATGCTGCTATATAGGAGTATTTCCAAGCACCAACTGGGAATATACAGTACAATACTGTTTTGATTTGCTATTTCTGAGACACCAATGTTACTTTTCTATCATACCTTGGCCACAATCACAATATTGTCTTTGATGATAAAGTACACACTAATTAAATTTTAATGCGGTGAATACATATAGTACAGTCATATGAAAAATTTACGACACCCCTTGAAATATTTAGTTCTTTATTAAGAAATAACAACATATTAATATTTGAACTTCTTTCAAATTATACCTGTAGAAAAAAGGTACATATACATAGCTCTTTCAGCTGCGTGATGTTTGCAGGGTTTCTTGCATGCACAGCCCATTTCAAATGACCCCACAGCATCTCATTAGGTCTAAGATCCGGCTTTAACTTGACCATTCCCGAACTCTCAATTTCTTTCTTTTGAGACATTACTTGGTGGATTTACTGGGATGTTTTGGGTCATTGTCATGTTACATGGTCCACCTCAGCTTCACACAGGCTCACACTTTCCTCAAGCATCCTCTGATACAATGAGGAATTCATAGTGGATTCTACAATGATGAGCTGGCCAGGCCTTGCTGCAGCAAAGCAGCCCCAAACCATGACATTTCCACCCTTATGCTTCACAGTTCTTATGAGGTTCTCTCACTCAAATGCTGTCTTTTGTTTATGCCAAACATGTCCTCTGGTAGTGTGTCCAAATAATTCAATTTTAGATTCATCTGTAGAAAGCACATTGTTACAGAAGTCCTGATCTTTGTCTAGGCTTTCTCTGACAAATTTCAATCTTACCCTTGATTTTAGAACTGTTGGAAAGTACTTTAGACATCTTGAGGTCTACTCTTGGGCTGCACTTGTTAGGATGGCCTGATCTGGCTGTTGCTTTAAATGTTCTCCACTAGTAAATTATTTTCCAAACAGTGGAATGGCTGATTTCAAATTCTTTTGAGATCTTTTTATATCCCTTCCCAGACTCATATGCATCTACAGCCTTCCTTCTGAAGGCCTCAGAGAGCTCTTTGGTGATCCCATCCCAGATACAGGGCAGTGGTGGCTCAAATGGTTAAGGCTCTGGGTTCCTACTCAGAAAGCTGGGGGTTCAAGTCCTAACACTGACATGCTACCCTTGTTTGGCCCTTGAATAAAGCCCCTAACACTCTCTGCCCCCGGGGTGCCATATCATGGCTGGCCATGTGCTCTGACCCTAACTTCCAATAAAGGATCTTCTTAAGAAGCTGGGATATGCGAAAATAAAGAATTTCACTGTGCAGTAATGCATATATAACAAATAAAGGCATCTTCTTCTAATGCTCACTTCAAAAATCAAGGGCAAACTAAATGTCTGAAGTTTAATGAAGACAGGCTCATTCAAATGATGTTCTAATCATTTGCACCCGATGTGGTGCCACTGAATCTAATTTTAGGCACTTTAAGTAGTAAGAAATGTGAGGGTGTCCTAATGTTTTCCTCACACACAAAAAATAATTTTCTATGAATTACATTTTACATTCAATTTTTTTAATCAAAGGCCCCACTAAAATATCCACTTATATTTGTATGTAAACGTGGCTTTGGTAAATCTAGAAGATAGCCTCATGCTAGCATTCAAACAAATGAGACTGTAGGTGTCAACAGCAGCACTGACACCCAAAAACAGAAACAGATATGTCTGAGGTGGGCCTCGGTAGAATTTCTCACAGCTGGAGCCCGCTGATTATAGAGATCCCTCAAAGCCGGTGGTGTTGAAACAGGGAAATAAAAATGCCACTTGCTGGAGGAGAAGAAGAAGCAGTTTTAGAGAGCTCTTCAACACAATTTACACTACTGCTAAACGTCGGCCTCCCTATCCTTTTGAATTTCCCTGAGGGCCAGTGAACTCTAAAAGGGCGGTGAGATGCCAACCACCAGAAACCACTGGGAATCTGAGATAGCAACTGTAATGTCTCATAGCTGCATTCACAATCCTACTCACAATCCTAACCCTACCTCAACTAACCTTTCACTTCTAACTGTGCTCTGCCTTCAAAATCATTCTAACTTGTTCTTGCCTTTGTGCTCTAAGAACTGTACTGCTGCATGGCACTATCCTTATGCACGCAAACGCGAATACATGCGTATCCACACACACCTCTGCCTTGTGGAGTTGCGGGCAAAAAGCTGAACCTATGTACTTCTCTTTTAGCAACACTGTAGAGAACCAAATTTTAAACCCAGTTTTGGAAAGTTATTTGAAGTAGCCAAAGTTCAGCTAAGTTCCACGCAGTAAACCTGGGTTACTACACTCTGTAATTTATAATCAGTGGTGAAAATGTACAGCAGTCTAATTAACCCATCTGCTCAGCCATTAAACCTAACTAGGCATAATAATCTGTCTTCAGTGTTGAGTGTTTTATATGTGCTTCCTTACCACATACAGTATGTGGTTGTTTCTGCAGTATATGAATACTTTTGGTATGTATCTGTATTTTAATCAACATATGAAGCACATAAAAGGTTTGTTAAAAGTTCTTTGGATACATAACATCTAAATTTCCTAAAGGAGTTCTTTAGGCACTTTAGATCCATTTCTAAAAAGGAAATTCTTTGTTATAAAGCTCTACATAGGACTATTATGGGTTTCTCCATAGGGACAAATCAACAAACCACCACAAGGTTCTATGCAGGGTACTACACAGGACCATGTGTACACTACCAGTCAAAAGTTTGGACACACCTTCTCATTCAATGGCTTTCTGTATTTTTTATTATTTTCTACATTGTAGATTAATATTGAAGACATCAAAATGATGAAGGAACACATATGGAATTATGCAATAAACAAAAAAAAAGTGTTAAACAATATAATATGTGTAAAATGTATTTGAAACATAACATGTGGTGTCCAAAAACGCATTATTCATATGAAATGGTAATGTGTCTTTTCTGAGGCTGATACATATTTCCTGTGCATGTTAAATTTTATTGTCTTACTCTACCAGTCAAAAGTTTGGGGACTTCAACTATGAAGTAACACGTATGAAATTATGCAATGAACAAAAATAAACAACCAGAATATGTTTTATATTTTAGATTCTTCAAAGTAGCCACCTTTTGCTTTGATGACAGAGTGAAGACAGATGACGCAGACTGAAGACAAAGCAGTCAGCAAGTGCTCAGCGGCTGTTGAAAACCATTCCAGGTGAATAGCTGATGAATCTGACTGAGAGAATGCTAAGAAACTGTCATCAAAGCAAAAGGTGCCTACTTTGAAGAATCTAAAATATAAAACATATTCTGGTTGTTTATTTTTGTTCATTGCATAATTTCATACGTGTTACTTCATAGTTGAAGTCCCCAAACTTTTGACTGGTAGAGTAAGACAATAAAATTTAACATGCACAGGAAATATGTATCAGCCTCAGAAAAGACACATTACCATTTCATATGAATAATGCGTTTTTGGACACCACATGTTATGTTTCAAATACATTTTACACATGATTAATTTATTTCTATTTATGAACTTTATTTTTTATATTTTTTTTAATTTATTTTCATATATGGTTTATATACATCGATCACTAATTTTCACAAATTCATTTTTTTGGTCAGGTAATGCAAAATGCAAATGGAAGTATTTATGCAAGCAAACAGTGATCCAAGGGTTAACACAATAGGTAAGATCAAGAATCAGCAAAGTTCAAAACAGGGCAAATAGGTTCATCAAGGACTAAGCTATAAACAAAATCAATCTGCTAAGGTCTGTAAAGAACCTGCAAACAAGGACATGTTAACCAGAGGCTTAGTATGATCTCGTGACAAACATAGAACAATACTTCTCAACTTAAACATGGAAACTGAAGGGCATAAATAACATGTCTGTGAAGGAAAACAGGTGTAGGAACTTAATAATGAGTTCTCAAGCGACAGAGATGTGTGAGGTTGGGAAATGCAGTCCATGATGGCCATTTATAAATGCCTGATACTAATACTGATACTAATACTAATTCACTTCAATTAGTATCAGTCAGTGAAAAGTACTGAACTGCAAATGTTGCCCATAATCTCCCTAAACCTACCAATTTCAAATCTTATGAGACTGAGGCCATAATGTTCTGTCAAAACAAAAAATATACAAATTAGCATTAACATATAATTTCAGAAAAGAAAAAAAAAACCTTTATGAGTCGTTTTTCAATTATTGCATTTCTGTCTACTTTTTTCTGAAAATATGACATGATGTTTATCCATGTAATAATATTATAACTTTAACTAAACCAGCACCCAGATTTCACAGTGCCTTATTTTACTGCACAGTGTTTTGAACCTCAGAAGGCCAGTTCAGATTCATTCATTTGTAGAAATTTTACTAATCAAAAGATCTGTACAGAAAAAACTTTACTAAAGTGAGTACAACTTTGGGAAGTAAATAGCTAGCCATACCTTTGGGTATCTAATAACATAACACACAAACAATGCACTGCATAAATATTATATGAAGCAATATTGTAGATTATATGAAAAGTTTGTGTGTAAAATGTGTAATATTATATTGGCAGTTTTATGCAACTTAACATGGGAGAGAAAACAGCAATCAAATTAAGTTAGGAGGTACTGTGTTACTGTGTTTTTTGTAATCTGTATTTTGCAAGTAATTCTCTTGTTGTTACCTTGTTGTGTACTTACTGTACATTATCTAGAAACATAGAACTAAATGCTCAGTTTGTTTGTATTAAAATGATTCCAATACAGCTTCTAATTTATGTCAATATTTCAGCATAATGAGTGCTTTTAATGCCCTCAAAGTAAAAAAAAAAACAAAAAAACAACATATAATGACTTGCCAGATATGGGAGTGCACCTACAGTATGGCTGTAAAAGGGCCTACTTTTAGAAACAGTGCCTTTTCCCATGATACCATGGAAAAATATGTGAACAAAATTCTGGAAAAGTATTTTCATAAGCTTATAGAAAGCTAGTACAAGAGTTTGATTCAAGTTCAAGCAATTAAAAGGCAAAGCCACCAAATAGTAACAAAGTGAATGTATATTTCTGACCCACTGAGAATCTGATATAGTAAATAAAAACATTAATAAATCTATGTCTTAGCTATTATTGTGGATAAGTATCTTACTGCTTTAACAGAGGACTTGTGTTTTAACATGAAACAATTGGAGTTGAGAAAAATTGAGTTTGAATGACTTTAGCCTAGGTTTATGCCTTGCAAGCAGTCTTGCATACTTTAGTGATAGGATCTAACAAAAAATTATCTAAAATGACAAGATCTTCCTTAAGTATGTTAATGTAGTCAAAGTATGTTAATGTAGTCAAAATTGCTCAATTGCTCTTTTCAAAGTACAATTATAGAATGTTAAAGAAAGAACAATTTATTTTTGTCTTTGCTTTTACTGGCACTATGTAAAGATATACTGTAGATATAACAATTCTGCAAACTATAGCTCTGCTCAAGAACCTTGAGTTACAGTGATTAACCTTAGACATGATACACATGGCTCTCCAATGAAATTCCACCATCAAGCATCCTGTATGCACTCAGCATCTCTGAATACAAAATATAAATGGCAAGCACTGGATAATGATGTCTAACAGATATGCCTGTGAGTATGAAAGAGAGAGAAATAGACAGCAACAGACCTGATATCACTTTCTCGCTGCTCTGTTGGGATCATGATAGTGCCCCACTGCAGACTGAACTTTAAGGTTGACCACTTAAAACCTAAAGCTGTAAAACCAAAACTTCACTGTGCCTACATTAAACGCTGCATAAGAGCATGTCTCTACAGCAAAGCTTGAAAATGAACTTCAGAGTAGCTAGAGTGCCCTGATAGCTATAAATAACTATAGCTCAGCTCAGGCTAGATCACTACGACTGACACAAAGCATATGCTACGTTATAAGTAGAGATGCGCACAGTAAGTAAAACATGTCTGACAAAAAATAAATGAAATGAAGTGAAATGAAATGAAATATTATCTAAAAAAAATTATGGCCTCCTGAGTGACCCAACTAAAAAGTGTTCACTGTATTATCAGGGGATTGCGAGCTGAGAGCAAAGGGAGGAAAATTGGCCATGCTTTCTGGGTTGGAGAGTTGACATACTCTGCTTCCCATGTCAATCACAACCGCACTAGCCAATCGTGGGCATCTGTGAACTCATGTTTGCAGACAGAGCTTTCCTCCAAGTGTTTGATGCTGCATAAGCAGCAATTCGGAAAAGATGTGAAGGTGCCTTGGAGGAAACATGTTTGTCCCACTCTACCAGGTTGATAGTGGTCTTGTGATAGGGAGAGAATCTGCTATGGGGTGGTAAATGGCAAGTCCAATTTGGGGAGAAAATGAGAGAGAAATAAATAAAATAAAATAAAATAAAATAAAACTTGAAAGCATTTAACTTATTCTGCTTTGGAACTAACCCTACATATTCCAACTGTAATAGTTTTAAAGGCTCCAACAAAATACAAATGGTCCACAGAGGTAAACACCTTGAATAATGTACATATAAATATATGTACATATATCTGTGACGTGCAATATTACAGTATATGCATCGGATTGGTGCATGATTAAACCTGGACACGCAAATAAATGAACTTTTATGTATATGGATGTTCTCAATTGATATTTCCTGTAATGTTAATTAGTAGTAGTAGTACTAGTAGTAGTATTTGTAATGAATCTGATATTTTTAAAGAAATTTTGTATTTTAATTCATCTGAATCTTATTTATCAACACTTGATAAATCATTTAGCATTTATCAAAGATATGCTGTTTGACTTTTGTTGGAAGTACTATAGATACTTTCTTAAACATTTTGATATGAATTTTTATACTTAGCAGTCTTATTTATGAAAACTGATATATTTTAAAGTACTGTTCAAAAACTGTTTACTTCAGTAAAATAAGTTAAATTTCAAACTGTAATATGTCATGTTATCTTGGAGAGGACTCATAAAAAAAAAATAGATAAAACAAATGTTAAGGGAAATCTTTGCTATTTGTTTCTGAGAAAGAAAGAAAAATTATGTATACTTAGCATATTTGGCATATTGGATTTTAATATAATCAAATATTGAAATTGGTACTGTTGTTAAAAATCCTGTATTAGTCAAACTTGAATCTTGAATATAAAATCACGATAAATCAAATATATGGTTATTAATCATATTTCTAGACATTTTTTTTTTTTTATGTGGAAGTCTTGTTCTTTTGATACATATCATTTCTAATTTCAAGAACAAGAACTTACATGACATTAAAACACCACATGGAAGGCAAATGCATGACAACCAACAGAAAACAAACTGGAACTTAAATAGTGTGGCCTAAATGATACCTAAACACAAAGCATTTGCAGACAATCAAAACCACGTGATGCACAATGGCTGATGGGAAATGTAGTTTGAGAGTGTAATTCAGGAGTATAAACCCTTTAAAAAAAAAAAATAGTGAAATGTTCGAATGATTATTATTGGAACAATCTAGACATTAAACAGAAAGGGTCAAAATCATTACTACTGTAATTAGGAATTTTAGCCACACCATATATTTATGTTTTACATTAAATACTTATATAAGACTTAATACTTATTTCTTTTTTTATATAAGCTTGATGTGTAAATACAGATGCTTTCCAAGAGCATCTGTATTTAGTAAAGTTCTAATTTAGCATACCATTAGGAGAATCGTCAGTTATGAAGTTCCATAACGATTTTAGTTTGTTTATTTAATTGCCAGACTGTATCATTGTTTGTTCTGTGGCAATAATAGTGCTTAAACTGAAATAAGATGTTACAAAAATATCAAAGATGTCACACACAAGGATTTTTTTATTTTCACTTTCATAATTTGCTGTGTTCAATAGCGCATAACAGTAGGTACTCTGCAGCCAACGCAGTGTGCGGCATGAACATTCAAATCTGGTTTAATAGATATATTAAACTATACCTGTACTGACCATCAGATTACTATAAACATACATTACTGCTGTATATGATTATCTATGATTCAGTGCATTAATGCAATGAGATTTGGTGGCGGTTGGAACTATCATGAAGTTTGGATTTCAACACACATGCTGTTGCTATACTGCAAAACATAGCATGAATATTGTTATTGTTAAGTGTTTCTAGCTTGAAACCATGCCAGAATGCAATTGCTCTTGATGTCAGGTGTAAAGTGGGTTTAAGAGGTGCTCCAAAGGCCCTAAGCGAATGAAATTGTGTTATGTTTAAAATAGTACCCATTATAACATTTAGTAAAAAATGTTCTACAGCTCAGTCTGCATCTCAGCCTGTCCATTATGGTTTCTTTGGTTGTCCGGATGCACCCGAATAAGTGAACTACTTCTTTTAAAAAAAAAAAAAGTAAAGAAGAAAAAGAGGGGAAATGGAAACAACAACAACAACAAACATTGAAGGGTGTGAGCTAAACTGTGAGCGAGGTAAAAAAAAAAAAAAAGAAAAAAAAAAAAAAAATTAAATAAAAAATACATATGCTGGAGGGAGCTGAAAGGTTTGGCAGCAGGTAGGAGGAGAAAGATTAGCTCAACTGACAACTCCATTAGAGACTTAACCTTAGCTTTGATCATTGCCTTAGCCCCGCTTCAGCTTAGCTGACGCCTGAGTGCCGATACACAGCAAAGCTGACAGGCTTCTGAACACAGGTCTGCCTGTGATCAAAGAGCTGTCTCTAATGACTGGAGCTGCAGGACTCACTCGGCAACCTCACACCCAGCCCTAATCTCTCTCTCTCTCTCTCTCTCTCTCTCTCTCTCTCTCTCTCGCTCGCTCTCTCTCTCTCTCTCTCCCTCCCCAACTCTCAAATATTTGCACTGCAAATTTCACTGGTGCAGTTCAACACTAATATGACTTTGGCTTATTTTGCTTAGTTGATTTTATTTACTGTGGCACCATGCAAAGTTTTTCCCCATACAACAACCTATACTGACAACACTACTGTACAACACTATTTTCTGAAAACGGCACAGATTTCTTTTCTTCTCTCTTGCGCCCCCTATTTAGACACAAACATAAAGTGGTCTATCTAAGAATGATGAGAGCTTCCAACTGTTTCCACCTCTTAGTCTTAGCTTCTTTATTCACTTATTCATCTTAAAACATAGGATTTATTTACATTTACTCTTTTGCAATCACTTTTATCCAAAGTAACAGGTGAGGGTTATGAGCCTTGCTTAAGAATTGAACAGTGGCAGCGTTGTGGCACTCAGTTATCCCGAGCCCTAACCGATAAGCCACCACTATTTTGAACCACTGTGTTATCTACAGGTACAAGTGTCATACACTTTCATTACTATGTCATTACTGGAGTTATTATTAATTACTAATAGCTATTATGGTTTGGATTACTCACTGCAAAGTTAGTAAAGATGTAAGCTTTAAATAAGGAGCCATATTGTACAGTATGTTACCAGTTCAATTTTTTTGAAGTAGGACAGGAAAAATATGATATGAAGAATGAATCAGCCCTGGGAGTCTAAGAGTGTGTGTGAATCAGCCCTGGGAGTCAAAGTGTGTGTGTGTGTGTGTTTCAGTAAATGCATTCTGTAGGTATCAATAATGATGACTGTTGTTATTATTGCTATAAGATGTTCAAAGAAAGTTGCTATTTTTAAAATGGAAAAGTGTGAAAATAAAGTGGCTATGTTCAGGAAAATGAGTTGAAATCAATACTCTTCGGTCAGATAAAGAGTTTATTATAACCCTTGCAATTTTTCCTATAAAGTAGTTCACAGTTTTACCACAGTTGATCAGGATTGTAGAAAAAAAAAATCCAATCATAATTCACATTAAAATAACTGTTGTTTAATGACACATTTGGTAAAGGGATGATTAATGCTATGAGCGGTGTGAACAAAACACTCTTTATTCATGAGCATAAGAAGCAATGTCAGGTTTATATACTGTCCTGCCAAGTATTTCATATGACAGTGACTCATTGAGCAGAAATGGAGCTTATGCCAGAGAGATTTGCCTCTTTATTACGAAGAAACATCCCGCAGACATATGATGAAACTTATTAGGCATAAGTGAAGGTGAATTTAGTATCCATGTCTGCACTGTGTCTTAGGGCATTAATGTTTATATTCTACATGGCAGCAGGTGGCTAGTTTAGGTGCCCTCTCCTTTAATGCCTCTTGGCATGTATTTTCTGAGATTTAGACTAGACAATATTCTTTCTACTTAAAATATGAATAATAGCAGGCTGTGACTGTTAGTTTGATGGCATCATTAGCTGATCAATATAAAAAAAAATATATTCAAAGTCTTTTTCTGAATGACATGCTGATGGATTTGTACCTTTGTACAGCTTCACACTGTTGTACAATCAGACCCCTTTCTTACTGTGAATGTGTTTTTGTCTGCATTGTGAATTGTCACTTCGAAAGCCTCCATCATAATTTTAGGCCTTATTGCTAGTGATAGAGTCATTGTTATAGATGAAATCAAAGCAAATTTGGAAGGCTACTAACACAAATTGTGTGACTTTTTATATTTCACCCTATTTTATTCAGCGATAGTAACTGATATGAATGCTCTTTAAAAGTTTCTTTTTTTCCTGCCTGTAATTTCACCTATTTGTTTAAAGACTTTAAAATGCTTCTTGTTATATCACACAGCACTTAAGACATTGAGGATCGGTACGAAAAAGTCTGCTTCAAATTCAAAACACGAGATGACAACATAAAAGGGGCTTTGTAGTATGTTTTCAAGGCATCTTAGTCACAATGTTGTCACAGACAATAGCTGCTACACTCCAGCTCCTGATTGGAGGCTTTTCTTTATTTAACAATGTTAAGGGTGTATTATATCAGCAGACGAGACAGCTTTATTGTTTGCTGTACATTGTCATTATGCAAAACATATAACTTTCAAGCTGCTATTTGTCAAGCTTCTTTGGATTAGTCATAAGTTACATTTCAGAAAAAGCAATCCTGAAATGGAATATATGCAAAGTAATGACTGCTGTATTCTACTGTTAAAAATCAACTGTGTACTGCTTTCAAAAAACATCTGCTTTTATATTCATCCTCATGCTGTCTTTGTGCAATCAGGTACCTGTTTAACCGTAAAATAAATACCATGGACCCCCTCACCATTTCATGAACACAATCTAACTATTCAAATAGTAGGAACATTATTCAAATGTGTACAATAATTATACTGCTATTTATTAGAGCCTTAGAGCTTCTTATTCCTAAACCTTTCACAAACATAACACATTAGGTCCAACATAGCATTATTTATAAACCTACTTGTTTTTGAATTATTGAGGTTGGGATTAAACTAATTCAATTCATGTATCCAGTCAAGAACCATGCTCTTATGTTTGCCTTTGACTTCTGTCTGACTTTGGAAACTTGTTTTTTGATTGCGTTTTGGTCTGTGTGTGCCTGTGTGCTTTTTATCAAAACTACGTACATCCTTACCTGTGTCCAGGTCTGCCATGTTAAAGGTGGATTGCCATCTCCACCAAAACAAGAAAATCACAGCCCTCTTGGCTACACGTTTAAGGAGAGCTAGACCCCACTTGGAAAATCACTATGACAATTTATATAACTCAGTGATCAGTCTGAAACGTTAGTCCATTTATAGACTGAATTTACAGCACAATCACTTAATTTCCTGCTGTGACATTAGAGTACTAGTGCAGAATCATTTAGAGACATAGTGACACAGTGCCTAACCTGTCATATAATCACTAGGCACATTTGAATCTGCTGAAGTGGACCTTTGTTATAATAAGCCATATGGCTGATTAGTTACATAATGATTTATGGGGAGCAAACAGAGAATCCAATGGCTTTGCAAATAAGTTGGGAATTCCTCTTTGTCTTTGTCAAATGATTTATGGTTTTTCGGTGAACAAACCATGATGATAAATAGCGTAGCATAAGCTCTTGTCTTGAAGCCACACAGCATGGATAGATTATACAGTACCTATAGGAAAGTAAATGAGTCTTTACCTACTGGCTGGTAGCCCTGCCTTGTGGGACCACCAAATGGATTCCTGCTGCCAAACGAGCCACTGTCAATGGATCCATATGACATTGTGGAGCTTTGTCTTGGTCCTTGGGAAAGTGAAAGTTTTGTAATCTGTAAAGAACAAAAATGTCCAGTTACTGAAGATCGGTACTGATTCTTATGGATGGAACTAGATACATATTTCTGTACCATATATTTGTTACTACTGTACGTCATTTGAGAGAAATACATGAATAAAACACTGTCAAATTCTTTGAGGCCAAAGGAAAGCTGTTCAAATGTATTAGAGCTGTAAACCATGCCATGTTTGGTACAGTATGAGGCGACTCTGCAGACTTGTGCAGTTAATTGGATCTGCATGTCAAACAGCATTTACTATCAGCACAGATGACACAGTGTGAAAGACGCAGGATAGCTGTGACGCAATTTGACTCTAGCACTTGTACATGCATGTGTGCATACATCCATAGACATTTTCACATATTAGCTTGTAAGAGTGTGATAGCCTTAATTAAGTCCCATGTTAGACTGTAATTGCGGCTTTGAGCAGACCACTTGTGCTGGCTGGATTACACATTTGCATCCTGTGAGAGGCATGCCATAAGTGTGAAATGGTTAAAATACCTCGAGAGCACTCAGACAGCAGAGAGATCTTATCAGCAAAGGATATGGCTTATACACACCTTAAAAGGTCAGCATCTAGAATTTATACTGTGGCCTTGGCTCGGCGCTGAGATTTCACATCAACACTATGAGGCATTACAGTATTAATTTCTTATGAACCATAAGGGAAAAAAAGAGGTTTAGGATCGGATGCAAAACATTATATTAGATTTAACAAATTATACAGTTAAAAAAGCATGTGAGTAAGGAGTGGAGAGAGAGCGCTGAATTGGTAGTGTCGCAGAGGGAGAAGTGCAGGGGGTCAGGTCTGTGCCACAGAGGACACTGTACATGAGATTAGTTCTGCCTCACGGCCAAATAATCCAATTCATTTTTACAGAGTAGGAGGATTAATTACTTTTGTCAGCCAAGAAACAACTTCTGTGCTTCTTGATTTTGAGCCTGGCTGGTGGGCTACCAGCTCCACTGTTACAAGCTTGTTGCCGTCCTCTTCTGCCTCTCACCTTTTTTCTCCCTCTCACTTACACATAGATATGCAAACAGCATCACCTCTCCTTCTCTTTTCACACACACACACACACACACACACACGCACATATACATATGCCTTCTTATTTCCATTTGAAACAACACTGAGCCCATCTGAGATTCAGATCATAATGCCAACGATTTAAAGTTCTTCTAGAAGTTTATAGTTGAATATAGTTCATTATTCCTGTATATTATTCAGTTATGTGTGATGTTGCTGTTTAAATTAATCAGTGCCATTTTCTTGCCATTATTTTCAACTAGTTTTCTATTTCTCTAATTCAGACATACTTTCTGTAAGATGTGTCAGTCAACTAGTTATTGCAGCCATGAAAATTCGATAGGAAATATATTAGTGAAATACAATCATGTGTCATTATGAAAATGTACTGGACTGCACACATTTAGTTCTTAAAGGGAATGAGAGAAGCTGAATGCAGAAGTCACAATTCACTTTATCTTAGAGTAAAGAGGCACGATGGCCTATTCATTACATAGTATGACTCTGGGGCTGTTCCGCCGGAATTCTATCTAACCAAACTTTATAAATATTGCACAGCAGATTGAACAGTTTTTATTGTTATATTTTATAGTATTATTGCTATAAGTTATACTGCATCTATTTCTCCTGCACTGTCCACTCTGCTGCTGTAAAAGCTTCCAAAATTTCTTGTCTTATCTTATCTTATCTCATCTTATCTTAAGTACACACATATAGCAAGACAGTGCCATGATGGTTTAAACTGAAAGCTCTGTGATGGACAGGTCAGTCATTTTTAAACTTGAGCAGTTCATTAACTAAGATTCATCATTGTGCCACTCTCCATTAGCTGCCTTTCCACCCAAATCCTGCAGTACAAATCTGTCAAAGCCACATACATACACACACGGGGTGTGAGATGAAAAGGGGAAGGTATGCTTGTACTTTAGCAGTGCAACTGACATGTCAATGTTTTTTTTAGTGATTTAAATAACATTTAAAATTGCAGCCAAAAAAAAAAACAAAACAGCACCATACTATATTAAAAACTGATCTGATTGTCTGTAAATTCTACAGTTGCTACAGTTGTTGAGTGAGAAAGACAGAAAAAAAGTACTCACCTTGGATAAAGGACACCAATACATACATTGGTGTCCTTTTTTATAATTTATTTTGTAAATAAATACAAAAATGTATATTTTTTTTATTTATTCTAAAATAATTCATAGAGTTACTCTTCAAGGAAATCGCCATTAGATTCTATAACTTTCTGCAATTTACAGTAGCTGGCAAAGAATGAATACCATCATGAAAGATGGATTCGGTTTTTGAGGAAATTAACTAATCTGTGCAATTTTGTGTATCCACTTTTTTGGAATGTTGGCCAGAGTATGTTGCAATGACCTTAACAAGTGGAAATCCAATGGCGCTATGTCCACTGAGTAGGCTGGATGCGGTAAACTTAAAATCATGTCTTTCATCGCTTTTGCAATATGTTGCCTTGCATGTCATGAAGGATGATTTGTGAATGGCTGCTGGATGGTTGTAGTTCATTGATTTTGTCACTTAATTTGAACAATTGGTCACTGTAATTTACAGGCTTTGACAGATTCTCTAGGATTGAGCAGCTCGTAATAAAGGTGTAATGCACCTGTAATGCAGGAGTTAAGCCATTGAGTATGTCGCATCTTCATCTAACAGTTTCTGTAGCTCCTCATCTTCTGTTTTCTTTGGTCTACCACTTCTTGGCTTTTCATCTAGCTCAAGTTCACCTTTTCAAAACAGAGAACCAGTTCAACGATTACAGCGTTGCCATAAACTTTGCAAATTTCAGCTTTTGCTTCCTTTGATTTTTTTCCCACTGTTGAATAAGAATAAATGGCAATGAAGAATATGAATCTTGCTGGGCTACAGGGTTTTTTTTTTTTTGATAATCTACCTAAAACTTGCTTTACCATGTCTATTTGCAATACCATGTCTATTTGAGTTTATTGATTTTCTTTTTTTTTTTTTTGGATTTTGGTTTCTATCCATTTAGAAATATTGCAATTCCATAGCCTTTAATTCACTTGAAAGCCTGTAAAACAGAGCCAAAACAATACAAACTGTTTCATTGTCTAAATGATGGGCAGCAGAGTAACGCAGCAGGTAGCATTGCGGCCTCACAGCTCCACAGTCTCTGATTTGATCCTGAGCTTGGGTTGCTGTCAGTGTGGAGTTTTGCATGTTCTCCCCTTGTTCATATGTTCCCTTTGGTTTCCTGACACTGTCCAAAAACATGCAGGTGGGTGGACTGATGATGCTAAATTACATGTAGGTGTTGAATGAATATGCAAATGTGTGTGCATGGTGCCCTGTGATGAACTGACATCCCATCTGGAGTGAATTCTCCCACCTTGCCCACAGGATAGGCTCTGGTTCCACTGAAACCCTGACCAGGATAAAATAGTTGCTGAAAATGTCTGAGTGAAGTTTTTGTATCTATTTTGTATAGTAAATTATCATTTATCGTCAGACAGAAACCAGTCCTGAAATATACTGCTAAGCAGAGGGTAGGATTCATTTGTAATTTAAAAGTACACTACAATAAATTGCAATGCTCCATTAGTTTTTGTGAAGGGTCAAATGATTTGTTATTGGCCATTAAATGTGATCATACTTTAGTATTATTGGGGCTAATTAGAAGTCACATTGAATGAGATGAAGTTCTTTTTAAAGCTGTCCTTACAAAATCACTGCTTTCATACTTTGGAAATTATAGGTTCAATTTATCTAAGACAGACCTTATCATCCACAGAATATTAATCATATTTTCATGCAGAGATGTTACAGATAAATATGGAATCTGTGTGTCTTTGAGAGCTAGAAGGCAGCAAGATTAATTTGTAGAAAAGCTAAGTGACTCAATTAATGATGTTCACAATACTCATATTGCATATGTACTGTAGCATATTGTTATACATATTGTAATACTTTCTGCTTTTCTTCTTTTTCTGCTTCTTTCACTTGCTGGTGATGGGTGAGACAGGGGATCAAACTTTTTTGATGATGTTTCTGGATGCTGATCAGTCCAGGGTGATGGTTTTGGCATGCTGGAGTCCACGTTCATGGTCCTTCAAGTCCTCCTCGACTTGTTTCATCCAAGAATTTTTGGTGCCGCCCTTTGCACCTTCCAATTCTGTGGTCATATTCACTATTATTGTTTGTATGGCATCTGATTCTGGTCCATTTTACAGACGTGTCAAAACAAACATACACTGATCAGCCATAACAGTATGACCACCTGCCTAATATTGTGTTGGTCCCCATTTTGCTGTGGTATCTGGCACCAAGATGATAGCAGCATGTCCCTGACTTGCTTGTCCAGCACATCCCAAAGATGCTTAACTGGATTGAGATCTGGGGAATTTGGAGGCCAATTCAACACCTCAAACTCATTGTTGTGCTCCTAAAACCATTCATGAACCATTTTTTCTTTGTGGCAGTACACATTATTCTGCTGAAAGAGGTCACAGTCATCAGGGAATACCGCTTTCATGAAAGGGTGTACATGGTCTGCAACAATGCTTAGGTAGGTGTCAAAGTAACATCAACATGGATGGCAGAACCCAAGATTTCCCAGCAGAACACTGCCTCAGCCAACTTGCCTTCTTCCCACAGTGCATCCTGGTGTGTTTCCCAGGTAATTGACACACATACACCTGGCCATCCGCATGATGTAAAAGAAAACATGATTCTTCAGACCAAGTCACCTTCATCCATTGTTCTGTGGTCCAGTTCTGATGCTCATGTGCCCATTGTTGGTGCTTTCGGCGGTGGATAGGGGTCAGCATGTGCACCCTGACTGGTCGGCAGCTATGCATCCCCATACATAACAAACTGCGATGCATTGTGAATTCTGACACCTTTCTATCAGAACCAGAATTAACTTCTTCAGCGGTTTGAGCTACAGTAGCTTGTCTGATGGGTCGGATCACCCAGGCCAGCCTTCGCTTCCTACATGCATCAGTGAGCCTTGGCTGCCAATGACCCTGTCGCTGGTTCACCACTGTTCCTTCCTTGGACCACTCTTGAGAGATACTGACCACTGCAGACGTGCAGGAACACCTCACAAGAGTTGCAGATTTGGAGATGCTCTGACCCAGTTGTCTAGCCATCACAATTTGGCCCTTGTCAAACTCTCTCAAATACTTATGCTTGAACATTTTTCCCACTTCTAACACATCAACTTTGAGGACAAAATGTTCACTTGCTGCATATGCTGCATAATATATCCAATCCACTAACAGGAGCCATGATGAAGAGATAATCAGTGTTATTCACCTCGCCTGTCAGTGGTCAAAATGTTATATCTGATCAGTGTAGCTGCATTGGATCGGCTGCTCATCACATCTCTTCAGAATGGTCTTCCATGTTATACATTTCATACATTAATCCTAAATACTTTGTTCTGTTATCGAAAGAGACAGAAACCAATCAGCATAGATTAGCAGTTAAACATCTTGTTTAATGAACCAACAATGGATTTGTTTTTAATTAACTTAATACCTTTTAGTCATAATCACAAGACCTTAACTTGTAAACAGCCACTGCACCTTAAAATAAATCCAGATCATTTTGCAAGATGATAACAATAATATATTTATTTCTGTTGAAATTCCAGTACTCAGAAAGCTAAAGCGTGGACAGGAAAAGGACCTCTATATGGTATAACGTATATAACTCCAGCTGAGTTAACAAGGTAAGTGTGGGTGTATTTGAAGTGAGCACACTGGTTAAAGGCAAATGAGAACAGGGTGTGTATGTATGATCAGCCAGGCCTGTGGAAGCATGGCAGTGCTAAATACAGCCATCAGAAGGCAGGCAGCATTGTAAATGCCCTTAGGGAAATGACCAAATGCCCCATCACTTCCTCTCATTCTGAATTGGTCCCCTCATCTCCCATTATCACTACAGAGAGGCTTAGCATAGCATGAGGGAGCACAGGCACTGGGAGGAAAGAAACTGCAGCTAAGGACACTTCCAGAGCATCAGCAGCAGCCGCATTGACTTCTTATTACACACATGCAATTGCACTTGAAATTTATTTCTGTAAGCATGCACACATAGCTTACATAGTCTAGCATGAATGCAGTTATTACAGTCGTCTTATTAGATTGCTGGAGCTTACAGGCAGAGATGCAAGTCATGGCCACCATGATTGCACCTCATGTCTATGCTCATGTATCTAAACTTATCCAAATTTGAATATTGAATTATGATTTACCAAACTAATATGCAACATCAGTTATTGCACTATCAAATCAATACCCATGGGACAGCCTGTAAAATCCATCGACATGGCCTTCACAGTACTGAATGATGGTGCATTTTTAGACTACATTTCAGCAAGAATTATCTACTTGGATAATCCTTCTGTAAAGCTTCTCTGACAGTAATCAATGGTAAAACAAACATATCTGGGGCTAAACGTACAAGAATTACAATTTCCTTATGTTTTACGGTTTTAACTTATACAGTTAGGGAAATAATTATTTGATCCCCTGCTGATTTTGTAAGTTTGCCCACTTACAAAGAAATGAACAGTCTCTATTTTTTAAGGTAGTTTCGTTTTAAGGGAGAGAGACAGAATATCAACCAAAAATCTAGTAAAAACACACTACGTAAAAATTATAAATTGATTTGCATTTCATTGAGTCAAATAAGTAATTGATCCCCTACAACCCAGCCAGAATTCTGGCTCCCACAGGCTGGGTATGGCACACAGATTTCAATCAATCAATTACAGATACACCTGATATAGCTATGTGTATAAAGCACACCAGTCCATAAAATCAGTTTCTTCCATTACAACCTCTCCAACACTATGGGCAAGACTAAAGAGCTCTCAAAGGACATCAGGGACAAGATTTTAGATCTGCACAAGACCATCAGCAATAAGCTTGGTGAGAGGGTGACAACTGTTGGTGTGATTATTCAGATATGGAAGAAATATAAAATGACTGTCAATCACCCTTGATCTGGAGCTCCATGCAAGGTCTTGCCTCATGGGGTGAGGATGATTATGAGAAAGGTGAGGGATCGACCCAAAACTACACAGGAGGTAGCTGGGACCACAGTCACCAAGAACACCATTGGAAACACACTACACTGTAATAGACCGAAGTCTTGCAGTGCCTGCAAGGTCCCCCTGCTCAAGATGGCACATGTACAGGCCCGTCTTAAGTTTGCCAGTGAACATCTAGATGATTCAGAGAAGGCATGGAAGAAAGTGCTGTGGTCAGATGAGACCAAAATCAAGCTCTTGGCATTTAACTAATGTGGCAGACATCCGAATCCAGAGGGACTTACATATATCATATTTATACAACTGAGCAGTTTTGGATTATGGGCCTTGCTCAAGGGCCCAGCAGTGGCAGACATGGTGGTACTGGGATTTGAACTTACAACCTTCTGATCAATAGTCCAATGTCTCATCAATTCCAACTGCCATGTTTGTAGGAAGAGAAATGCTGAGTATGACCCAAAGCACACCATCCCCACAGTCAAGCACGGAGGTGGAAAAATTATGCTTTGGGGCTGTTTTTTAGCTAAAGGTACAGGATGACTTCACCACATTGAGGGGACAATGGATGGGGCCATATACCGTAAAATCTTGGACAAGAACCTCCCTCAGCCTGAACACTGAAGATGGGTTGTGGATGGGTCTTCCAGCATGACAATGACCCAAAACATACAGAAAAAAAGAAGCTCATTAAGGTTATGGAGTGGCCTAGCCAGTCTCCAGACCTTAATCCTATCGAAAATCTGTGGAGGGAGCTCAAGTTTCGAGTTGCCAAGTGACAGCCAAGACACCTAAAGGACAGAGATTCTGTAAAGAGGAGTGGGCCAAAATATCTCCTGAGATGCATGCAAACCTGGTGACAAACTACAAGAAATGTCTTTCCACTGTGCTTCCCAACAAAGGTTTCTCCACCAAGTACTAAGTGGTGTTTTGCTTGGGGCTCAAATACTTATTTGTCTCAATGAAATGCAAATCAATGTATAACTTTTATGTTTTTAAAAGTTTCTTTCTTTTTTTTCTGGATTTTTGGTTGACATTCTGTCTCTTCATTAAAATAAAACTGACATAAAAATTAGAGACTGTTCATTTCTTTGTAAGTACGCAAAAATTCAGCAGGGGATCAAATAATTATTTCCCCCATTGTATTTGCTAATGTGTGGTGGCCTGGTAAAACCTATCATCCGGTGTAAAAAGCTCTGCCAATATGCGGACAAAAAGATCCGCTGTGGTGACCCCTAACGGGAGTAGACGAAGGGAAAAAAATTGTCTAGGATTTGTTTCTGTATTTCTATATTATTATTATTTCCCTTCACCTGAACAAAGAGGAGCAGCATGGTGGTGTAGTGGCTAGCACTGTTGCCTCATAGCAATGAGGTTCTGGGTTTGAACCTTCTGCTTCAAACTATGGATGTAGCAGGGAAGAGGAGTACAAGGATCACTGTGCCGGTGCTAGACACACTATGGTTCCTTAGGAAGAGGAATTCTATTTTCCAGGATCTGTACGATGGTGAGACGTCCTCACCTAATGGGTACTTATTACAGTGCAGACGGTTGTATGAGGATTTGGTAGAGCCCAAGCCTCTGTTCCCTTGCTTATGTCTATGTCCAGGCCTGTCTCTGAACATGTTTTTGTCCAAGCCTGCATCTATTTCCGTGCTTATGCCGTGCCTTAATTAGTGCCCATGCCTATCCTGGCCCATACATATACCCTTATCTACTTTTCAGTCACTCAGGTTATGCCAATGCCCAATTTTGTGTCCATGCCCATGCCTGAGTCCATGCCCTTCTATGAGCCCATGTCAAAACCAGAGCCTGAATTCCTGCCCTGGCCTACATCTGAGTTTCTGTCTGAGTTCCTGTCAGAGGTTCCAGCCCCTACTCGGGCAAAAAGCTGATGTAGCTGATGTGCCAGGGGAGAACTTTGATAGGTGCTTCAGAGAGCTGAAGCACCTATCAAAACTCCCCTTGCATATACATCCTACTCCACCAGTGTCCCTAACACCAACTTCCCCATGAAACATAACAGATAAGATGTATAGACAATTGATGGATGTATGGATGGATGGATGAAGTAAAGGGATCCAAACCTGCCTTAGCGTAACAATACCCATGTGCACAAAGTGACTTAAATGAAGACATGCTTTGATACTGAACTGAAATATTTCTATTTTGCAAATATTTCAATCACAAATATAGTACTGTAGTTTAAAATGTGGTTACACTGAAAAGTGAAACTCTTCTCTATTTTTATAATGTAATGGCACAGGACCACCACAGACATTTTGAGAGTCAGTATCTGAACTGAATATACTGTATTAGCCTATGTCACAATTTAACAGCTAATCAAAAACTTGCCATTCAAAGTATGTCATTCACTGCGTGAGGAAATCACTCGAAGCTAAAAAGTTATTTGAAAGACAGAATTTAGGCATTTACTGTTGAATTTGTTGAACTTGCCCTTAAAACCTAGTACACCCTAAAAGATTTACCAGTCAGCAACTAATTTTGGCACTGTGACCGCTCATATCACATGAGCAGTACGGCAATGCTGTTTTCTTAGTCTGAGAATGACTGCTGAGGCCCTGATATTTTTTATGCATGTTTAATTCTTTTCAGCAAGGAATCATATAGTGTGAACCCCTGTGCAACTAGCTGCAAATAGAGCAATAAGAAACCAATGAGAGTCTAAAATGAAATCAAATTTATCTGCTCCCATGAACAGAAGATCCCCGAATGCCAGTTCATCATCACCATCAATGTGTGTGGCAGGGTGAGGGCAAAATGTAAGCACTATAATATTGCTTCTATAAGAACTAAAAGGCATGTCAGACTGAAGTGTTTGAACAGCAAACATGAGTAAAAAAACAAACAAACATGACATGGTTCCAGGCAGCGCACACAAAAAGAATTATTGCTACTGTTTTGCACTCTACCTCTAGCTGTCTGTGCAGAACTCTTTGTACTGATGTTGTGTAGTTTAAAAGGGTTAATAATTTTAAGATTTTTTAAGCCTTACCTAGTGCAATCTTTGTTAACAGACAGCCATGGTAATGTTAGAAAGTGGTTAAATTAAAATCATTTCTATATGATTTTGGTCATAAATAAATAAATAAATAATATTTACTTATTA
>JAOVYU010000056.1:14836457-14852033 GCA_025674565.1 Synodontis membranacea | reverse complement strand
AATATGAATTTTTGTACTGAATCAATAAGGCAGAATTCATAAAATGTAATTTATAACACTATTTGTATGCAAAAAAAAAAAAAAAAAGGATGCCTAAGACTAGCCTAAGACACAGTACTGTAGCACCATCAGATTTCTACTTGTTTAAGGGACTGCAACATGCACTCTCTGACCAACATTTCAAAAAGTCGAGGACATATGAAATTGCATAGATGAATTCATTTCCTCAAATCCCAAATCCCTCTTTCACATGTTCATTCATTGCCTGATAAATGGCAAATTCATTATTTTAGAAAATTTAGAACAAATTAATTTTGTTCCCAAAGGCCATGAATTTAATGCACTACCCTAATATTTTGTGCATCAGTTCAATGATTTTTGTTACTTTCAATGTTCTCTCCATCAAATTTTTCCAATTTCTCTCCTCAATTCTGCTTTTAAATTCTGCATCTCTATGCTGATGCTGAGCATTGCTTGTGGAGCTGTGTTTCCCTCATCACTCATCACCACCGTTTCCTAAGGTACCAGAGCTGCTGTCGTCAGTTTATTCTTGTTGCTTCTTTTTGTGCATTCATTTGGGTACAGCTTTCCCTGTTCTTGCCTCCACTCATCTCTTGACTATTGTTAACTTATCCTATTGAGCTCCTTGAATTTTTACAAGGATTTACTAAAATCAAATGTTAGCTGTGGCTGTATATGGCCATCTTTGTTACTACATCACTGGAAATCCCAGTTTTTGTTTAGCTAATTTATCTGCGTAGAATAATAATTGTGGCAAAAATAGCATTGTACCCAGCAAACTATTTCTAGAAAGAACAAAATTAAGAAGGGTTTGACACAACATCATCTCTGACAGGACATAATCAAGTTTCTATCGATCTGTCTATTGATTCTATCGTTCAGGCCAGCAGTGTTGGCGTGTCCCCACAATTTCCAATGAGCTTGTGTTGGATCACTGGGCAGTGGAGGCAGGGTCATGGAGCGGTCATATCCCCAATCAACACAAGACTTAACCGTCGAGCTGTAGTTATGACCTAAATGAATCTGATAAAACTAAAGGGTATTACCCATACTTACATTCTGAATAGAGCCTTGACTAGAGGGAAAATGTATTATTCTAAATGGCTGACATTAACTAGCTATACTATGATTACATTATCACTCTAGCTAACAAAAGCGGACAATCTTTTTTACACTTATAAACTTCCACTAAATAAATTAGAAGATGAAATGTGGATAAGCGTTTGATTAGCAGCTTTGATTTCACAAATGAGCATAATGAGCAGCTAAGTAAAGCAAAGTGTGTTTATACTTAGTGCTCAGAATGTTGCTGTATTTATGACTCAGAGCTTTCAGATTTGGGGATGTTGGCAGTTGAAAGGTTATATTTCACCAATAGAGTAACAGAGTAATAAAATCCTGCCTATTTTGCCTTAATTTGGCTGGAGTTTATCTTTTTTTGTCTTTTTTTTTTTTTTTTTAATAACTTGATAGGGCTAATTTTTGCCTTAACATATAATTCAAGATTAGAGATTACAGTTATATTATACAGTCTAGCTAATTTTATACAGTCATATAAACCATTAAATGCTTAGTATATGTTCAAAGTAACTATTCAGGCCTAGGCTATGCTAACCTTAGCTTACTGACGAATAGAACCGAACATAATTTGTACTAAATATAATTTTAATGACTTACCATTATGCATTATTTGTTGATCTAACTTTTGTATGAGCCGAATTCCAAAAAATATATTTTGTATACATATTTACAATAAAAAAAAATTATTCATTAAAAATTTATATATTTATGAATTTATCTGGGATTTATTTACTTAATACTTCTGTGATCATGATGTATATTAGCAACACATTTTTTTTCCCTTTATATATTTCCTGAACACACTCCATAACCTCATGGCTGAACCAATTTTTTAGAACAATTACCGCAAGTGTCACAGAGGGGGAAAAAAACCTATCACCTGAAAATCAGGCCTCAAAATTGTTTTAATTAACGATAATAGTATTGCACAAGTGTAAACAGCATTGGCTTAAATGAAACTAATTAAGGGTTATCCTAGAAAGTCAAATAGATGCACAGCTTCTATTTCTCTGGTCTTTTTTTGTGTGTGTGTCTTTTAATTCATTCATGATCACACTGCCCTCCATATTTGCACTTGTCCTTTTGAGACACATGTCGGAGATACAGTATATTAGATTGCGTCTAGTGTTTGCTTCTTTCCTGGTTAAGGCTTATTTATAATTAAACTATTGGCTCAGTGGTTTAGTTACGACCTTGTGCACACACTGGAGTGTGGGTCAATTATCAGGATTATTACTTAACACTTGACAACATACTAACTTCTGACATTAAATAGAGATTCACATTATTCTCTTAATTAGAGAATCAACAAGCAGAAAGTATGTGTCAGCGTTTGAGTGTACATAATGAATGAGATTATAATGGACATCTAGCACACAAGAAAAGACTTTCTCTCTAGCTTTCACTGCATTAAATGTCACGTGCAAATGCTTCTCAGGACAACTTAAAAATCCATTTCCCACTTCACTTCTCAATTCAAAAGCCATTTGTCTTGCTGGTATTTCTGCGGTTCATGTATTGATTTGCCGCTTGCTGCTCAGATGCTATGGCTGAGTTGAAGGGGACCTTCAGAGGAGAGAAGGCTGGTAATGGAGTCATTGCTGCCTCGTTATCCTGTGATTTTGCTACCATTTAGAAGGAAGTGCCCCTGACCACTTCCTGAACTGCGGAACATCTTGCTAGTTTTGCTTTTAGGCTATGGAGCTTGGAAGCTGAAAAAAATATGTAAATGTGAGTTTCATTTATTTAAATTACATACATATCATATTAAATAAAATATTTATTTTTTTTCTGAGTTGTATTAAAATAAATTACCTTCTTTTCCAAATAATGAATACTTAATAATCCAGAATTCATTATAGATTTAATTTGAAGTCTTATGTATTGAACTGATGTTATCACCTGTTTTGAGTGTTAAACAATTTGCTACCTACTGTACTATATGTAAGATTTACCTTTACATATAATTTGAGATTGAGACAATACAGGTATGTTTTACACAAATAGCTTGTTTTCGACAGAAACGCTACAAACACAAATCTTTAGTATATGCCCAGAATAACAATTTAGTAATACAGTATTTGAGCTAGTTATAGGCTATTGTAATCTTAGCTTGCTGATAATCTTTCGCTAGCTACCAGACAAAGTTAGCAGCTTAATCGGAAAATAGCTATTTCATTAGAACATTTACAAACAAATTCAGATGCACTTATGTGTGCCTCATTATGGTTTGTTAACACCGTTCCATTTGACTCCACTTAACACCTTTCCATGTCTCTTCACTTTACTTCATTGACATGAGCATGAGAGATGACTGTGAGTGGTTAAATTACTACTACTCTGAAAGTGTCTGTGTTTCACTGGGAATCCCAGAAGCTTTACTTATACGTATAAAATCATCCTGCTGAGTCAGACCAGACACTCAGCTTATGCCTGGAGAACCTGATCCGTTGTGCTCTCTCAGTCTGGGGAAGCATACAAACCACACATTAGCCTCACATAACACATACACCAGTCATATAAATAAGTATATGAAATTGTGGAAAACCTCAACACATCCGGTCACTGGAGTCCACTGAGCAGGACACGCATGAGACGCATTGTGATCCACTAACTCTTCTCTATTACTGTCTATATCTGAGTGATGGCCAGTCGGCGTGGGATAGGAGTGATCAGAAACCAGTTGGGACATCTGACAGGTGCCATGGGCCGAGGAATCAATATCAACTAGGTGCAGCTAACAAGCAGATATATATAGCTCCCAGACAAGCTGTGTGGGCTAGCACCTGCCGAGAAAAACAATGGCTCCCTCGCTGCCATCTTTTCCACCCTCGCTAAGAGAGAAGAGAACAGGGATAGACCCATCAGGGGTGTGGCACTCTGTCAGAATGAGAGAATAGAGAGCGGCGCTTTAATTTCAGCACAGCTGTCTCATGGCCTTTGTGATAAACGAATTCCATCCAATTAAATAGCTCTGGTCTCACTTCAAAATGAAGGTAGGTTGGACGACTTATGATAGTTCCTAATGCAAAATGTAGACATAAAGGCTGGATGAAACTTGTGTGAAGATAACTACTGTAACTCAGCTGTAACTGTTCAACGTCTCAGAGGAGCACCTTGTCCAAAAGATCTGACAGCTTATAAAGTGCATGATAATTAGTTAATGATTTGAATCGGGATGGTTAGAGATTGGGAAACGAGGCATTCCTTTACACACCACCCACCTCAGGATTTTTAGCCATAGGAAATTAAATTGTCTTTTTACATCATTATTTTTTAAATATCCCACATTTTCGGAATTTAAGTTTACAGTATATTCTTAGACTGTGTTCCCATGGATATTACATAACATATTGCATACTGACTGATTTTTTTTTTTACCCCATTATACTTACATGAATATAATTCATGTAAGTATATTGATGTAAAAAAAAAAAAAAAAAAAATCATTCAATGCACGTTCCCACATCATATACAGATCCACCAAACAGGATAAAATAGCTCACTGTCAGTTACATGATTACTGTACATGAAGGAATAAAAAAGAACATCATGTCATATTTGAATGTTCTACATTGTAGCAGCATACATATGATATATCTCATCATAGACCACCATGCACAACCTAGCAGCAGTCTTTCTGCTTAGCTTTTAATAAATAAGATTTTTGCATAATTATTCTGTATCAAATGGTAGGCTAGATTTGATTAACATATGGGGATTTTCATGTTTTAATCAGCATGGATTTTTGGAAGCACAATCAAAATTTGCATGATTTACATTCAGCTCTTTTCATAGCTGACAAGAGTGACTTGCTGCTTTTGGGGAAAAAATAAATACCAATTTTAAAGACATTTATGCAATAATTCAGTGTGTGTGCGTGTGTGTGTGTTTGTGTGTGCGTGTGTGTGTGTGTGTGTGTGTGTGTGTGTGTGTGCGCTTTGTAAGAAAATAAGCATCTCTCTTGGTGCCTGCCCTGCACCGGCCCCTGTGCTGCTAGAGAAAGTGTTGATGAGCCATTGTGTGACTAACTGACTAACAGGAGAAACTGGCAGGTGGGGTGTGTCAACTTAGTGAATGTGAGTGTCTATCTATCTATCTATCTATCTATCTATCTATCTATCTATCTATCTATCTATCTATCTATCTATCTATCTATCTATCAATAGAATATATCTGTCCATCTATTCATCTATTCTCCATTTCAGAAAGTGTGGAATTGCTCAAATCCATCTCACACAGGGTAATAGGATGATGTCCATTGTAGATTTTCAATGGTCTTAATGAAATACGGCAGGAGCTCCTTTTACTAAATAAGCATGGCTTTAATTATATGTGATAGAAATTGATTTCCTGTCACTTGGTTAGTTTATGGCGAGGACCTGGAGATTGTCACCAACTTTCCCTTTCACTGCAGTCTGTTTTCTCATAAATCCTTCAGTGTTCCTATGGGCGATCATCTCAAGCACAGTAGAGCAGATCGATATGCATCAGATTCTATGCTTATTATTTTAAAAAGGAGTGTAAGTGTTTGCTAATTCAGTCCTATAGTCTATCTGTGAGAGCAGGGAGAAGCAAAGCTGGTAATGGGTTAAATGAGTCATTATAGTGTTGCATAGACAAATGTTAAATTGTTTTAGAACACCTTTGTAACTATATTCTATATTAATTTTCTTCCGAATATTTTTTTTTTATATGTAGGTCCTCAGAGACCTATCATGATGTAATAAACCGCTGGACTAAGCTTGTCTTGGCTGTGATTTTAGATGAACTCAGCATTTCAAAGACATATTAAGTAGGTTATAAAATAACTACGCAGACCAATGTAGCCAAGATCAATATATAAGGAATTTTTACTTAATTAAAAATCTAAAGCTGGAATCACTAACGAACTTCAGCCATGGTGCCTGTTCTTTTAATTACACTTCCTATTAAAAGTATTTAGACGTATTTGTCTGTCCTGGAAGAACAATACGCTATACTCTTCACTGGAGTATTGCATTCTATCCTATATTTACGATAGAATGCAATACTCCAGTGAACAATACGCTATACTCTTCACTGGAGTATTGCATTCTATCGTAAATATAGGAACGGTATTTATTAATGTTGATTTCCTTGAACAAGGTATATGTCTAATTTCTGTTTGAAAGAGACATTATAAAAAGTTGTTTGTCTTCAGCTGTGTAATGTAATGAACACCTGCGGTCATGCATAGATGAGTTCCAGAACCGAGATATTTGAGAACACAAGTCATTACTTGAGTATTACTTGCAGTATAAGGAATAATGAAGTTTATATTTCACCTCATATTTACAGTGTCTGAAAACACGATAGCGGAAATGTTGGTGGCTGGCTTTAACAAATAATAAAGCTAAAATGAGATTCAAATCAATTTAAGGAAAGCAACTAAATGTTCAGTCTGCTCTCTCTCTCTCGCTCTCTCTCTCTCTCTCTCTCTCTCTCTCACCTTCAGTGAAATTTGAGGTCTCTGAAGAATATTTTTAACTTGCCTTCTGATATGAAACATCTGAGATTTTATTTTTGTTGTCTTTTTTGCTCTGAACTGTTTGCTGTGTTGGGCCTGACATCTGATTGTCTTCTTCTGCACTCTGCTTTGGTCACAGCACGGCTTTGATCCAGCAGCAGCCTGAGGACAAGATACCGACAGAGAGAAACTGGGGAATCAGCATTACCATTTTCCTTACAAGCATGCACCCACATGTACACACACACACACACACACACACACACACACACATTCTAGCATTAGATTAAAAAAAATCATTAAATTCTATGTAAATGGTAAAATATAAAAATATATGATTGTAAAGCTTTAGACTGCTACTATATATATATTTTTTTTCAGACTACTCTGTATCTTTTGCAGTAATGCATTTTCTTTGTGTCTAATGTTCTATAAAATCAATCTAAATCCGAAATAAGATGCTAGAAAAAAGTGCTAGCTATTTTGTATGTAGAGAAGTGAATTCCTCATTGAATAATATGGAATGACATAGTAGGAGATTTTATTTTATTCTGTCCTTTTACAGTTCCAGAATTTTCAGAATACAGAATCTTTTACATTCACTGAGGTGGGATTGCACCCTAGATGGGACGCACACGCACACACACACACACACACACACACACACACACACACACACTTTATTGGCTAGCATTGCTGTAATTGATAGGGCATAGCGAGTATGCCACCTCCCTCCCTGAGAGCATGGGCTAATTTTGCCCTCTTAAGCTCTTGGCCATCATCTAGATTCAAACTCGCAATCTCTGAATGATAGGGCAAAAACTTTTCTGTTGTGTCATGAGGGAGCCGCAGAATTGTACTTTTTTTTCTCTTTCTTTTTAATTGGCTACATAGTTCACTGTTCACTTTATGTATAGTATTTTTGTTGGCATGGTGGGCTTATTTCCATGTAACCATAACCCATTCATCAATAACATATGGTAGCTGCGATAGGAAATTTGGAAAAATCTTTACATGAACATAAAGTTAACTCTTGATTCTTCATATGTGGAAACATCTGGAAAATATATGGGAAAAAAGTGTAAAAAAAAATTTTTGTGGGCGTCACATTTGCAAGCAATGTTCAAAGTATAGTGTATTTGAGGTCTGCAATCCACCAGCTGACGACTGTGAGGCATTAGTGCTTAGTAAGGCTGTAGGGCTGCAGGACTAAAGGATAGAACTGAAAGCATGACTCTCCTATTCTCCCCTCTACTGCTCCTCTGTCCCAGCATCCTCCTCAACAGTTTCTCCTTCTGCACTTGACTTCAGTCCAAATCTCCAAGTACACTTTCCCTTTTGTCTGCCTCCACAATAGACTCTCGCTGCATTAATCATTAAGCACTACAGACTTTTATATGGTAAATAATGCAAAGTGAAGTCCAGACCCAAGCTCCTTCACCTTGCATGAATTGATGAGTTCTCAACCTGGCCCCACTTATTGTTCACAGGCAGTTGGGCTAAATGCTCTAAAGTACAATGTGTGTGTGTGTGTGTGTGTGTGTGTGTGTGTGTGTGTGTGTGACAAAATGTTCACTATTTCTTCCATATATCAAAAACATACAAACAAAAGGATATGTCATCTACAATGTGAGGTAATGAAGACAGACACCAATTTGTCCTGATATCAAAAGAACAAACAGCTCTGTTCAGGTCTTCCTTCAGTAATGTGTCTGATTATTGCTAAAAAAAAAAAAAAAAAAAATAGAAACTTTACTCAAAGAGCATTTAAACCAGGGGTGTCAAACTGCATCCAGAAAGGGCCGGTGTGGGTGCAGGTTTTCATTCCAGCCAAGCAGAAGCCACAGCTGATTCCAGCTGTTTAATCGGTTGAATATAGTTTTCAATAGACTCGGGTGTGGCTTCTGCTTGGTTGGAATGAAAACCTGCACCCACACTGGCCCTTTCTGGATACAGTTTGACACCCCTGATTTAAGCAAATATTTTAAAATAAACACAGATTATGTATGTTTAAATTATTGGTTCTGAACCTACATTGCAGAAGTGTTACCATATAGGTCACATTTATTTATACATTGAGTTAAATATTAAACCAACTATTAGATTAAAAGAATCAAAAATACAGACCTTCTTTTCAGAAGGTCTTTCAGACCTTCTAGTCTATGCTAGAATGGCTAAATGCTAGTGAAAAACGGGAAGGCTGCTGAATTGACAGGAAATATGACTGACAGGTACATAGTGACGCCTCCCTGCCTTGACTAGTCCTCTTTTCATGGAGCGCGTCATTCTTATTCACTCCAGTTTCTTGGAATATAGTCATGGTGTCCTACAATGACTGGTGTTTGTTTTTCTTTTAAAAATTTACTTACACCTACTGGAATGTAAGAAAAACGAAATAGTTCAAAGATTGTTCTAACTTACTGATGCCATCTTTAAGAAACCTGATCACCAAGGGTTCAGAAAGCTGAAAGAAAATTTTAATTTTAACTAAATCATTTTAAAGTTTGTGGTCAAAATCACTTTCTTAAAGAAAAATGCTATTAGTGTACTACTGCTAAAGTTATTGTATTTGTTTAGGAACTCTTTGTAATGTTGGTTGTGCTGCACTTTTTTTTTAACCACTATTGGGATCTATATAAGTCCCGAGCCATTCGTATACTGGCATACCAGTATGGTAGGGCAGCGTTTCCCAACCTGTGTGCCGTGAGAAGTCAAGAGGTGTGCCGCAGAAAGTCCGCTCGCCCCAACACCCCTTCCCCCCGGTTCTCGCGATCGGTTGCACGTAACCACCCCCCCCCCCATCAGTGATAGCTTGCGCCTATAAATCTCCCGGTTCGTGATTTCTCACCCCTCCCCGCAGTGTCGCCAGGTGTGCCGTGCGCTGTGGCACAAAAAAAGTTGGGAAACACTGTGGTAGGATTTTGTACAGTAGTCACCAAGAACTAAATTAACTAGAGCATAATCTCTCACTTTAAACAAGAGCTTACCTTTTATGTTTCAGTTTTAGCTAGCTATCCGTGTTCTTTCTACAGAATCAGAACACTGCACAGAGGCCACAGTATGAGCTAGCTTGCTAGCTAAAAGAAAAACTGTTCTTAGAAGGAGAAGTTGATCTACAGCGATTCCTCAGTGCACCGCATGCACAAGGCAACTTTAGAAAGTTTACTCTCTTCCCACTGTGCCGGATCAGATACCATTTCACCAAGTAGAAACAGGCCATTGCCTTTAAGATGTATGTGGCAGCGTATAATTCCCAGCATGTTAGCTGTATTATATATATGAACCACTCTTCATTAAAAAGAAAGAAAAAAAACAACAACTAGTCATTAAAGACATTAGTGATTCTAACACACAAAAGAATCCAAGAATATAAGGTACAACACCTTGCATTTTGGTGCATTTTCTTTTATGCAGAAATGTACATGCACAGTAACCTGAACAAAGTGCTATTTGATTAGAGCCAAAGACCAGATGTTACACGATTTCTGTCAAAATAACTTTAACAGGAACACTTGTGTTGGAAATATCACCTTGTTGATCTATTTCTGGTATAGCCATTAAGTCCCACCTGGTTCAAGTAGATAAGATAGTAAGAACAGTTGCGGTATTACTGAAAAATCCTGTTTTGGCTCATGCAAGAAAGAAATATTGTAATGGTGGGCGGGGTGATGGCTAGGACCATCATCCCCTGCTCCCTGTTTGTGTGAGAGTCTATGCCGGGGGGGGGGGGGCATGGTTCTGTGTTCACCCTCCTGGCCCAAGGGGGTTAGTTTAATGGCCTCGGCCTATTTTGTGCGTTTTGATCAAGCTTGTTGAAGCTTCCTATGGAAGCCCATATGCTCACTCTGCTCAGTGGTGTGTTCTTGTGTACCTATGCCGTGTGGCTAATAAAAAGCAATCCTAGCCATTTGCATTAGGGGACAAAAAGAACTCTCTTGTCTGGTCTATGGTGTGTTTGGTGTGTGAGAAAATGCTACTATATATATATATAAAGCATCACTGTTCTGGGAAGGCTCTCCACTACATTTTTCCCCTGTAGGGATTTGTGTTCATTCATCCACAAGAGCATTAGTTAGCTTGGGAACTGGGTGAGGAGGCCTGGGGTGCAGTTCCAGTTCATTCCAAAGATGTTCAGTGGGGTTGACTTCAGGGCTCTGTTTAGATCACTTTAGTTCTCCTACTCCAACCATGTCTTCATAGAGCTCAGTTTATGCACAGTGGCATTGTCATGCTGGAACAAGATTCATGCAAAGTCATGCTAGACAGTATATGGGTGCCCACAAACCTTTGGTCATATAGTGTGTGTTTGTGCATGTATTTATACAGATAGATAATATATTTTATATATAAATGGCTTTGTAACTGAAAATGGGGCATTTTAATGTTTCAGCCTATTAAACAAAGAAATCCACACACGTTCCTTTGAACTTGGCTCACACACCCTCCCATAGATACGGGAAATACACAGTGATGGCACATTAGCCACTGCTGGTACAGTAACTATTTTTGTATGTCAGTGCCCTGCCGCATTAGCAAGGGCAAGAACTGCTTATAAGCCAGTGCATCAGATGCAGATCCACTCTAATAAAATAGGCTGCAATTCATTTAATGTGTTTAATGATTTTCACAAAAAAATATTATTTTTTCCTTTTTCTTTTTTATTTCATTTTTTTTTTTTTTTTTTTTCACAGATGTCATACATTTCTATATAACTCTGCAAATTAAAATATGAATGCACTGCAAATAATTAAGCCTAAATGCTAGAACATTAGCCAAAGCAGTGGTGTGTAGGCTAATGAAAATGGACAGAAAGGCATGTTTTTATGTGAATGCAAATAAGAGAGGGGGGAAAAGATCTACAGTGGCTTAAATGCTAAAAATCTTTATGGTTTTTGGAATTCAATTGATGTTGTTGTAGTCTTTCTGTATTCTGAAAATATAACTCTATCCTGCACATAAGATAGCTATAACACAACTAATTTGCAGCGTTATATATTTCTGAGATGTACAGTAAATCATTTTCATAAATGTCATTAAATGCTAGTATTATATGACAGACAGCCTATCTGTTTGGAAAATGTTCAGACAAGAGATGCCTGGACAAATGTATCAGGGACAGTTTAAATGTTTCTGCCATTTCAAAAATCTATTTTTGATTTTTTTGTGAAATACGAATATTTTGTGGCATAATCATCTGTGAACATCAGAGTCAAATGTAGGATATCAATGATGACAGCAGAAGACTTCCGAATTGTGTCCTTACCACTTGCCATAGTATGTAATACAGTACAAACCCTTTAGTATGTACTACAGTAATGGTCAGTTAGTAGGTTCTACACCAACATTAATGTGTACTTCGGTGTCAGCCACTCTGCCTGCTAACGTGCACAAAATCAATCTTCATGAACAAACTGGCAGTAGAATGCTCGACCACATGCTCAGGTGGCGAACAAAAACACTGGCAAAGTCTCACATTTCCGAAAAGTTTTAATGTGCAGGAAAAGGCAAGTCACATTAGACTGCTATTTCATGAAGTCTGGTCCACCAGCTAAATGGCTAAAAACACCAGAAGCCCCTGAAATAGAGGAAGTCCCAAGAGAGAAAACACCTGAAGGAGAACATCCCTCCATCAGAGAGCCGGACTCTCCTTCAAAACTATAACCTCCTCTCCACCCAGCTTCCTCCTCACTTCCTTCACACCAGAACTCCACTCATGCAAATTTTGTTTTCTTGGTTGTAAATTAAGGATTTTTCAAACTTAATTTTTTTCCCTGTGGTTAAAACTCCTAAAAGAAGTGTCTACAGTGAGCGGTTCATAAGGGTCTAGCGCAAACTTGGTCTAGCATGAACTCTTGCAGTGTTAATTTTCTCAGTTGTTCAAAACACTGTTATTCAGTGTTTTGACATTTATTTTACTATTATACTGTGCATTCTATGGTATAATTAACTCTTTTTGTGCTTAGAAATCTTAAAGATATATATATATATATATGTGTGTGTGTGTGTGTGTGTGTGTGTGTGTGTGTGTGTGTGTGTGTGTATTTTTACGTACAGTTTATACAGTCTGGAACAGATTATTCGTATTTACATACAATCTTATGGGGAAATTATGTTCAGGTCATGACCAGAGTTTTGGAACGAATTATAATCGTGACCAGAGGTACCACTGTACTTTACTTCACGTACAAAGGTCCACGGCAGACTAGATAGTGACACTTTCAGCTGATCTAAAATGACACTTATTTTGATGGCTTCTAGCATTCAAACTGTCTTGGGCACATTTTTTTTTTTTATTACAGCCAAGAATATAATGCACTTTGTTATTTGGTTCATAGAGAAGGGATTTTGTACTTTCCTCTGAACCTCGATGTAGAGCTCATGTGCAGCTGTGACCGGGGTTTTTTGCTTCTCTGTCTGTACACATTCTCTCATTTCTTTGCAGATTGCACTCTCAAAGCTCTACCACTTGGCACTCATCTTCCTGTGGCCTTTATGTATCACAGAAGATGATTAGGGTTAGCTTAGAGAGATTTTTTTTTTTCTTATTTCTTTAAACCTGCTTATTGATCGAGCCACACAGGGCCACAATGCAGCAGCAGTGTTTTGTCTTCATTCCAGCTTTTGCCAATACCCAGATGTGGATATATGATGATGGTGGTATTGAATGTGGCTTTAAAACAATTACAGCATAATCTCCTCAATGTGTTCGAATGGATTTTCATCGTGATCATTATCCTCCTGTCCACACACACCTTGTACAGCTCTGTGTTCAGTCAGGCTAGTATCTACCAAGTAGATCTCATATAAAGGCAGATCTTAACTTACTGTAGGTTAGTCAAGCTAAGGTTTGCTCTTATATTGCCCTTTGCCTTTGTCACTATTTTTCCACATCTATTTCTGATCAAGGGACATAAAGATAGAACTTTAACAAAAAAAAAAAAAAATTATGATGTAGATGCCTATTAAAATTAAAGCTGTAAATCATCTGATGGGTTGTAGAACTGAACTGAGGACCAGTTAAATGCTTTAAATCCAATTCTCCCTGATTGCATGTCAGGCATCTCTGTAATTATGTTACATCACATGCAGATATAAGATCATTTGATATATGGGTGAAACAGTGGTGCAGGGACAGGTTGCCACCTCACAGCTATATTTACGGTGTTCCGTAAATCCTCTCATACGTTTAATGTATATTTTTTGAATTTTTATAGACCATGATGAATATGAGCAAGGCAGAATGAATAAAAATAAAATCTACTTACAAGAATGCATGCACTGAGAAAAATGGACTTATCGAGCAATTTATACAAATAAAATCTTCTCTTTTGCATTGCGTGTGTCTTAAATTTTTAATACAATGAAGCAGAACATTTCTATCTTACCTAAGAAGATCTGAACTGACATTTAGCCTCCCTGGCCTACCTCACAACCCAACGGAATTTTCACAAGCTGTAACTTGCAAGTACATCATGCAGACTTGGGATAAGTGAACTTTGTGTGTTTGTGTTTGGCACAGTAGAGAGACAGCACTGTATTGTAAAACCTTTTGCAAAACAAATAATCTCACACATTATTATGTCCAGCTTATCACCTCAGATTCTGGTCAGCTTTGGTGTTTTTTTTTTTTTTCACTCTTGGACACGACACATATGCTCACATAACTCAGTGCTCAGAGAAAAAGAGAGAGAGATATGTGAAACAGCAGGGCTCAGCTGTGCTATGGTAGTCATTACCACTCTAGCTTGTCCCCAAACACCTTCCTCCCAGTGCAGACCCACGCTAAACACCCCAACCTGCTATACAACATATCGTGCCAGGAAAAAAAAAAAAAAAAAAAAACTTTCTTTCCCCAGCAACTGAAATTTCAAGGAAAAGGCACAGCATCATTGTCAAATGGTTCATAATTCATACTTACATTAACCACACGCCAGTCATTATAATGGTCATTCTATTCTCAAACTTCAAGTACTGTATAGTAAAAGAGAGCATTTGTATAGCATTCTTAATACTTTCATGTGAAAATATGAGAAAACAGTCTTCCATTCAGTTGAGCTGCAGACCATCTATGGTGACAATTATATCAGCTTAACAAGTTTAATAAGCTTTAAAATTCCATTCTTATTAGCACTCCCTCATATTCAGTTCTCAAATAGCCCATCTAAGCAGTGACTTGTATCAGACTTATCAGAGAGACAAAGTTGGAGTTGGCAATAAAAAGGATATTAAGGAATATAACTGTATGTAGGAGGTGAGAAAAAAGCATGAGGAAAAAACTTGAATTGTGATGTAAAATGCAATTTCTTTTATTTTTGGATGCAGCAACATTTGGATTGGCTGGTAGTATGCAGTGTGTTTTTATGTGTTGTTGTTGTTGTTGTTGTTGTTGTTGTTGTTGCTGTATATAAACCATATTCATTCAAGTAAAGGATTACAATAGCCAGCATGTCCAGCTCAAATATAGGCTTTGCTTTCATTCTTTTATTTGTTTTATTCTGTATTTCTTTTATACTAAGGAAAAAGAGCAAGAGTTTCAGTATTATATATATTATATATAATGCACAAAATAGGATTATTGAAACTATATCAATAGGAACACCTGCACATTTGCTCATTCGTGCAAAGTCAGTCAGTAGCAAAATTCATACGATCGTGCACATACAGGTCTAAAGCTTTAGCTAAAGTTCACATTAAGCATAAAAATAGGGAAAGAATGTAAACAGTGACTTTGATCATGGCATGAATGTTGGTGCCAGTCAGACTATGTGTAGTATTTGAGAAACTGCTGATCTCCTGGGATTTTCATACACAACACTGTCTAAAGTTTAACATCTAGTAAGTGGCAGATATGCAGGCTTTTTAAAACCATGGTGAGCTGGACTGACAACCGCTGACCAAATTTTTTCAAATCTTTACATATAGCCTTGGATCCCTGTTCTTGGCTGACAGTAATGGAAGCAGATGTGGTCCTCTGTCACTCTGTGTAT
>JAOVYU010000056.1:14822013-14835330 GCA_025674565.1 Synodontis membranacea | reverse complement strand
ATTTTTCCACTTTCCAGATCGTTTTCTCCCCTCTAAACTGTTTCTCACGCACGTCTCTCTTCACTGCTGCGTGAATAAGACGTAGCCTATCACAACATTACAGAGACCGGGGCGTGTCCAGAAAGTCACATAGAGCATAAATTAACATGGCAAAGGTAGAAAAAATATATTTTACTTAAATTGTTTCACTGTTAAATGTTTGAGCTGTTAAAAGTTTAAGTGGAGACGGAACAGGAAAAGGGTTAGGGTTAGCATTTGTTTTTTTTTTTTTTTTGCTCTACCAAAGCCTATTTGTGTAAGGGTCATGCACTACAAATCAAAAGGCACTTAAGTTAATTTATGATTTGTTGTCTGAAACAAAGAAATAAAAGTATCTGTAACATACTGAAATGCATTAGCATCATATTTGTTTCATTGCATCATACTGCATCGAATCGTGTTGAATCGAATCGAAATCGGATTGCACTGCATCGCAACAGGAGTGTATCGTATCGCATCACATCGCTAGCTGCTTCACGTATCTTATCGTTGGCTATGCATCGAGATGCGTATCGCATCGGCCTCAGTTATGGAGATGCACATCCCTAATATATATATTATCTCTTCATCATGGCACCGGATAGTGGATGGGATATATTATGCAACTAGAGAGCAATTTGTCCTCAAAATTGATGTGTTAGAAGTAGGAAAAAAGGGCAAGCGTAAGGATTTGACCTGGGCCAATTTGTGATGACTAGACAACTGGGTCAGAGCATCTACAAAACTACAACTCTTGTGGGGTGTTCCCAGTCTGCAGTGGTCAGTATCTATCAAAAGTGGTCCAAGAAATGAACAGTAATGAACCGGCAACAGGGCCATATGCGGCCAAGGTTCACTGATGCAGGTGGAGAGTGAAGGCTGGCCTGTGTGGTCCGATCCAACAGATGAGCTACTGTAGCTCAAATTCCTGAAGAAGATAATGCTGGTTCTGCATGCTGGTTCTGATAGAAAGGTGTAAGAATATACAGTCCATCACAGTCTGTTGCGCATGGGGCTGCATAGATGCAGACCAGTCAGGGTGCCCATGTTGACCCCTGTTCACCACCGAAAGCAGCAACAATGGGTACATGAGCATCAGACATGGACCACAGAGCAGGAAGGTGTTTTCTTTTACATCTCGTGGAAGGCCAAGTGCATGTGCGTCACTTACCTGGGGAACACATGGCACCCGATCTGTGTATATAACTAGTCCAGTCTGAATACTCTGCAAAGGCTTCATTTATCAATTGTCTGTTTTAAGTGTCACCTATTTTCACATACACTCATTCAAACAATATGCTGAAGGTGAATCAAATCTATTCCACTCATTTTTGGTAATTTTAATAATTTCTGTAAGAAAGCTTTCATTAGATTTCAGCTATATGTATATACTTATAAGTATGTGTATATAAGTATGAAAATTGGTTTTAAATAATTATACGTAAGAGATGATATACGATAGACTTATTTATTTAGCTATGCCACGGCTTTATTGCCACTGCTCTCTACAGCATCACAATGAGTAGCAGCTGATTTGGGACTGAAAAGCCTGTTTATATTTAAACAATTTGATGCATCTGTCTTTTTTCTTGCACTGTTTCTGTAGAGCCTTTTTGCATTATCTCCGTTTTTGTCTAATCTCCACGGTGTCCAGAAACACAGTAAATTGATAATTGAAACTTTGTGGACTGAACCAATCGCAAATAGGGTTTAGTGTGTGTGTGTGTGTGTGTGTGTGTGTGTGTGTGTGTTACAAATGAGCAGGCATGAGAAATAAGGGCGTAGGATAAAATTAATAGCTAGCCCATGCAGACGAAAATGAAGCAGCCAAGGACAGCCCAAAATGCCAGCTTAGCCCTGAATCAAGTAATTTTTATGTTTTTTTGATGTCTGCCTACAAAAAAAAAAATGAAATAAAAAAATTGCCATATTAATAAAATTGTTATAATGGGTATATTGTTATACCCTTATATATATAAGGGTACCTGTCTTTGTCAAAAGTTAATTAGTGAAATTTCTCACCTTCTTAATGGAATGAGACCATTCCAGTCCCACTTCACTGAGTCTGTACCTCATATCCTTGTTCTTGGCTGAAAGGAGTATAACTTGATGTGGTCTTCTGGTGTTGTAACCCATCCACCTCAAGGGCTGATGTGCTGTGCATGCTGAGATGCTTTCCTACTCAACATGGTTGTAAAGAATGCTTATTTTAATTACTTTTCCTGCTAGCTAAGACCAGTCTGGTCATTCTTCTTTGATATCGCAATTAACAAGGTGTTTCAGCCTGCAAACCCCCCACTCACAGGATGTTTTTTGTTCTTCACACCATTCTGTGTAAACTCCAGAGACTGTTATGTGTGAAATTTCAAGGAGATCGGAAATACTGAAATACTCCAACCAGCCTCTCTGGCACCAAAATCCATGCCACAGTTAAAGTCCTAGGGATCACACTTTGACCACATTCTGATGTTTAATTTGAACATTACAGTAACTGAAGCTCCTGGCCTATATTTACATGATTATATGTAATTACATTATATGCATTGTGCTGCTACCACATGATTGGCTGATTGGACACCGCATAAATGAGCAGGTCTACAGGTGTTCCTATTAAAGTGGAAGGTGAGTGCATTTATTTCCTAGTATACAAACACTGTAAATGTATCATTAATGCCACAGCAGATTGTTCAGCTGAATGAGTTAAATGAAAAGTTAAACTATTCTATATCCTCTCGGTACTTTAAATAAAAGATACAAAAGGTGTACCCTTAAGGGAATCTTTCCAATGAGAAGTTAGTTTCCTGAAAAAAAATACAGTTTAATACCTTTTTCATTTCATTAGTCTTGCTCTCTATATACCAACTAATTTTCAGGAAATGATAATGCGCAATAGCAGACTAATAATCCACCCAGAGTACAGTACATAAATTTTGCATGCAGTCATTAAAGCAGATATGTGAATACAGTGTGTACAGATATGTAAATATGGACTGTCACGGGTCACGCTGATTATGCTACTGCAGGACTTCAAATAGTGATTTAGTTTTAGTAGGATAGCTGTGGCGGGTCTGGGTTACAGAAATGCAGGGCTTCTCCTACTTTTAACTGACTCATTTTCATTTACTCAAAGGAAGTGTTAGGAATAAACGATGACTTTGGCTTGTGACTAATTCACAGGCATACTTCTATGCCCTTGGTTTATGCAGATCGTTATTGGTTGGAAGGCTGCAGTCAGTGACTTTGACAGCGCGATGTGGCTTGGTCTTGGAGTGGGTGGCTGCAGAGCTAAACCAGACAGATGGAGGATGTGATGATGCTTTCAGTGTTGACGCACTAGGGGCTGCGTTAAAACCATTTTCCCCCCAGTTGGCAGAGAAAGTTCCCTTCTGCCACATTCATTCGTTGAATAAGGCATGCCCCAAGGCTGTCATGAAAAGATGACGTGCCATAAAATTTTCTTTTGTGATGGGCAGAATTGGTTTTTAATGGTGCTTTTTGTGAAAGGTTGGTGTCAGGCTTTGTCTATTTTTTACCTGTATTTTGGAGCAGTGTTTCCGCTTAAATTCTGAGTTAACAACAATAATCTACACAAAGGGAAGCTGTACATACGGTAATATAACAATAGATAATAGATCTCCAAGCCCACATTTCCCATTGTAAGGCAATTCATGCAGTTCTACGTTCAAATAATTGCCCAATGCAACACCTGCTATCATGTCAGTGTCTGTACTGTATGCAGACCTTTTTTTTTTTTTTTCTTTTTTTTTACTTCAGTGGTCCTGTGGTGGTCCCTTCTATTGCTGTAGAGGTTTCAAAAAGACTTTTATGGCCTGGCATACCTATATACCTCAATGTACATCTAAATGGTAGGCACTTTGATAAATGCAATATAGGTATAGGTATAAGACACACCATGAAACACACCAAAACACCCAACATGATGAATATCTAAGGTTATAACCGCATACAACATGACAACATTTCAGTATCTGTTAAATGCACATGCTCCATGCTAGTGAGCTTTTGATGTCAAATCCCAGGACTGCCACAGAAGCACTGTAAAGGCCCTTGATAATAGCCTTACCCTTTAACTACTGAGGTATAGTTTAGATTGAACTTTGCCTTGAACCTTGAAGACATGAATGTTAACAAAACTGGCTAAAGGTCCTTTGGATCAACAATATTACATTACATTTCTATATACATGCTGCTTTAAAGCCTATAGGCTAGAAATCTGGGAAAAGATGCTTAATTTGCATGCTATGCATATTTCAGTGATTCATTTATGGCTGTTTGGCAATGTAGTGAATAAATCATGGCAGTTAATGGTTAGTGATGCATATGACACCAGCTCTTCAGGTTTACATAAGCTCCTGCTCTCAGACTTTATAATCTATGTAAAGCTGCATCTCAGGCATGTGGCAGTACTATGTGGCAAAAAAGAGGTAGCTTGAGTGTAAGAGAGCTGCACCAATGTCTGAGATAAAGAATCCTTACAGCAAACACTAACATTGTCCAGATATTTTGGGATGAACGCTGCATGATTTTAATTTTTTTTTTAACCATTTTGATTTTACTGAGTGAAATTGTTTGGTTAATGTGGCTTTAAAGTAAAGTAAAGTATCGTCTTGCTCTGAGTGCATGCAAGGGGGGAATCTCAGTTTGTTTTGGATAAACATATGACAGATTTATAATATCTGTCAGATGTCACTTCTAGAAGGCATCAAAAAATGACAAAAAAAAAATGATGTTTTCATGCATAAAACACATTGACATCTCTACTTGGAAGAAAACATAAATATATTCTACTATAATGGCATGGCTGTATTTTTAATATTAGGCTACTATGTAACATTGTCTTGACTCCCTGTCTGCAGAGATTATAGATTAAAAAAAATGTTTACCAAAGAGTTTACAAAAGAGTTTACCATTTGAGGTGGTAAAAACAGTCAGTTTGTCTGAAGATGTCTAAAGCCTTGCTAGATGTGATTTTCTGATACAACAAATGTCAGACTTTGCTCAAGTAGTTGGATAGTTCACTCTCCTGACCCATGACTGCACAGCGAAGTTCAGCTCCAACAGCATCATCAAGTTTGCTAATGACACAACTGTAGTGGGCCTCATCAAGAATGGCGATGAATTATCGTATAGGATGGAGGTGGAGCAACTGTCTGGCAACAGCCTCTTCCTCAATGTGAAGAAAACAAAGGAGATGATTGTCCAGCACCACTCACACACCCCTATGCGTAGAGGGCTGAATAGTGGAAAGAGTCAACAGCACCAGGTTCCTTGGAATTCACCTGGCCGATGACCTGACCTGGACTCTCAACACCTCCTCTGTGACCAAGAAAGCACAGCAAGGCCTCTACTACCTGCGAAGGTTGAAAAAGGCCAGACTCCCTTCTTCCATCCTTACGACCTTCTACAGAGCCACTATAGAGAGTGTTGTATGGAAACTGCAATGTGACAGACCGGAAGAAAATGCAGCAAGTAGTGTGCACCGCTGAGAAGATCACTGGGACATCTCTGCCTTCCATCCAGTTTATTTTTGGTGTATCCACAAAGCTGACAGCATTGTCAAGGTCCCCTCCCGACCCTCTCATGGACTGATTACCCTTCTACCAAGGCACCGGGCATGAGATCAACCTCAACCAGACTTTGTAACCTGAAGCCGTCCGTCTACAGAACAGCCTTCAACCCACACTGACTTAAATGCTCACCTTCACAATTCCAAGAACTCTCTATTTTCCCATGCTTCTGTTGTCATCGTTGACACACCACAGCACACAGTGCACAACAACGAAATTTGTCCTCTGATTTTAACCCATATGTGACGTGACACACAGCAGGGGGTGGCTATTTTCAGTGCCCGGGGAGCAGTGCTTGGGGGTGACACCTTGCTCAGGGTATCTCAGTGGTACCTTGCTGGTTGTGAGATTCAAACCTGCAATCTTTCAATTATTGGGGCACTTTCCTAACCATTAGGCCACCATCTGCCCCATTTTTTGCATAGCCCTATGTATCCAAGTATCTGTATCCCTGGATATATATCCCTGTATATACAGTATAACCTTATGCACTGTGTTTTTCCTATGTATATATAAAGGGCTTACTCTAAGCTTACGAAAACAAAACAGGTAGATACAGGTAGATATACACTAATAAAAACATACTGATGAATTCCATAATTACATTATGGATAGACATTATGGACATTATGGATAGCCAAGAAGTGGTAGACCAATGGACTTGGGAGCTGGCAGGACATTTGAATATCGATCATTGTACTGTACCAAGGCGTCTGAAGGCAATGGGAAAGATTCTGAAAATTGTAAAACCTTTCCCAAAAGTCCTAATCCTAATCCTAAAGAAGTCCTAATCCTTCTTTCACGACATTATTCTTTTTTTTTTTTTTAAGATAAATGGCAGAAAGTCATAGAATCTAACAGCGATTACTTTGAAGACTAACTCTATGTACTATTTTGCAAAATTGCAAATATGTTCAAAAAGGTCATAAACTTATGCAATGTTTATGCATGAACCGTGGACTTAAAGCAAATTAATATTTGCTTTTTATTTGAAATACAGGATATTATTATTATTATTATTATTATTATTATTATTGTTGTTGTTGTTGTTGTTGTTATTTAACATAAAGTGACTGCTGGATTAATGGGATTATTGTCAGCCAGTATTCTAAAATAAAGGATGCTCAGTTTACAATATTGTTTTATTTTGCATACCGTATTGATTACATACCAAATTAAATGAAATCAATAAATTGCAGCTTATTTATATCATCAGTGGAATCAGAATGGACTTTTTACATACAATTTCCTCCTGTTTCACTTGAAGTTAACTAGATGTAAAATGCCGTAATGCTGTAATATGTACTTCACTTACTAATATTAAGTTAGTATTGTAATGCTAGTATATACTTACTAATATTCAGGATTCCTGCATTATTTCTAATTTCTAATTTCCTATTTAAATGGAAGCAAATTAGTGATATTGACCATGTTAAGTGCTTTGTATATTTGTTCCTCGTGCCTAGTCTCTTCTTTTTAAGCATGTCTTCATGATACACTGATGGATTTGATTTAAAATGGATCACAAGATTTTGCACAAACTTGTGGAGTCCAGTCTGGAGTGCACACTGTCATTAAAGCAAAAAGTGGACAAATATGAAGCAACTCCAGAATCCATGTAAATATTGCTCTTAGTTAAGCTTTCTATGTACTGTATTCTGTATTTCTGTTCTCTGCAATACAGAGCTCCATTTCTGGTGCTTTTTTGGTTTTCCACAGTACATGTTTAATACCTGATATATCACTCACAACTTACTCAAAGAATTTTACGGCTGTTGATTGTGTGCGAGAGACATAAATCAGACTGAGGGGATCACTCTCAGATCAGCCTAATATGAACTCAGAAGATTTCCCCAGTCATGGGGCTTTGTGCAAGGATAAAAAAAAAATTCTTCAGTAAATAATCCATGAGCTTGAGCATAATGAGAGGGACTTCTTGTCTGAAACCTACACAATGGACAAGGCACACAATAACTGATCTTATGAAAAGCTGATATTATGGAAAACTTATTGCTTTCCATAGGGTTTTTTATTAGAAAAAAAATTTAATCCTTCTATGAACTCACAGTCTAAGTACAAAAAAGCAAAGATGCACAGGGTGCAAAGTCAACAGGTGCACACTTTTACCCTTACTCCTCAGACTATGCTTGTTCAACCATTACTCTGTCATAAAAAGAAGCTTCAGTGTGACTGACACAGCCTGACATAGACTTCATGATGACAGACTCACTGGAGTCTGCCAGGGTCTGGCAGAGATTAGCTTTTTTTTGCTATATAGAACAGCTTTAATATGATAAGCCTCCTACAGCCATCCTGGGACTAGAGAAATCCTGTCAGCACGCAGCATGCAGGAAGCTGCCCATTTCCAAATGAACGAGACATGCAGAAGCTGTGAGAGGGGTGAACTACAGGGTGACATCCAGCTGAAATCCTGTAAGCCAAGCCCAAAGCTAGGTAAAATCTCAGCTTGGGTGAAAGTAACCCTAGGGCTTTTTTGAGAAGCGCCAAGCTGGATGAAGTTTCTCTCTGCAGCATGATACTGGAGGATGCGGGCATTCATGAGGGTATGGTGTATGGGAAGGTACGTATTGCATTATTGTCATGAGACCCAGAGTTTCAGCTTTCTGGTTCCAGTATTCATCCAGCATTAGCTGTGTTTATGTATATAAATCTATCTACTGGGCAGGGCAGGTTAAAAAAATTTTGCTTTGTGAGACCCCACAAGACCTGCATATATATATATATAATAAACCTATTTATGATGTCAGCATTCGTTTGTGTATGACTCTAGTTGACAGAAATACAAAAAAAAAAAAAAAACTTCTTAGGAACAGATGCACCTGTTGATAGTTTCTTTCTTAATAAAACACAATATAACTGGCTGCCCAGTCAAAGCTGAAACTGTTTCAAAACTTAATATATTATTTAGTAAACTACAAACTGTGTCTGTCTCAGGCTGTAAACCACATATTCCACATCACAGGAACTACAGAATCTACAGAACTACAGGAACACTGGCCTTGATGGACTCTGGGTGAGACACCGGTTCAACCTGGGGCACCATGTACACACTCTTTTAATCCTGGGGCGATTTACCAGAGAACCCAGAGGAAGGCCTCCCATCCCCACCCACACCTAGAGAGAACATGAAGAACTCACACAGACACTAACACAAGCTCAGGACTGAACTGAGAACTTTGGAGGTATGGCAACACTACTGTTCTGTACCGTTTTTGTTGCCCATGTAAACAAACAAACAAACAAACAAACAAACAAGCAGACGGGCAGCACATTGGAGCAGTGGGTAGCAATGTTGCCTCGCAGCAAGAAGCTCCTGGGTTTGAACCTTGCATCATACTGTGAAGAGTTTGCATGTTGTCCCAGTGTCTGTGGGGTTTAATACCACATTCCAAAGACATGTAGATTAGGTTAACTGGCTACTCTAACAGCTAACTAAGTTTGAACCGTTATTCAACATAGAAGTGTGAACAGTTATTCATCTCTCTGTTAGCCCTGTGATAGACTGGAGATCTGCCCAGGGTGTACCCCTCCTCTGAAGTCAAATGAGACCCTGTCTGATGAGTGGTATAGATAAATGGATAAATAAATGCTAGGCAATAAAAGCCTAGTTTTTCAGTGTACCCCTGGACAATTCCTAAATATTAAATGCCTAGTAATCCAGTGTCTCATTCAGTGTCTAGTCTCACTTCCTTCAAAGCACTGACCCCTTCTCTCTCTCTCTCTCTCTCTCTCTCTCTCTCTCTCTCTCTCTCCCACAGTGTGACCTGCTCGATGCTGCATTTCCACTAGGGGGCGCCGTTGCAGGATAAACACTGGTGACGAACCCCCAGGTTTCAAAACCCGAATGTGTTTAGTGCAGACAGACGGACGGGCAGAGGGACATCAGGACAGAGCCGCGAGCAGGAGGAATTCCACAGTCCCTCAGCACAGAGGACAGGAGCCAGACCCGAGCACATCTCCCCGGAGCCTGCGCTCACCCCGAGGCGCACTTTAGTCTCAACCAGACAGGACAACAATATCAGGACTTTCGGATTTATTTCACACCTTTCTTGGTGACACCAAGAGAATTCCTCAAGGACACATTTTCTGACAGTGGCAGACGTTTGAACTGGCTCGGAGTTTGCGCACTGCTCCGAATTTACGGATTCTTAATTGAATTGCGGTTTGTTTGATTGTTTTTTTTCCCTGGGCTTTCCCTGAAATCCGCGGAAGACAAACTGAGCAGCTCAAGCCTGTTGAAAGAAATGAAAACTGGACATATTTTTTGACAAGTTGGCGGAATGGTGGAGGACTTTTGGGAAAGGTTTTTAAACGAATGCGTCTGGCGAGTGGTGATGCCAACTTTACAGAGGTAAATCCCCTGCTTCCCTTCCCGATATTCCTTCCACAAGACCTGTGTGTGTGTGTGTTTGCGCGTTTAGAGAACTTCACACTCACAGTCAGATGTGTTTATTCCAAACAAGTGTTTGAAGCAAGTGAAAACCTTATTAGACCCTTAGAATATACATTTGTGAGAGAATATTAATATGGTGAACCCATGGGCTATCCTTCATTTTCCACTTTTATATTCTAAACAAAAGATGCGTCCATATTTAATTATTTATTGTTATTATATCTTAAACTATGTATTTTGTTTTTAAATTGACTCTTTTTTCAAGGTTTACTGCATATTGATTAGGCGGGCTTATAAATCCCTTACATTTCTGAAGCTATGATAATATGTAAAATATTTCCCATGCGCAAAAAAAATTGATAAGAAATTCATCTGAGCATGGTGCCGTCTGTTTTCTTTTCATTTCCCTTCCTTGTGAGGCGTCGCACTTTTTTCCTGTCCGATCTCCCTCTGGATTATCACCCTGTAGCCTTCTGTTAAAAGTGTGAAGTCTGTCCCTTCCGGCTCGCTGTAGCCTTTCTCATTCTCATTTTAGCCCCGAAGACAGGAACGGGACTACACACCTGACTTAAAATAGACATTTCGACTGGTTTTGAGTGATTTAACAGTTCAGTTGGTCATAAACGCGCACTCTGACGTTGTCCATTTTTACGCATGTTGCGCGTAACTGCGTCCAGTTTGTGGGAGGGAAAGGCTGTGTGTATATAAGTAAGCTATTACTGTACACCGTGTGTGTGTGTGTGTGTGTGTCTTACAAATCCGTTAAAAAAAAAAAATCTTCTGTTTGTTGCTGAAATGAAGCTGTCAGTGAAAGAACGCACACGCATCTCGTGCGTCAAAGCGGACACTGGACTAATCCAGAAGGATAATTCTTATTAAGAACAAAATCTCTCTTTTAGTCTTTATCTTTAAAGATCACCAGCGATTGTTACAGATGAGCACATGTTGCATTCATGATTTCGGCTACAAAGCGCACGCATAAGTAAGTGTATGGCACTGGGAATGAGAGTGTGTGATGAGCGCGGGCAGCATATTGTGCCGGAGCGCACGGACTCGTGGATGTAGTACCGGTTTTGAGCGGTAGGGGGCGATTGAATAAGCGCACTATTCCCATATTACCCACAACGGGAGACACCTCATTGCGCACAAGAGTCTCTGTGGTACAGGCGCTTAACGGCAGCCACACACACACACACACACACCTGTGCTGTGCACCAGGAGTCTTCAGTCCACACCTAATGAAGTCTGACTAGAGACTAAAACTCAGACCTCTTCTCGTCAATGAGGTGTTACCCTCAAGGATACCCTTTTATTTTATTTATTTATTTATTTTTTTAACCTTTAATATGCATCTTCTCCTGGAAACAAAACTAGATTCTATCTTTAAAAAAAAATGACTGCTACATAAATGGATTGTATATAGGTACAATAAGAGTAAAGCTTTTTAAAGGAACACTTTGCATTTGTGTAATAACACATACTGAAGGTCACAAGTGCTAAAAAAAAAAAAATAAAAAAAAAAAGGTACAGTTTTCTGAGAGTGTAGAGACAGCTTAATTGATTGAACAACTGTAATGAGATGTGATCCTGCTGAGCTGGAATTAAATCCTTCTGATAAGACTCCTGACCAAAAGGGTATCATGCCTGCTTGAAGTGGGAAAAGCATTATACCTGAATACATCCTCAGTTATTTGTTTTGCTTACAAAGCGCCAATGAAACCCTTGAGCCACACTGAACAAAGGTGTAAAACCATGTACATTGTAGAAAAAAGTAGAGAAATGAGAAAAGAAACAGGCACAAAAATTCATTGTCAAATACAAAAGAAGAACTCAGGATACACACAATATCTCCAAAAGGGCACAGTGACATTATTTATCACAAAATCCATACGGTTTCTTCATATTGATCTAGCGCAATGCATGACACATTAAGCTGTAGAGGAATTAAAAATGTTGTAGAAACGTAAAAATGTAAAAGAAAAAGTAAAATATTTTTGTATTGTGATTGTGATCATTAATAATAGTGATAAAAATAAGAACACCACCGCAACCACCACCACCAACAACAAAAACAACAACAACAACAACAACAATAATAATAAATGCTCGTTAAATTTTGTTATAAATGCATTGTTTTTATTATTTATTTTAGCTTTAATAATGTTAATAGTTCTACGCACTGTATTAATGTTATTTTCTATTTAAAAAAAAAAGCATAAAATGTATTGCAGCTTCTTTGCCTCAATTAAAACATGCTTTTTCCTTTCACTGGGTTATTTCTAACTTCAGAGATGAAGAGGAAATAGCTCTTACTCTATGGTTGAAGATGTTTGGTTTTCTTTTTTTAATCTAAAAATCTAAAATGAAAGAGGGATACATTAAGAGTAAAAATAGCCTTTGCAAGAGCAGCCTGACAGCACAGTTTTAATCACAGAAGGAGATGAGATGGGTCACGCCGGCACAGTTGGCTTTTGGAGGGCAGCCATGCGTACCTTTCAGCCTAGATGTCTCCCTTTATTTTTGTGCCCCTGCTGCCTCCTCAGACCTTGTTCTCTCTCTCTCTCTCTCTCTCTCTCACTCTCTCTCTCTCTCCTTCCTGCTGTTACCTTCCCCGCTTTTGCCATAGCTCCTTCACCTTTGCAGCAGACCCCCAGGAGCATAAAGAGGGAAAAGGCTAACTTTGTGTAAATATGTATTCCCATAAAGCATGTCCAGCAAATGCATTCCCCATTTGTCATTTCACTCATCAGCATATGTGCGACAGGTACTCAGGCTTGAGACTTAGCTCTTGACACTAAGGAGTTTTCTATGTCTGTTTTTTTTTTTTTTTTTTTTAACCAGTCTCTGGAAGTAATATCAGCTCATTTTACACCAGGCTTGGAGGTCGACGGCTGACAATTTAAGATCAGCATAACTGAAACTAGAACATCTGCTGATATTTTTATTATGTACAATGTAGGCTACTATGTGATAAGTATTAGGTTAGACTGTAAGGAATAAAACGTAACAGGGTGTGCTCTTGTAGGAAATTAAGCAGTGACGATGTGGTGCGATGCCATTTCCACCCTGTTATTGGTAGACAGGAAGAATGACTGAGTTAAAAATGCTTTCCTCAGAAAGAGATGTTTTTCTATATTTTGAGTGTACAGAGTGGAATGTGGAGAGGGAAGAGTGGGAGCAAATTACAGAAGCTTTTACTCTTTTCAGAGAAGCGAGAGACAAAATGTTATCTGCATAGAGTAGATTTACTCAGATTGAAGAAAACATATAAAACACACACACACACGCATCTATATA
>JAOVYU010000056.1:14789732-14801420 GCA_025674565.1 Synodontis membranacea | reverse complement strand
TTCAATTAGACGTCTGACTTACCTGTTAGGTATGCTATATGGGAAACTTTCATAGGAGCTACAAATATTTTGCCACTAAACAGTGCCATTGAGCCATGGAAGTGCCATTGAATGATCCCTTTCCTTTGTACTAGGCTTAGTAGACATGTGAAAGAAGCTTAGCGTGAAGAATGGAGACTACATTTTAGTAGCATCCTGAATCTACCTGAGTGTGGGAGACTCTTTCACCTCTGTAGGCTTTGCATAATAGTTTTATCAATAAACATAGCTAGGGCCATGCGTCATGGGATAAAAATGCCAATTAATAGCTAATTATGACTCAATAAAGGTTGAGGGAAAAAAAGCAAATATTTGCAAAATCAACTAAAAGCGCTTATCCATATCTTATATACAGTCTAGTGGCCCAGAATAGACTGGAAAACAATCTGTAAAAATATGGTAGAAGGCAGCAGAGGTGCCAGTATAGAGCACACTTTGTATTTTCGCATAATTTTAAACATGAAAAGATTGCTTTTTAAGAATTTATTTTCACCATATAGGGGATAAGTTGATTAGACATTGAATATAAGTATACAGCGTTACTGACACAGATTAACCTATGCTTAGGGTCCACACTCAAACGATCTAATTACGGCTGGTGAAAAGATCAGACGTGACTCTTCTTTACCTGTCATTTTACAAGTTAATTTCAGAGCATAAATAGCTAGGGCAAATATGAACTAATACTAGTAACTGGAATGTAAATGTCTAGCAAGAACTCTGCTTTCAAAATGGACTCGTGATTGCACTTGATCTAATAGAAAAAAATGAGTGGAAAAAAAATAAGGTGAAAGAGCATTTTTTTCTGTGCTTTGGTAATGAATGTCCAAAAACTAAAACATCCTTCCTAGGGTTAACCTTTGTAACTTTTCACATGTATTAAGTCTTTCAAATTATTATGATTTTTTTTTTTTTTTGTGAAATGATGGTAATCTCATGGGGATACATTAAATATACTGGGTGACTACTGTAATTAAATTGATAATGAAATCACTCCAAGTGCTTATGCAGTTTTGTTTATTCATTTAATTAAATTTCATTATATATTTCATTTTCATTATATTTCATAGCACACATGCCTATCTTTTGTTTAATATCCAAGACAATACTTTTTGAAATAATTTCAATATAAATGATATGCAGAATCCTTTCTGACACACGTTACGGCTGAAAACCTGACAAATCTGTGTGCCTGACCACATTCTTTGTATATATGATGATTTTTTTTTTTTAAACGCTCTGCAATGTTCAGTCTTACACAGTGCCGCACATAATTGATTTTTGACCTGTATATAGATTTTCCATTGGATAAATATTACTGCTCAATATGTCATCTGCTAGGCTATAAACAGTAGATCATGCATTAGTATAATCTTTGACATTACCCTATAATGGCTGCGTGAACTTTCTTTTATGAGACAAAAAGGAAAAAAAATCGAAAAGAAATGAATTATGAATTTTTCTCCATCAGAGCGATTTTTATTCTCTACAACAGCCATTAAAACATTGAACTATCTGTGATGTTCAATTGTGACTCGTGAATTGAAAGATGAAAGTAGCCGCTCAAAGTTCATGACCCTTAAAAATTGAGGATCAGGAATACGAAGTGCTGTGTATGGCAGCATATCATAATGCATTTTGAAGTTGTTTGCCTTGGAGCGAGGGGAGTTTCTGAGTTGATAAAAAAAAAAAAAAAAAAAAAAAAAAAAACCCAGGCATTTAGCACAGTAAACACATTCATCATCAGAGACAGATAATTATCTCTTTAATTCCAGAGCCAAGTGAGGCCTCGCGTGCTGGTTGTCATAGACATTAGAGTGTAGACAGAGGAGAATGTGAATAGTCTTGAATGAGGATGTGCTGCTTGTTGGTTTCTGTTTTCTCAAATAACCCTGTTCACTCGAGTTGTCATTGGCAAGAATGGCAACAGCTAGAGTAAGGAAAGTGATGAATGAGAGAGAGTGTACCCAAGAGAAGCAGCAGACACGTGTTGTGTAGTTTCTCTATTACCTATGGTCTTGATCTCTCTCCTTCTGACTCTCTCTGACTCTCGGGGCGAGGACTTTGATTTCTGTTGCTTTTGACAAGAAAACTAACAGCAGCCACCATTAGAGAAGCAGCCACAACTAAGTACTGAAAATCCAAGTGAAACATTCACTGAATCCTCTGCCTCTCACATCTATACTATAAAAGATTCCTGTAGATTTTACATTAATTTACTGGAAGTTTGGGTTGCCTGTAAAGTACTGTAAAATCGCATATGGCTGATTCAGGATACAGTTGAGCTGAAGGTTGAGGGTCTTGCCCAACCATGCTATTTCTGGGATTTGAATGTCCAGCCTTCTGAGATCTATGCAACAGCTTAAATATTGAACCAGCAAAGCAACACTGGGACTAGCTTGTATTGCTTTAACTGCTTCTAACACTGAATTAAGAACACCAAAAATTGTATTGAATCAGTGCAAGTAGGTTGAGGATGTTGTGGTGGCTCAGTGGTTAAGGCTTCGTGGCACAGCAAAGATGGTCATGTGATCAAATCCCAGGACCACCAATCTAAAGGTTTATTGGGTCCTTGAGTAAGACTCTTCAGCTCAGCAGTATCCTGTATAGAGAAAAATGCAAAGTCTGTCATATTACACTATGCAACAGTTCTTTACTGTAAGTAGTTTTAGCTGTTTTACGACATTTTTCTGGCAACCCAAGCTACCAGTAAATTTCAGCAATTTTTTTTACAGTGATACAGATTCCATAAGCGCAGATCCAACCATCCTATTCTTGCTCAGTGGCAAACTGGCCCAACATTAGGCTCTCTAATTATGATACTAATAAAGAGTTGGTAAAATCCCATGTATTTTCACCCTCACATTACATTTGGTCATCATCGTGAGCACATCATCGTGAGACAGGTTAGGAGTGTCATCTCATTACAGTGACTGTGCTATTGCTAAGAGATCCACAGAAAGCTGTGGTGACTCACATTCTGGGAATGTGTGTGACTCAACATGCCACCTGCCTCCTGATCCCACTATGTTACAGCTTAAATTCTTCAGAGCCTTTGTGTATGTAACTGCAGAGTCATTGAGAATCACACATGCCAACAAGGACCAAGAATGAATCCAGAAACATGGAAATGCCAGTTTGAAATATAAATGTACAACAGGGAGACCTGCAGCATGTTGGTGCAGTGCTTATCACTGTTACATCACCGCAAGAAGCTTCTGGGTTCTGGTGGCTTATTTTGCGTGGAGATTCCATGTTCTCCCAGTACCTGTATGGGTTTCCTCCGAGCACCCCGTTTTCCTCCCAGAGACATGCAGATTAGGTTAAGTGGGTACAATAAATTTCCCGTAGATGTGAATAGCTGTCTGTCTCTGTGTTAGCCCTGCAATAGATTGGCAACCAGCATCTACCCCATCTCTTGCCCGAAGTCAGCTGTGATTTGCTCCAGCTCCCCTGCTACTCTGATGGATAAGTGGTCCAGGTAATGGATGGATGGATGTATGGAAGGATGGATGGATGGACTTCTTCAACATCTTCTAGTTTTATGTATATCTGTAGTATGTCATGCCGAAACAAATGCTGAAAGAAAAAAATAATATATATGGAATGCCAAACAAGTTTTTACACATTGAGGAGATTGAAGACTTTGCTTATCTCAAGTATTAATTTTAGTTTTATAATGATTAAAAATAATAGTGTGCACTGCTATTTTATTAACTGACAAATAATAAGGGTGGAATTCATATTGTTAAACCAGTATTAAATTCTCTTGATGTGATGGTGCTGTAGAAATCTAATATACAACATACATAAATGACATAAATTTTGCACGCACACATTGTGCCACAAATGAACATGCATAGGCAATAGCACAAATACATATAATATGGATAGAATGAACTGTAATGGTGCTAGGTATCTTTGAGGCAGGGCGTCATTAGGCCTATTTTAGGGGGCTTTAAAGACATTTTCTTGGGGAAATTTGCCATCGGTCCGCTCCCTAGGAAAGACTTAGCCCCCCTATCCATTCATCTCTAACTGTGCCCCTGCTTTGAGGTAATGTTCAAATAGCATTTATGGATTCCGTGCAGTTTTTTCAATCAGTATAATATGAACCCTTAGTTTTGTTGGAGTTTGTGAATTCAGCACCATGGAGAGCAACTGGCTATCCTGGCTGGCATAAAGATGTGGATTTCATCATCATATATACATTTCCCTACAAATACCCATAGTCAGTTAATACAATTTCATTCAGCATTAATTCTTGACCTAATTTACCGACCTTATTATTATAATCATTACTCTTTTGACATTAGTCTTTATAATTCTGTTTTGTCGTGAAACAGATTAATATTTATAGAGTAATATTTAGAATAGTATTTAGTATGAGATTTTATTTTACAGTCTATGAGAGGCAAACAGAAATTGAGTTATCTATTGTTTAATACATTAATAAATGTAGGATGACAGCTAACTGAATTTCAGGATAATCCCAAATCAACTGAATTTAAATTCTCCGTTTAATACCATGGTATGATTTTCTTTTGTATGTGTAATGGATGAAATGGCCTTTAGAATTTAATTAGAATAGTGTTTTTAAAAATGAGGGCTAACTGGGTGTCCTTGCTGACTGTCCTCAAGAAGCTTGGAACAGAAACTTAATAAGGCTCTAAACATGTAAAGTGTCATTCTCTGCCCATATTACTGCCAAAACAGGCATAATACATTCCATCCCATAATTTCCCCAACTTGATGTGGCATATTAATCAGGCAGTAACCGAGCTTTGAGATCATTTACCCACTTACATGGTTTGATGCAACGCGTGAGGAAGTGGCTTAAGTGAGTAGATTACTCTGTCTGCTGTTAGTGAGCTACTCCTGATTAATAAACACCCTGGTGTCATGATAATACAAGCATCATACAGTAGTGAGAGCCTACCTAGTGCATTATGTGATAGCAGCATCCACAGGGCTGGATATGTTTAATAAGTATATTTAACCATAAGCGAAGTATCATCTTGTTTGCAGTTAGTTGTTTTGACAGAGTAGACTGATGCCAAGGGGGTTAGGTCTGCTCGTGCGGATGCTTACTGCTGCAGTTAATGCTATGTTATGGCCAAGATTCAAGAGAGAAACTACAGCTATACTGTTGGGATGTCTTTTTTTTTTTTTTTCCCTCATGCTGTGCTGCACATGAAAAGCACAAGGTAGTTTTCTTTCACCCACACATTTACCTCAAAGCCTCCACAGTGCATTCACTGAACACAGAGAAGTGCATGGCAGTGTGGGAGCATTCATGTGACACTGAGTGCTGGAAGTCATGCTTTCTTGCCAGATCTCTGCCTCCTGGGAAACATGGCTTCTCAGGAAATGAGACAAGCCAAACAGCTATGTTGATGCTCAGTCCAACCCCCTTTGCTAATGCTGGGTGCGTGCCACTGGACATTTGCCTCTGTTTCCAGGGGAATCATGGCGTGGTATCTGCAATAAAACAGTATTCATGGATGAGTGTGTTCAGCGCTGCTTAGCTTAGTCAGTGCTGGATTGGTTCCTTTTTTATATACAGTGCATACACAAATACTCCAAAGAAAACGATGCATATTCCATCAGATGTGTCTCTAGGTTCACCTATTTAATGACTGCCAAGTAATTTTACTGATTACTCAGAAACAATTGCTTTGAAAAACAGCGAAATCTCTTTCGGATTCTCATATCACATTGTTCTTTTTTATTCTTAAATATATACACAGCTGGATAATGCAGATGGGTTCTACTTATTTCAACGCATACTGGAGAAAAAGTGGAGGAAAATGGAGCTTTTAGCAAACGCTGATTAATCCAGAATAGAATCCCACATGGTGTGTGATTGCAGTGGCTCCACGGTCCTTACAGTTGTTTTGGCAGCGTGCTTCCGTGTGCTCAAATGCCTTCTGTTTGGCCCTCCTCTATATTCACTGCTAGAATAGCTTCCATTATATGTACCATAGATTGTTAGCCTTTGTACACAGTGTATGCTGCTGGAGATATTAAATTGTCAGTGGGAGTGGTGACACACAGGCGTGAAGAGCTGGTACATTTGCTTTTCGCTTAATGATTCACTAAGATTGAGGCTATTGATCATTTTGCCAAGCGGCAAATGCAGTGCTGTAATGATTGACTGCAGGTGTTGAATTTTTTTCTAATTAATTGCTGTATAATTGGATAAAATATCAGGCTCATGAATGAAATACGGAAGGGTGACATTTTGAGATCAGTAGCTGCCTCAAATGAAATGGGGTTTTTTTGTCACAAGCAACAAAAATGTTGTAGAATTCTTTTGTTAGTCCATGCCATTGTGTCTGTCAAATTATACTTTATTACACCCTGGAGTATTTATCTGTGTCTGTGCACATATTTATTTGAACCTATTACATTATTTATTTATGACTTGCTTTTTCCTCTTAATTCATATGGCTTTTAATGTATGCTCTGACCCTACAGATCTGTCAAGGCCTGAGGCATCATCAACATCAATCTGGATCAGTGAAATTATCCTGAGCAAGAAGCACAGCAGGCTTTGGCCCACTTCAGAAGATCTTTCTTTATCCTGAAAAGGCAGCTGACTTTAAGACAGGGGTGCAAGAGAAACTGAGCTTGCTCATTAGCCCTTATTTCAACTGGACAGCGTTTATGACCATGTTATCCAAAGTCTTGAGGACCTATCCATTTTTACTCCAGCTCCTCCCTCTCCTGTTGCTGCTGTGGCTGGGTGGTCTCAGCGCTGCACCCTCTGGCCCAGAGTCAGACACCTGCTCCACACTAATCCAGAACCGCTTCTTTGGCTTCTTCTTTTCCTCGTTTGCCTTTCCCAATGCCCCTTGCTCCTGGACACTGCAGAATCCAGACCCGAGGCGCTACACCATTTTCATCAAAGTCACCAAGCCCACGGAGGACTGTGTGCCCCGGCAGCACCGCACCTTCCAATACGACTCCTTCCTGGAGACCACACGTACCTACCTGGGCATGGAAAGTTTCGATGAAGTAATGAAACTGTGTGATGCCTCCACCCACATGGCCTTTTTGGAAGCAGGAAAGCAATTCTTGCAGATACGGAAAGGTTCAGCAAGAGGGGGCTCAGTTCAAGAAGAGGGGTCTGGTGAGTTTAAGGTGGAGTACTTGGTGGTGGGCAAGCGGAACCCCAGCATGGCAGCTTGCCAGATGCTATGCCAGTGGTTGGAGGACTGCTTGACTTACAGCACTTCCAGCCGGCCCTGCGGCATCATGCAGATTCCCTGCCAGTGCGGAAATGCTCCACTGCATGACAGAGAGGGTAATGGATGCTACAGAGATGGAGTCTACCTAGAGAACTGTTTTCCCTCCGTGAAAGGAACACCATCTGACACAGATACTAATGGTGAGTTAGTAGCTAATAGCTGCAGTCCTTTTTCATTAACATAGCATTGTTGCCATTAAAATATTGCTGCACATTAATATTACTTACCCCACACCTCATTTTTCCTCTTCTAAGATGTTCACAAATGAAGAAATTTGTAGTTTTTCTTAATCAACTCTCAGAACTTTTCAGTGAATCAACTTTTATGTCTCATGTAACTATATACCTATAGGTTTACATGTCATTATTTTTTTATATTTCATACTAATATCTGAATAGTATGTGTTAAGATGAAATGCTGAATAATAACCTAGGATTTTAAACCATGAAGTTGGTTTGGATATTCCAGTGTTGAATGGGGCCTGATATTACAAAGGTGGCTCTTGTTCTTTTATTTTCTGAGCAGAAATGGTGAACATATTATACACAGTTTCAGTTATGATTTTTTCTCTGCACAATGAATGAAAGTGCCAATGTTGAATACTTGATGACATATCTGGTGAATAAATGTTCCATTGATTGCCTGGCCATGTTCTCCTACCAAAAATCTATTCTTAACTGGAATTATGAAACTGCTGATTCATGAGTGTAAAACTGAAAATTCACCGAACAAGAACTCATCTTTGATGATGACATACATGTGATACAAGAAAGTTATTTGGCCAAAAATAGAATATTGCCAATATGCAAACAAATTGCAGGGTTTTTTTATTTTTTTTTTTTACTGGTTTTATACATTACTAATGTTTAATAATGGGATAATTAGCAAATTATACAGAATCCTGCTTAGCTCCTTTGATGCAAACTCAGTTGTCATTTTACCAGTAGAGACATATCTATTGTGAAAGCCAAAATTTTGCTACACATGTTTGGTCTATACAAAATGCGGTCCATTGAAAATTCACTTCAAAATTTTAAAATTTAAATAAACATTTTAGAATAAAAAAAAAAAATGAATACAAAGACAAGAAAGGTTCACTATCTTGAATATTCACAAATAAGTTGTGATATAAATCATACCAACACTTTGTACAAAAGGTCAGATTTTCCTTGAGTATTATCCATTCCATTGATACGCTTATACAGAAGACACTGCTGGATTTGATTTAACATGGATTGTCAGGTTTTACAAATAACTGTGAACCCCATGCCAGCATAAGTCCTTGTTGTCCCCCAAAAAATGACATGATAAACCCAAGGAAATTAACAGAATTGTTTCTAAGATTCTACTTTTCACTCGCCATTGCCAATAATATAATTTTCAATGAAAAAGCTTGTGTTAAATTAAGAAAGAATGCAATTTTGTCTTGTAGGCTCAGACTTTTGAACAATTTTTATGTCTTGTTTTCTTTGATCAAACCTATTGTCAAAATTAGCATGTCAAATGAAACACTCTGTGGGTAAAATGTAGAGTATTGTCTTCTATTCTTTGCTAAAAGTGGCTACAATAATTGATGTAAGTTAGACTGAGAAGGAGAGACAAGTAGAAAGGGAGGAAGGCAGAAATAGTGGTTTTACATTTCGGCTGATGTGTCAGGGCTGGGTGACCTTGGCTGCCTGGCGCCACATTCTGCCTGTAGAGAGCTCAGCTGGGGATATCAGGTGGACTTGTGGGAGCATCTCTTTGGCAGGCAGCCTCCCAGACTGATATGGGATAGGGATGGTGTTGCACTGAGGGATTTGAGGATGGGAAGGGAAGGCTGGTCACTGAATCTTTCGCTATGCACTGATTTCTCCTAAGAGAGTGGATGTAGGTTGGAAACTCAATCCTTTATTGATATTGCTGCCAGGACCATAGAGGATCGCTGCCCTCTGTGACCTCATGAAGTATCTTGTCATCTAATCTCCTCTTTTTCTTACATTTCTTTCCCTGTAGCTTATTATTATTTAAAAAACAAAACATTTAAAAATCATCATGGGTTAAACGTTTATGGTAAATTTCATTTCCTTTGTTGTGTGTAAGGAAGATAAATTATATGTATTTGACAAGGAGAAGGTCACTTAGATAGACGGATGGATTGATGTCATCTGAGATAGATAGACAGATACAGAGAGAGGGAGATAGAGCGAATAAATAATTGAGTAATGTGGCATGAAGGTCCATTTTTTGGAGAGAAGAGCTGAGAGAGAGAGAGCCAAGCAAGATAGGAAATAATAAATGACTTATGCCAGACAGGTGGTTTATCAGTACAGTGCAACCCCCTCGGCTCTGTCTCCCTGTGCTCGCCCACAAGAGAATTAATGGAAAGCTGTCTGTCTCGTGCCGGCCCAATCAACCGAGCCGGGACTAAACCCTTCAGCAAAAAAAGCTTGGCTCAAGAAAGAGAAAAAAAGATTTGAGTATGGAGTGAGCAAGCACTTTCCTCGTTAAAATGCTAAAGGCGTGTCTGTTGTTTGAGTGTGACCCATTGCTCAGAGGTGTCATAGAGGACGAGGAGACTCATTACACACTCAATAGCTCAGAGCAGAAACAGATTATTGCCTGTGCTGGAAAGACTGATTGGAGAAAAAGTGAGTTTGTGGGGTTGAGGGTGGCTACGAAGGAATAAAGTGCTTTTCGAGGAGGTGGTGATGATAGACCTTCTCCTGTATTCTGGTCAAATTGTTTTGCGGAGGTTTTGGTAAAGAGAAATGTGCATTGTGTTAATGTCCTTCCCAGGCACTGTGAACCTGGCTCAGCCTGACACCGCTGAGCTCTGCAAGAGCATTAAAAAACAAAAACAAAGTGTCCCTAAAGAACTAAGAGTGTGGAATCCTAAGATAAGCATCCTCAAGCTGTTCCATTGCTTTCTCACACATACACACAAATCTGGACAGATATAGTGTAGGTGTCTGAAAATGGTTTTGAGGGCACCACTCTGTGTGGAGGTGTGTTGTGGGACTGCTTGGCCACCTGGGGCATTCGTCTTTAGCACATGGCATAGACAGCTCAACTGCCTGTCCTCAACGAGTGATGAACACAGTGCTTATCTCGGCTAAATGAACAGCCTCCCATTCTCTCTCTCTCTCTCTCTCTCTCTCTCTCTCTCTCTGTCTCTCTCTCTCTTTATCTCACTCTCTCTTTCTCTCTGAGGGACAATGCCTTAGTGCTTACCTTCTGTCTCTCTGGCCTTCCTCACAACCTCAGGGCTCATAAAAAATTCATGTTTTAATTAAGCAATTTTACTGCTGCCTCTTTACATCTGATAATAAAGGACTGACCCAACCATGTGTCAGAACATATGCATGAATAACTCATTGTGCTTGTGTCTTGGTTTTGTGTTATTATTAAGGAAGCTATCGATTTACAGCTATAAATAGTCATCAGATGAGCAAACGGAAACTTTTCGTGTCGTCTCCCTTGCTGTCAGAGCACATTGCTCATCGGTGACTTGAGCATAATATGCTGGAAAAGCACGCAGAGCTCAGCTCAGGAATACAGCAAGAATTTCAGCTACTTCTTGATGGGGGGTCATCTCTTTTCATGGTCTACCCTCCATCTCGCTACCTCTGTTTCACTCTTTCGTTCTCGGTCTCATTTTTCACTCCATCAGTTCATATTTTTCATAAAACTGTAAGTCTGTTATGCTCTTCCATGTGATGGTTTTTTGAAGTACCATCCAGTTGGGTTTTTCCATGTAATTGTACTCTGTAGTTGCTGCATTATCAGCAGTAAGACATTAGAGGCACAGACCTTTATAAATAAACATAGTATTTGAAAAGGTCACCTTGTACTTCCAACAGCATCTTCCAGTGGCAGTTTAAAACCAATTTGCCTACTAAGCTCATCCCATTCTTTTCATCAGTCTCAGGAAAAAGCTATGGGTTAAAATAATGTACCCATGTACCCATTAAACATGGTTTTTTAATAGGCTGAGTTGGCACAACACAAACATCAACCCCATATCTCGTTATATAAATGGCATCATGCAACTTGTTATATATTAAATATCAAACATGCAAATTTTGTGTATATGAGACTAGATTTGTTTTGTGTGGGGGTTTTTTTCTTGTTGTTTTGACTAGATAACATACAGTATATATACAGTGGGGTCCAAAAAAGGGAAACTACAAGTGATAATGAATTTATACAATTTTACAATTACAAACTATATTATTGACAACAACCTGATGGAAAAGTACAATCTTTTAAAGATTTACAGTGCCTTGTAAAAGTATTCATACCCCTTGCACTTTTACAAATTTTGACACCTTACAACAACAAACTTAAATGTTTTTTATTGAGATTTTCTGTGATAGACCAACACAAAGTAGCACATAATTGTGAAGTGGTATGA
>JAOVYU010000056.1:14765245-14775253 GCA_025674565.1 Synodontis membranacea | reverse complement strand
TATTGTTAAAGAAAAAAAACAAGCAGGTTCCTTGTAAGGACTATTCATATGTCCTCACAAGGCCAATATTGTCAGATCATATTATCCTTATGAGGACGTTTGTTCCTAATAAAGGTTTAAACACACACAAACACACACACACACACCCACACCCACACCCACATATGTGCACATGCAGACACATACACATGCGCACACACGCACACCCATGCACAAGTCAACTTTAGTTCAGTTAGGCTGTAATAGTGTAGTATGACTAGCACTGATGCAGAAGAAACCATTATTCACCAACATCCATGTGACCAAATGTATCAAAAGAGTTCATTCATCAAATTGATAGAATGACAAAATTTGATATTTGATAAAATGGATAAAACTTAAAAATCCATGTCAAGCACAAAGTCCAATCAGGTTTAAAGTCATGAAAATCATGACATACATATACAGTACATGAAACATGTATACACACAACCAGATTAACACACACTTGCTTGCGGACACTAATCGTATATAGATACACTCAGGGGTGTAGATTGGATGTGCATGTGACTATGGCCTCATCTTGTCTGAATATGAGTGGGATGTGTTTGTCCCGTGATGTGTCTTGGCATGGTTCACAGTGAGACAGCAGTTTGTTTATGAATTATGGACTAAATATGTAAAAATATTTTTTGAATAGCTGAGAGCCTGTTGAGCCAACAATTCCACTTCATAACCATTAAAGGCAACACATGGCTTGGGTCTAGTCATGCTTTCTTGTGTCTTTGCATGATTGTTTAGTTTGCTCTGAGTTTAGGCTTGACACATCAGATTTGAGATTGAGTCACAGTGAAATTAAAGTGGTGGCATGTGGTTATGTTAAATATTGCATGTACTACTCGTGTTCTTAATTATGCCCAGGACAGCCAGAGTGGGTGTATTGCTTCAAATCTATTTTAAGTTACATCAGAAATGTCCTCTCAATGTTTTTTTTATTTAATTTAATTTAATTTAATTTAATTTTAATAAACTTAATTTCCCTTATATTTTTTGTTTAATTATTTGAGACAGATGTTTTTCCCCTGCACTTCTTCTGCTGAATACCTTTCACTGGATTTGATCCAGAAATGACATTTAAAATTATTTAAGTGAGGCTTCCTAGCTAGCACATCCTTGATTCTGTGACAGCTCAACACATCCTACTGAACTCTCATGAAAGCTCATATTTCTGCTCTCAAGCACCCCATCCACATCTGCTTAGTGGACAGTCTTCTACTATTTTGTTGAGCAATTTGGACAGTCTTCTCCTTTGCATGCTTAACATCATTTCCCTGTTCCATCAGCTGTGCTTTATTGGACCGCTCTGTCACTCGCCCTGCTTCCCTAATGGCTGCAAATCATAGGCGTCTAAATCATCTTCGGAATAGCCGTTTCGAAATATCACTTGACATATCCTGAAAAGAAGCATTCACCTTGTTCGGAGATGGATGCTCTGGATATGTAAAGAGGCCTGAGGGTGTTGACGCCTCTCACTGTCAGCATAGAAAGCTGTTCCTGCATGTTGAATTCCTGAATTCTTTTCGGCCCTTTCTTCCTGTCCCTGAACCTGCCTCTTCCTGCCCCCTACTCCTTTTCCTCTGCCCTCACCCTGCCCCAGTAGACTCTCCTGTGGGTGAGGAGTGGTCCCCGTGGAGTGTATGCTCAGCTACATGTGGCGAAGGCTGGCAGAGTCGCACACGCTTCTGTGTTTCAGCCTCGTACAGCACGCAGTGCAGCGGGCCACTGCGTGAGCAGAGACCCTGCAACAACACCGCCGTGTGCCCAGGTAAGAGAAGCCCGCCCCACCCTTTCCAATGCCATCAGTCTCTGTCTTCCTGAAGCTCCAAAGCCAAGTGCCCACACACCAACTGTCCAGCTAAGGTCCCTCCCCTGAGCTACATTGTTTGGCAAGACAGTATTGGGTTTAAGTAGAGCGTAGCATGACGTACCAACAGGGCCAAATTGTTCCCATGGCATGATGGTTGGTGTGTCCCTCTCCATCCCCTCCTCTTTCTCTCTCTCCCCCCTTCTCTACTCCCCCTCTCGCTGTCTTCAGCTGTTTAAAGGAAGTGCACATACCCACATCTTAACACCTCTGGGATATACATAAATATGCAAAGCGATCCTTGAACAGCCACCCACATATGAAATACACAGAAGAACTCCCAACACACACACACAGTCATGCCTCATATTACTAAAACATTCAAGACCTCAGATTGCCTCATACGCGGTGGTTTGCATGCCTCAAAGTTTTAAGAAAATATATTTGCAGTGAAGTTAATTTTTAATTTGTATGCACATTTAATTTGTTTTTTTTTTTTTCTTTTAGTAGGTAGTTTTTTTTTTTTTTGGTGTCTTCCGTTGTGGTTTTCTGTGTGGCCCGGTATTTTTCTCTCTATAAATCATCCCCTAGCCGCTCTGATTGCAGTGCACGGTGCGTGGGATGAGTGGTCTCCATGGAGCCTGTGTTCTTCTACCTGTGGCCGTGGATATAGGGATCGCACACGCACTTGCAAGCCACCGCAGTTCGGAGGTGATGAGTGCGTGGGCCCAGAGAAACAGACCAAATTCTGCAACATCGCTGTCTGCCCAGGTGAAGATCTTTAAATAAAGAGCGCCTCATTTAGCTTTAATGACTTCCATCAAGTGTCACAATTAAAGGCAGATGAGAGGCTGTGTAGGAGGGGTATATTGAAAGGCAGCTTTGTCAGCCTCATTCATAGAGATGGTGACTAAGGGAGCTTTTAAACCACTCTAGAATGGACTAAAGGCTTGGCAACAAAAAGCTCTCTCTCAAATCTCTCTCTCTCTCTCTCTCTCTCTCTCTCTCTCTCTCTCTCTCTCTCTCTCTCTCTCTCCGTCTCTGTACTTCTTCCAAATCTTTCTTTCTCCTCCCAGTGGATGGCGTGTGGAATGAATGGTCCAGTTGGAGCTCCTGCTCAGTTTCATGCTCGAATGGGACTATGCAGCGCACACGCGAGTGTAATGGCCCATCATACGGTGGCTCAGAATGCCAGGGTGAGTGGCTACAGATGCGTGACTGCTTCCTGCGGGATTGCCCTGTGGATGGACGATGGCAGCAGTGGAGTTCCTGGTCGGGCTGTACCAAGACTTGTGGTGGTGGGAGCCAGCAGAGGCAGAGAGTTTGCTATGGGCCCTTCTTCGCTGGAGAGCCGTGCCCAGGAGACCGTGTGGAAATACAGGGTTGCAACGAGAAGAGATGCCCAGGTGCAATGCTAGTAATATCAGTCAATATTATACTTGTATAATATATAGATTGTGTAACATTATGCATTTTTATGTAACCCAGAACCCCATGAGATTTGTGACGAGGAGAACTTCTCAAATGTCGTGTGGAAGAAAACTCCTGCCGGAGATACAGCAGCTGTACGTTGCCCGCCAAATGCTGCTGGTAAGACACTAACCTTGAAGTCGGTCTTGAAGTTTCAAAGAAAAAAAAATGTATCGTGTTCAAGAAATCAGAAAGTTCCCTTTTCTGAAAACTTAGCGATTGTTACAAAGCACAGACACTGGAGACTCCTTCTTTAAATGTTATATAAATGCATCCGTACGTAAAGCTTCAGCATCTTATATATTTTTCTTTGTTAACAACACTTTTTAAAATCTGTGTATATTAGTATTAAAGTATGTGAAGCATCGGCCTTGCAAGTCTCTGTGAATGACTTGTTAATACATAAATGATAAAGAAAATGTTCAGTTAAGGAAAGGTTCTTCTGTTTGGTTTCTTCTTTTTGTTTATTAGGGGCAGGTCTCCTGTTTGTGCCTTTTAATACACAGTTCATTCATGAAATTAAATAGAATCTAATGATATTGCCTCTGTTGAGAGCATATGGTTTTAACAAACTTCCATTAGTAGGCTGCATTTACAGTAGAGCCACCCTTTTTGGTACTGCTAGGCACCATATTTCGTCGCTGCTCTCTGGATGAGGAAGGAAATGCCTACTGGGAAAGCCCCTCTTATGTGAAGTGCATCTCTAATGACTACCGCAGCATCCAAACTCTGGTGAGCACTCGGATGACGGCACACTGACCACAGCACGCATTATTGATGAACACTAGAGAATGATAATCATTTCTTTAGACCCGTGACCACCTATCAAAGGCACAGAGAGGGCTTGTGGGAGATGGCGTTTCAGAGGTTATGAACAAGCTGAAGGTGACTTCCAGTGAGGGGACCAGCTACAGTGGAGACTTGCTGGCTATAATCGACATCCTGAAGAACATGACAGAGATATTTAGGAGGTCCTACTACAGTCCCAGCAATGCTGACATTACGGTTAGTGCAGCACAGTATTTCAGAGAAAGAGAGTGGAGAGGCATAATGGAAAACTGTTCTACACTGTTAGACCATATGAAACCTTATTGTGCACTTGTTTGGTCTGCAGAACTTTGTTCAGTCAGTAAGCAACCTGCTGATGGAAGAAAACAGAGAGAGATGGGAAGAAGCACAGCTGGTGAGTTCCGCCTCCTACATATTTAGCCAGGAATAAACACAACATCATTCATGATTCATTTGCCGTTTTTTTTTTTTTTTTTTCTTTTCTCAAGGCGTTTATTTTAAACTTTATACCCCAGTGAAAAGTCTTTATATAAGACAATAATGACAGAGGTGAAAAAGAGCAGGAAAGAAAGAGAGGTGTGTTTCTGCTTCTGCTTTCACCTGTGTTATTTTCTTATCAGGATGCTTTATCTGATGAAAGCTTGTTTAGATTGTGGCCATATGTTGCAAATTCACAAATGTTTTACATTGAAATTCAAATAGCGACCTCATTAATATTACACTAAGCTAATCTTTTAGTCCCTTTTCTCTAGAGCTATCCCATTCACACCCGCTAGTCATTACAAGTGTGCATTTAATGTAGCCATAGTTGTGTCTCCTTACTTTAGCTTGGACTGTATGACTAATGCATTATTACATTTAGTTTCTGAAGGTGGTCTTATCAGTTATTAAACTTTTGTTCTGGTACACATTTGTAAATGTCAGAGAGAGAGAGAGAGAGAGAGAGAGAGAGAAATGGGAGTGCAGTAGGTATGACTCAGACAGCTGTGGGTTTGGAAGAGGAGTGTGTAACGTAGGAGCATTACAGAAAGAGCTTCCTCTTGCTTCTGTCAGTCCTTATACATTCAGTTCGCATTACCATCACTAATCAGCTGTAGATTAGGACCATATCCATATGCTTATAACACCAAGAGACAGAAACATAAACCTAATGACCTAAGATTGATAAGGGCAGGCGTTTAATGGATCGAATGGAATGGAATTAACAATCCAATCCAAACATTACCTGCCCACAAACTATCCTCCAAAGTTGTTATCTTTCTTTAATATCCCCTCCATTTTAAAATCTTGGATTGTTTCATCCCTTTTCTTGGCTTCTTTTCTATCTTCCAGCTAGGTCCTAACATTAAAGAGCTCTTTCGTCTGGTGGAAGATTTTGTTGATGTCATCAGCCTTCGAATGAAGGACTTTCAAGATAACTATGAGGTCACCGAGAACCTTGGTTAGTCATATTATTGCTTTAACTGTGCTGTTCTGAAAATATGTCATGTCACTTTGAGCATTCAAACGCGATTATACATATACACACAGTTCATTTAATCACCTGGGCTGGGCTGATATGTATTTTTGGCCCATCATGGAAATGTCATGTACACTATTTCAGAAAATTCTCATTGTGAAGGAAACATTCCCTGGAGATGTTGCGCTTCTTCTGGGAAAAGCAGGTGCATGTACATTTACCCAGATCCTGTAGTTCTGGGCATTCACTGAGCACTCATATCCTACTGTGATCCACCCACAATTCCACAGCACAGGGCCCACTGGGAGATGTGCTTTACTCACACACACAGAAACTGGCAGAGACAGGCAGGAGATGAGCTGTTTCTCACTAGGACACTCAGGGGGACCAAAAATGGCAGATTGGAGAGAAGCAGGTGGGGGCGTGTGGGCCGAAGGCAGTTCTTTACCGTCGACTGTCAGAAATGCATGTCCAGCTATGGAACTGTCAGCTGTCCTTGACCAAATGGTTTCTTACTCCTACGCCTAATTACATGCAAGCAGACACAGACAATAAATAAACATTTTTAAAAGTATCTGTTGAGCTAATACGCCTTAGGTGTGTATCTCTATAGATTGCACAAGGACAGGTTTGCTGAAGCACTGTGCCTGTTTATTCTAGTTTAATGGCTGGCTGTGTGTCTTCCAACAGTGTTGAGCCTTCACAAGCGACCTGTTGCAGGCAACGCTGATATCAGCTTTCCAAACAAGGGCTGGATGGGCAAGGAGGACTGGGCTCGCAACTCTGAGGACAATGTCACCATCTCAAAGAAGACTGTCCCAGGTGAGTAACTTGAACATATTTTATACATCACACAAGACACACTTTTGTTTATATGGCTACTATTTCAGTTAGTACCCAGGAACAATCATGGGCCTATTTTTGAGGGTCTTAAAATTACAGGTTGGCTTTCGCATTAAAGTGTTCCTTCTGAACTTTGGATTGATTCCACACTTCACTTCTGGGTGTGCAGGTTTGCACAATGGGAGACACTAGGTTCATCCATTTACTGCTTTGCATTATTTTCCTTTGGTGCAAACACTCAGGCAGAGGAGACCAGCACTATGTATATTTATGTACTGTATCACCTGTAGATAGTTGAAATGACAAAAAAAAGCTCAATTGACGTTGCTTGACTTGGCTTTTCTTGGATGCATGGAATATCATGGTATATGGTACAAGGAATATTTGTACATAAGGAGCCATTCTTATATGAAATGGTTTTTACGGTAGCCATGCTTTGTTCGTGATGCTCTCAATGTCAGTACTCACTCCCAGTCTGGTTTTATATACCACAGCAACCCTTTCTCTGCTATCACAAAACTTGAAACATGAATTAACCCCATCACATTTCTTCACATGCAGCATATTGATAGAGATAGAGATAAAGATAGGGGTAGGTCCTACACGTGATGTGGACTGTACCACAGTTTGGTTGCTAGTAAGCCCAAGATAACCATTATCAGGATAACAAGGGACTAATTCTTTGGTCTGCTCCTGGGCTTGAAAACAGAACTCACGTGGAAAGTGTCGCCGAATCTGGGGGAAAAAAATGCATGTCTGAAAATGACTCAAGATGCAAAGAAATCATCAAATACAGTAAACCCTCGTTTATCACGGTTAATCCGTTCCAGACTCTACTGCGATAAGTGAATTTCAGTGAAGTAGTATTTCCGCGTAGTAAGAGCATAGAAAACCTGTTTACGACCTTCTAAATATGTTTTTTTAACATCATTAGAGCCCTCTAGACATGAAATAACACCCAATTTTTTGGAAAAAAGTTAATAAAAAATAAAAAATAATTGACTCAAGACAACTGAGCGCAACCCGCATTTTCACTGTCTTGATCAACTTTTTAATGAATATACTGTATTTGAAAAAAAAAACGCGATACAGTGAAGCCGCGAAATTCGAACCGCGAAGTGGCGAGGGACGACTGTACACCAAATACTTACGTTTTTTTCGGTGCAATACAAGTACTTACTAGTGTCCCCATATAGTACTCATAGTCTTATACAGAGAAAGATCTATTGAAAAGAAAAACTTTTACTTTTGTTTAAGAGGAGCAGTGGGCTGAGATTTGTTTGTCCAAACATACACATCATTAGAGAAATTCCCTCCCCTGTGACTATGCTAATAGGGCAGTTGCTGCTTAATCAGGAGTCAACAGGAGCCAATCAAGAGCAATTAGGCCTAATTTCCACTCCCACTGGGGACTCCGTCTCCGTGACACTCAGAGCAGATTGATAACAAGTCAAGTTTGGGGCATGCTGAGAGTAGTGCTTATACAGTATGAAATAAACTTTGAGATCTTTGAGCGCTCAGAGAAAAACTCCAGAGGGTATATTCTACATGACTTTACTTTTGCTCCCAAAGCGACTGTAGCTGTTTTGTACTGACATATAGAGTGAGTGCAGGCAGACAGGAATAAAATTGTCCCCTGGGATCGGAGGGAAGTAGCTCAGCATCTTTCGGCTCTCCGAACCTCCAGACTCATGCAGGCTCAGCTGCAGCCCCAGAGGTGTAGTCTGTGTACTCACTGCCTGGCTGCCAGTCTTTCACTCCCTCTCCCCTAACTTACTCACTCTCTCTGGATCTGCCAGCCACACTGGATCTGTGTGTGTTTGCATGTATTTAAGCCCTGGGCCCTGTCCAGTTCTGCGTCTTCTTTTCCAGCTGTGAAGCGTGTCTGCACCATGGCACGTGTTTTCCCACGCTTCATCTGTCTGCTTATTCGTCAGTGGTTCAACATAGCCTTGACATTTCAGAACTAATACGAAAATATGTGCCATCATCGCAGCCAATGTGAAAGTGTACTTGTCTGAAATAGGAGTTGCTGTGTACGACAAGCATGTGTGTTTGTGCATTTGTTTTGTGTGCATGTAAAGTTATGTGTATAGGCTGTGTGTATGTGTATAGGCTGTGTGACATGAAATCTTCCTCTTTCAGAATGTATAATAAGCATGATTGGACCAATTAGGGCAATATTTTTCATTCATATTACATTCCTTTAAGTTTGAGTAACTGATATGTCCTGGTCTGGGTCATGGTGGATCTCTAGCTATCCCAGGAACACTGAGTGCAAGATGGGAATACACCCTGGATGGAATGCCAGTCTGTCGTAGGGCACCATTTACACACTCAATCTTTAAAATAGCCAGTCCATCTTTCAGCATGTTTTTGGGAGATGGGAGGAAACTGGAGAACCTGGAAGATGTGCACATTGATATTGACTTGATCAAACAAGGGACCCTTGAGCTGTGAGGTGGTAATGCTACCTGCTACACCCCCTGCTGTCTAAGTAATTTTCCTGTAATTTTTGTGTGTGTGTGTGTGTGTGTGTGTGTGTGTGTGTGTGTGTGTGTGTGCGCTGCAGCTGAAGATGAGACTTCAGCGTTTGTAACCGGCATTGTCCTGTACCGAAACCTTAGCAGTATCCTGTCTCTTCAGAGGTAAGGAACTATGTCACTCCACCTTCTCGTCTTGAGTTACGCAACTTTTGCTCGTTTTTTCATGCTTCTCCTAAGCCAGGCTGAAATGCACTGAGGAGGAACTGATTGCCATCTGTGGGATATTAATTCATTCAGTATGTTTCTTATACGTAATAAACAATTATAGGAAAAGTACTTCAAGGTTAAAAGCTGGGGAGGTAAAAATAGGTCTAATGTTTTCTCATTTTTTTAATCTGAAGTAGTATATATTTTTTTTTTATTAATTTCCTTTTTGTGCTGTCTTCCTCCTGCCCTTGAGCATTGATTTTTTTTTTTTTACTAGTTATCTCTCTCTTTTTTTAATCATCCTGAATGTGCTCATGTGGGGTTCTGAGAGAGAGACACCAGCTGACAGAAACATTCATCCTGACTGATTATGTACTTGTTCAGGTGTGTGTGTGTGTGTGTGTGTGTGTGTGTGTGTGTGTGCGCTCACAGACATATTAACGTGGTATGAGTTTGGATATTTTGGATAGTTGTGTTTTACATTAATATATATTAAGTTGCAATACTAATCTGATTGAAATCTGGATAGAGGTGCTCAGGCTGAAGCTCAAGGTCAGTTTCCCCTTCGTCTCCGTCCCCCTTTCTCTCACTTTCTTTTCTCTTTGTACTCACAGAAACAGCACTGTGTTGAACTCCAAGGTGATCTCTGTGACGATCAAACCCACTCCCATTTCTCTGTCTGCCACAGTGGAGATTGAATTCTCACACCTTTACCACGTAAGCCACTCTGACCTCCGAACTCAATCAGACAAAATGCACACAGAATAAAAGAAAGTGAATAATGTTTGAACAAATTTGTCTTTTGAAATTTTTATTGGTGCTACATCAACACCACCATCACTACCACCAATAATAATAATAATGATGATAATAATAATAATAATAATAATAATAATAATAATAATAATAAT
>JAOVYU010000056.1:14735506-14748114 GCA_025674565.1 Synodontis membranacea | reverse complement strand
GTCTGTCTGTCTGTCTGTCTCTCTCTCTCTCTCTCTCTCTCTCTCTCTCTCTCTCTCTCTCTCTCTCTCTCTCTCTCCTGCTCTGTGTGTGTGTGTGTTGTTGAGTTTCAGAAGGACATCTATTCTTTTAAAGGCTCCCTCTCCCCCTCTGTTTCTCCCTTGGCCTCACTGAGGTTCAAATCCATAGCATGATTAATTAAAATAATGAATGTGTGCTGTGCTTAACTAAGCACAGTACAGAATGTGCACGTGGTTAGTGTGCTAACACCTCAGAGATCGGGCAATGCAGGTTGGGTTTATTGTTTTTTTTTTAAATGAAAAGGATGGTTACAAAAGAGAAATATATAAAAGGCCAAACTGATGATATTCATTCTTACCATACAGAGATTTGAAGATTTCTCAAATACACACTTCATTTTTATAGACTGTATTTTGGTGCTTAAAACCACTTAACCAACACAGAAGAAAGACAGTAAAAAAACAATCTCTTATACAGTAAGCAAACAATTGATTTGCTGTAGAAAAGTGTAGACTTAAGCAGGGGTCATCAGCTGATATTTAAGCAGACTGAACTGAGTATTTGGCTGATAAATGTATGACGTAGATTGCATAAAGAAACACTGACAGTAAAAACCTTTATAGACACTACATGGCCAAAAGTTTGTGGACACTTGGCCAATCACACCCATATGTACCTTTTGAACATTCCATTGCAGATTTAATCTCCTTAGTCTCCTTAATCTCTAATAATAATGTCCACTCTTATAGATTCTATTATTCTATTACAAAACAGAAAGCACTCTTAGAAATGCTTTATATTTTGGAGCATGGCTGTGAGGATTTTCCCATTCAGCCAAGGGCATTAGTGAGGTCAGGCACTGATGTAGGTTAAAGAGGCCTGGTGCACAGTCAGGAACACCAAAAGTGTTCATTCGGGTTTAATTCAGGGCTTTGTGCAGGCCACTTTTGGCAATTCTTATGCCAAACCTTGGCAAACGAAATCTTATTGGATCTCTATTTGTTCATTGCAAAGTTGGAAAATTTGAATGCCAATGCAAACAAAGACATCATATTCAATTGTGCGCTTGCAACTTTGTGGCAACAATTTGGAGAAGGCCCACATATGGGTGTGATGGTCAAGTGTCCACAAACTTTTTGCCATATAGCATTATGTTTAAGGATGAATGGATAAGGAAGTATGCATTCATTCATCTCGTGTAAAATGCAAAGTAACAGTTTCTCATATATTCAGAGTCTGTGGTTCTGAAACAGAAAATTCCAGTGCAAAACAAAAAATAACCAAATATCAAATTGTCTAATTTATAGCAATTTATAGCCATTAATGGGCCACTGTTGTCACCATTCAGTCATGTTAGTTCATTATTCTTTGTAAGCCAGTCATTTAATATAACTGAACCCCTGGACTAGAGAAAAGGCTGTATTAATTTATTATCATTGTTAAGTTATTATCATGTAATAATAAGTAACCACCCTTCATCTATTACAAAACTATTTTACATGCTTAGCAATATTTTAGATGCTTTTTGTTAATAGTAAACTTATTTATATAATTAGGTGTAATTAGAATTTCTTCAGTAGACCTCTTTTTCTCCATCTCAATTGATAAAGATCCAAGAAAGATCAAAAGCCAGAAGTTTTAGTAACGTGAAAATCAGGCATAAGCTTATAAAACCTGCTGGAGGCTAGAAGTAGTGTCAGAAAAGCAGTTACCTCCATCCCAGACTGGTTCATGTCTTCAGGTAGATGAAGCTCCTATTGGCTTCTTTAAAATCTGGCAAAAAGAGATGCAAGGTGGAAGCACGATGTGTATGCTGCCTCACTGAAAAACAGGATGACAGGAGATAAAGCCAGGAGAAGTGTTGCGTATTAGAGTCGATCAGCAACGTGCTCCTGCAGTAAAACAGTGCTTCTGAAGTGCCTCTAGTCTTCACCGTAAAGACTAGTAAAATGACCTTGTAATTCACAAAAACGCTGATTGCTTTTTAATATCAACGCCTGCAGCTACCTTTTATTGGTTGGATTGGCCTTTAGCAAGGAATTGGATTTTTGATATTATGTGGGGTTTAATCTACATTTGCTGCATCTACATTGTCTGCCAGCTGCAGGATCGATTCTCTGGCCATGAGGCCAGCCATGTCTTGCTGATGGCTTTAATTGCTATTTCACAAATAGCCATTTTGTGTCTGCGGACAACAGTATGAATCACAATTGAGCAGTATTTTTTGGATAAGAGATGAGTACATAGCGCTCTTTCTTTAGTTCATTTTGTGAAGGTGCCAATCTCTGGAGATGTTTGGAGTGACCTCATTGTGTTATATACACATAGTAGCTAGATTTGTGAAAAGCATTCTTTTAGGTTAGGGTTTGGTTAGGGTTGCGTATAGGTGTTAGCATAACTTAATTACTGTAGTTGCATTAATAATGATGTAAATGGAAGGTCCTAAAAAGGATAGGAAGGCAAATGTGTGTGTGCGTGTGTGTGTGTTTAGTATGTATGATACTAGCATGGCTTGAGGCTTGTATATGTGTAAGATATTTTTATCAGCTTTCACAGTGTGATGAAGACAGGCATTAAAACACAACTGTAGATAACAGAGAACATAAAGAATTCAATATAGCAAACGCATCAAATAATTAAAATGTAATAATAGCTATGTAACCATAAAGAATGGCAATCACACAGTTTGTAAGTTCTCCAGTGTATTTCAGCACTTCTCCCATGTGCCACATCTGAGGTCAGGCCAATTAATAAACATTCAAATTAAGAGTGTAATTTCCCCTGTCCCTGAAACACACCACATAGCCCTGACAGAGAGCTGGAAAGGGGATTCTGTGGCCAAAGTTTCAGTGTGTGTATGTATGTTAGTGAATGTGTGTATTTTCAGTGTGTTGATTTGACTTTGCAGTCAGATGACAGTGCCACTGTACAATATGACGCTCAAATGTGCCAAGTGTGGAGTTATCTCGTCGGCCGACCTTTCCACCACAGCTACCAGTAACGCCATGTTAGTCCTGCTAATTATTTACCAATTCTCTACCGCTCGACCTTCAGTTTTCTTTTCCTTTCCTGCTTATTTCTTACCTCACTCTTCTTTGGTTCTGGTTTTCTCCTGATACATTCTCCACTCCCCTTTGGTTTGTCTCCTTGAGGGAGCTAGTGAGAAACACCCTATGGTTCATGTTAGAGCCTAACCATGTTCAACCTAAAAATAGGTTATGGTACCAAAGGTTTTGAAAATGTTAAGAGCTTAGCATATGTGTGTTTGTGTGCATGCGTACGTGTGTACTACTGTGTGTTAGCATAACAGACAAAACTGTAAGACAGGTCAGTATTTATGAAGTTGAGTTTATGTAAAATGAATAGTCAAAACTGTATAGGTTACAAAGTTTATGGTGAACCAGGAGGTTTCTGACAAAAGTGTCTATTTTGGACAAATTTTATAGGCTGACAAAGAAGTCTTTTCTTTCTGTCTTTCCTGTTTCTCCAGCTCCAGAAACTCCAGAAACTTTATGTACAATACTACAGAGAGAGAGAGAGAGAGAGAGAGAGAGAGAGAGAGAATAGCAATCAGCTCATTATTACAGAAAATGTTTTTGTATGAAAAATATATGTGATTAGATATTGTGTAGTGTATTTGTGTGTGTGTGTGTGTGTGTGTGTGTGTGTGTGTGTGTGTGTGTGTGTGTGTGTAGTGTGTTTGTGTGTGTGCGCGTAAATGCAGAAAGGAGGAAAATCCTGGTGTCTACATATATTATATATGTCTACATACAGTATATACATAGAGTAGGTACAGTACATGGGGTGATTGTATAGGTTGCATCCTGTTACCTCATACGACCTAAAATAGTTTTATGTTAGCTGTATATTTATTGATACACAGGCCCACAGTGAGGTCATTGAATAAAAAATAAAAATTACAGTCTTCAGGGTCAATTCAGATTAGCTATGACTGAAAAGCAAGGAAATGACTGGTTGGGATAATGATAATAATAATGATAATAATAATAATAATAATAATAATAATAATAACCAAAACAATTCATGAAAAAAATTGAGGGCAATTTTATTATCATGCTATGGATGAAGACAGGGAGATTCTCATGTTCATTACTGTGTCAAATCTCCTTCATCATATTTTTTATTTACCTTTTAAGTTATCTTTCCCCATAGTTCTTTATTCAGACGTATTATTCTTTTACCTGCTGTTCGTCATCCCATGTTTTCATTCATATTCAAACATACATGCATTTTTTTTAATATGTGAATTACACGCATATAAGAATATAATTACAGGATGTATGTCCCTGTATGTCTTGATAATGTATTTTTTAAATCAATTACATTAACACAAACACACACATGCAAACACACACACATGGGTATGGGTAATACAGGCTTATGTTACAATCATGTTGAGTTCCCGCTGATGAGAATGACGTACTGAATGCTCAATAGAGCTTAATCTCAAATACTAACATAAATTATGTGTTTCATCTATCACGTGTTACAGTTGTTGCAGTAGTGCTTATCCGTACTCTTTGGTCATTTTGTTCTTTTGAACTGTCTGTATATCCCCTCCTTTCCTGCAGGGCATCTCTGTGGAGCTCATGTGTGGTTCTGCCACTGTTAGCGCTCACCTGGATGTCTGCGGTGTTGGCCATTACTGACCGCCGCTCAGCTCTCTTCCAGATCCTCTTTGCTATATTTGATTCCCTTGAAGGCTTTGTCATTGTGATGGTGCACTGCATCCTACGCAGAGAGGTACGCAAATATTGGCAAACCTGTTCCTATGACGGACTGTATCTTTAGGAGATATAAAATCGTGTGAAAAAATCATATTGTGATTTCTGTCAGGTTTTGACCTGTTTACATGGTGCTTTAGGTTCAAGAAGCAGTGAAGTGTCGAGTTGTTGACCGCCAAGAAGACGGAAATGGGGACTCGGGTGGATCTTTCCAGAATGGTCACGCACAGCTCATGGTAATACAATCAGTAATAGTCCAAAATAAGGATGTCTGTATACTCACTATATCACTATCACTAATGCACTTTCCACTAAAACTGCCTTCTTGTGTTTTCCTCAGACTGACTTTGAGAAGGACGTTGACATTGCTTGCAGATCAGGTACAGCATCATTCTAGATATTTCAGTGTCTTTGGGTGAGAATTGTTTTGGGTTTTTTTTTTTTTTTAAACTACTTCACATACTGAGAGCCATTGCAATTGTGACAGCCTCTTGAGGGTGCGGCTGGCTGTTTTGACAAGAAGCACACCACATTACATACCCATAATGCAATTTCTGCCTTGAGAGCCACAGTGTGCTTGCTGCTGAGTTGTAATGTTCAGGTAAATAGGGCTGCCTGTCCCTTGTTGCGACTCAGATCTGCCGCTCCTAATTAAGTCCCTCCCGACGTCTCGCCATCAAACAGCACTCTCTTCTCCGATATCCATCAGAGCTGCGAATCTGATTATCTCTGTAGACGGCATATCACACCGGCATCTAGCCACATAGCATGGCTGAGACACACAGCAAGGCTGACAGTGTGTTTAAGGAGCAACTGTGTGTGTGTGTGTGTGTGTGTGTGTGTGTGTGTGTGTGTTACAATTATAATTAGTTGAATGAGCATAGTCTATTATCATGCAGATCTGGCCATTTACATCAGAAATGATTGTATCAGAAATGATTTTATAGTGACAGCACTATACACAGTATATGCCTGTATTGTCGGTGTTGTCAATGGTAGCATTGCTTTCACTCACAAGCCTCTAACACACAATGATTATTTTCCAAAAGACGTCTCCTATAATTTGCCTAAATCAAGTAGACGCAGCAAGCTAACTGCAGTGTGCTATATTAAATAGCATGCAACTTTGCTTTCTAAACACAACTGGTCATAAACAGAGGCATTCTGGTAGCTTGTTTGTCTTCCATGTAAACAAATACAAATAGAAATATTCTTATCCCGGGAGTCATGATTGAAATTTGGGATTAGAAATGTCAATTTGATTCATGGTTAGTAATTTAAATAGTTATAGCATTAATGGTCATCTGTACTAGTATTGATAATGGCATCACAATAGTATGCATGATGCATTCCTTGAAATATGCTTCTAGATATTTAAAAAGAGCTTAAAAATTACAAACATCATTTAAACAACTAAATTCACGTTTCCCTGCCTCTGTAGTGTAATATGTAATTTAATGTCACCATCTTATAGTAGAGGAGACAGCTGGTAGAGTTGCCATCTCACAACGCCACAGTCTGCATGGAGTTTCCTCCTACCTCGAAAAAAATAATGGCACATACAGTACACTACACATACACACACACTAAGTTAAATTCCCCCAGGTGTGTGTGTGTGTGTGTTTGTTTGTGTGTGTGTGTGTGTGTGTGTGCGCGCGCGCGTGTGTGGTGTGTGTGAACGTGCATAGCGTCCTGCAGTAGTTACTGATGCAGAGTCTGGATCAATCGCATCCATGAAGATGAAGGAATGAATCTTGTCATAATGTCAGATACTGATCCATCAAACAGATAGTGATCCATGAAACCTGCAACACTGTGTCATACAGTTATCACACCATTATAATGAGGGGAGGGGGCTCAAGTCGACTCCTTCAGCAAGTCTATACTGTGCATCGAATTATCTGAAAGATTATCAGTAATGTGGTAATGTGTATCAGAAGTAATGTGTATCGTGATGTTAAATATGGTGCTTTCTGATCTTGACAAGTACTCCTTGCTGCAGAATCGAAAGTCCAGACTGGATCCAGCCCTGTCCAACCAAAAATTCAAGGATGGCAGCTGTGTATTAGGCGGAACTATGTTGTTAAGTGTGTTGTAAACCATCTTATGGGCTAGGGATTAGGTAAACCTCCACCCCCTGTCTATCTCAAGCTTCATCTTGATGCCCTGTCTTTTCCTCCCCCAGGTCCTGGTAAGCGCTCTTCCCTTCAGGGTGAGGAGAAGTTGGCCTCTCAGCAGCTCACGGTGCAGAAGGGCTCCAACTTTAACACGATGCCTGCCAGCATGGCCAAAGTGCACCTGCAAAATGTGGCAGAATATGGAAGCCACACACTCACACTGCGTCGTGACAAAGGAGCTACAGCGGGAATCAGCACAGAGCTTCCTGGTGCCAAGGCCATTTACGTATGTGATGGAGAGCTTTTCAAACAGCTGGAGGGAGACAATATGGGGTCTGAAGGAGGTGGAATAACACAAGGTTACAACAACAATACCATCACTGCCACCACCCTCAGGACAAGCAAGCCAACCAAAGAGGACTCCAAGTACAACATCAGCATCGAGCATGTGCCACAGACCAGACTCATCCATCTGAGCAACACCGCTAGCACAGAGCCTGTACCAGGGTATGGGCTAAAGAGTTTTCCTGTTGAACGGGTGAATGTGCCATGCTCAGAGAAGGACTCCCCCTTGCAGAACATCTCCAGCGAAGCACACAGGACTAACAGCGCATTAGAACCAGTGGACTCAGGGAATTCTGGCATGATGTCGAAGAGCGAGACCATCTCCACACTATCAATGAGCTCCTTAGAGGTAAGCCAGTAAGGCTATAATTTAAAAGGCTATATATTAGGATAGTTTAGTATTATAACTTGCTTTGTCCAAATTTTAATTCATAGATTCTAGAGTTAGATTCATAGACTGTGCTTTAAAACAATTTACTCGTTCTGATGTTCACTTACTGATGTTTATGTTGCTAAGGCTGAATGCAGTTCCAATTTAATACATAAACCTTTTATTTTCTTAAGTTGACCAAACTAACATTTTTAATCACTAACATTTTTATCACATACTAATTTGAACATTTAAGATTTATTTGACTATCCCATATGGGCAAAACGGCAACAGTTCTGACTAGAAGAGAACTGTTGAACAAATCTGTTGAGAGGGTGAGATTAATCATGTGAAACGAGGTGTGCTGAATGTTAGACTGTTTATCAAAGTTTGTAGTTCATATAGCTTGTTAACATTTCTGATCCACAAAATAGAATTAGATAGATTGATTAATGTTGGACATCATCAGGGAACATTGTAGTTGCATGAAAGTTTTTAGAGCAGTTTCGTTTAATGTAATATTTAAAGCTTGTAACTCACTCAGTGAAGTTTTCTCACTGGTCTTGACTGCCTGTGAAATCCACTGCTCTGTTTTTATTGTAGTTTATATGAATCTCATGAGACTTAACGTAACAATCACAAATTGCCACATATCAGCTCTGTACCAGATTTCAATACTTATGAAAGTGGTCCAGACTGAAATTTAAATTGTCAGGTTACTGTTCACACTGTTATAACACTTGATGAAAAAGATCAGATTTGGCCTGTCTTGTTTGGTGCATAAAGAAGAGTGTATAACGTTATCTCGATCCAAGAGTTACCTGATTTACATGCACTTTGTTTGCATCTATTTCATGAAACGCTTAGACTCATGCCAAGTAATTTCACTACGTGTAGCATTTTTCTTCAGTTACTAGAAGGTTATTATTATGGCCTTTAGCTTAACCAGGCAGAAAAGTTAATGAGTGTTAATCAAACTCTGTGTATCAGTGTGAGCCTACCTGCAGGCTGTAGGAAGATGAAACTTAGCTACTGCGACACTGTTTGTGTGCAGCTTAATTAAGAGAGGATGTGCAGCCTGAATTATTCATGATGTCGATGACAGGGTTGTTTTCTAAATGGCTGTGCATTAACTATACATGCCAAAAGGCACCATCATAAAACTCTCATGGTGTTTAAAGTGAACATGAGGTTGTTTAATTGTTCTTATTTCCTTAATTCAGATCATGTCTGTATTACTTTCTCAGTCTTTCTTTGTTCTTCCATATGTTTTGTGTATAAAAGTTGTCCTTTTTTCCTAATGGTAACCTTTGGAGAATTTATTTGAAGTATAATTATTGGCTTGGTGCACAAGTTAGTGGACTTTTAATTGACGATTTTCTAAAATAACTGACTTTCTGCCATTTATCTGGCAAAAATGAATACCATTTTGCAATTTTGTATATCCTCATTTTTTTTTTTTGTTTTAAATGTTGGCCTGAGAGTGCTTGTTGCAGTAGGCTGTATGGGGTAAACTTCCCATCCGAGGCTTAAAATCATGTCTTTCGTTGCTATTGGAACATGTGGCCTTGCATTGTCATGAAGGAGGATGATTTTTTTTTGTGAATGGCCGTTGGATGATCATAGTTCATTGATTTTTCATTTAATTTGCTCAGTTTATCACTGTAAGGTTCAGGGTTTGACAGTTCCTGAAAATTATCGAAACTTTCATACATCTAAAACTTTCATATATTCTATATTCATTACAAGTAAAGTGAAATATTTGGCTTTCATGACTTATAGCTCATGAAATTCAGAAATGCAGTATCTCAAATTATTAGAATATCTCCTAAAATTAATTAAAAATGCATTTACCATACAGAAATGTCCTATGTCTGAAAAGTATGTTCATTTATACAGTCGGTACTTGGTTTGGGCTCCTTTACCACAAATTACTGCATCAACTTAGCGTGCCATGGAGGCGATCAGCTTGTCACACTGTTGCGGTATTATTGAAGCCCAGGCTGCTTTGAGAGGAGCCTTCGGCTTTTTGGGTTGGGTGGTTCTCATCATCCACTTGACAATTCAGGTCAGGTCGGGCGAGTTGGCTGGCCAGTCGAGCACAGTAATGTCACGGTTAGCAAACCACTTGGTAGTAGTTTTGGCACTGTGGGCATCTCTGGAAAGCTTGTCATCAGATGGAAGCATAAAGTGCTCTACAATCACTTGGTAGACAGCTGCATTGACTTTGGACCTGATAAAACACAGTAGACCAACATCGGGAGATGACGTGGCACCCCAAACCATCACAGACTGCAGAAACTTGACTTGACACTGGACTTCAAGCACCTTGGATTCCTCTGCACTCTTCCTCCAGACACTGGGACTTTGATTTCTAAATGATATGCATTGAGCAACAGTCCAGGTAATATGCTTCTGATGTTGTCTTTGGTTCAGGAGTGGCTTGATATTAGAAATTAGACAGTTGTAGCCCCTTTCCTGAAGATGTCCGTGTGTGGTGGCTCTTGATACACTGACATCAGCTTCAGTCCACTCCATGTGAAGCTCTCCCAAGTTCTTGAATTGACTTTTCTTGACAATCCTTTCAAGGCTGCAGTTATCCCTGTTGCTTGTGCACATCGTCCTACCACACTTTTCCCTCCCAGGCAACTTTATGCTTTTATACAGCACTCTAATAGCACGGTCAAGTCAGGAATCTGCCCAGCAGTCAGCGTGTTTGTGATTGTGAGGACTGATCTAAAGTATTTATACTGTTTGAATACTACAACCCTGATTCCAAAAAAGTTGGGATATTGTGTAAATTGTTAATTAAAACATTCCACAGGTAAAAAGGTTAATTGGTAGCAGGTATCATGATTGGGTATGAAATGGGCACTGTCATTCACAACCAAGGATGGGGTGAGGTTCACCAGCATACCATTTCTCAACATTCCACTTTCTCACCGTACAGTTGCAAGAAATTAAAGGATTTCACTATATACAATCCATAATATCATCAAAAGATTCAGAGAATCCAGAGAAATCTTTGCACACAAGGGGCATGGCCAGAAACCAACACTGAATACCCGTGACCTTCGAGCCGTCATTCAGCATTGCATTAAAAACTGACGTGCACGTATAAAAGACACTAGTACATGGGCTCGGGAACACTTAAGAAAACCCTTGTTGGTAAACACAGTTCGTCGCTACACCTGCAAATACAAAGCAAAAGTCATATATCAACAACATCCAGAAACAACACCGACTTCTCTGGGCCTGAGCTCATCTGACATGGACTGATTCAACGTGTGCTGTGGTCTGGTGAGACCTCTGGTGATTTTCTTAAATACTGCACTTTTCGTAGTATTCTAATTTTTTGAGATGCATTCATGCAGGATATGAAGGATGTCTCTGAAAGAACATGTCTAAGCAGAGAGTCCATCACAGAAGAACCATGAGGCTTACAGAAAAAAAGCCGTGTTTAAGAGCTTTCTCTGTAGGAATTAAATAGCAGAACAAAAAATAATTAGGAAATTTTTCATTGCAAGCATTGTCATTGCTCACATATAGACGTGGCACAAAAACCCAAAATTCGCCTCTTCAGCATTATGGGTGTTCTCCAAAGGTCAGTTCTTGTTCACGTTTTTGAATGTTAGCCAGTGACTAGTGCAGACAGCAAAGTGACCACATAGCCCAGACTTTTTCTGACCTCAGGCCAGACATGTTTCCAGAATGCAGTGCAAGGTCGCAGCTTCAAGCAGAAGGTCAAACTCTCCTCAGACACTTTGAGACAGACTAACGAAAGGCCATGAGGTCGCAAGCTGTTTACTGTATGCTCATGCCAAGTTCTCAGTGAAAGATATTACAGCTTTCACCCCCTACGTTACTGTTTCTGTGGTCTTGTTCTTCTAAGTACAATAAATCCAAAAAGGCTATATTGAAGATCCTGACATTTTTGTTTTTCATATTTACTCATTGCAGAGACGAAAATCACGCTACGCAGAGCTGGATTTTGAGGTACCTGCAACATCTTTTTATATCAGGATTCATCTGTAGTCTTGTGCAAAGGAATTCATTTTCATGGGAAGACAGTGTACATTTGTATTATCCTGTTTACTCTTGCACAGAAGATCATGCATACGAGAAAACGCCACCAGGATATGTTCCAGGACCTGAACAGAAAATTGCAGCATGCTGAGAAAGACAGAGAATCTCCACCAGTGGACAGCAAGACTGGGAAGAGGTGGAGTGTGTCGTCTGGAGGCAGTGATAAGACCAACCTTAGCGTAAGCTTCTCTTTTATAAAATTCCTTTTTTCCTCTCAGTCACACACGTCTTGCTAATTTCTTTGCCAGGGTGTAGAAATATCAAGCAGTTATCAGCATTCCTGGTGTGATGCTGGTTCAGTGCGTCGCTAACTTTAGCCAGATACCAAGTTTGTTGTTGTTTGTGAGTGATAAGAAACATTGTGACTGAGAAACAGAAAAAGCTTGGGGGTTGTGGGTGGGGGTGGGGGGGGGCAGTTTCTCCACGTTGACTTGGTTTCCATTGGGCCGTGCTTCCAAGATTTAATGGATTCACAGGGTTAAACTCAGCAGTTCTCACTCTCTCTGTCAGTCAGTTGTCACTCTCAGTCAGTCACTCAGTCAGTCACCTTGTCAGTCAGTCAATCGTCACTGTCAGTCAGTCAGTCAGTCAGTCGTCACTGAGTCAGCCACACAGTCAGTCACCTTGTCAGTCAGTCATTCTTCACTGTCGTTCAGCATTCAGTCTGACAATCAGTCACTCTGTCAGTCACTGTCAGTCAGTCGCTCGTCACTCTGTCAGTCAGCACTGAGTCAGTCACTTGGTCAGTCACTGAGCCAATCATGCAGTCAGTCACTCAGTCAGTGTCTGAGTGACTCAGTGTCTGAGTGACTGACTTTGTGACTGACACTGAGTCAGTCAGTTACTCTGTCTCTCTCTCTCTCTCTCTCTCTCTCTCTCTCTCTCTCTCTCACACACACACACACACACACACACATAAACCTAAC
>JAOVYU010000056.1:14692068-14704096 GCA_025674565.1 Synodontis membranacea | reverse complement strand
ATCCTGGCCATTCTCAAGTTGTGGTGTCAGCTTCAACCCCCCTCAACATGTTGTACATGACCCAAGTGGAGTTCCAGCAAAGGCAATTTTGTATAGGGAGAAAGTCTTGGTCTTTAATGCACACTACTGGAAAGGTCACTCTACAATGGCCAGTTAATGGGACAGGTCACTGCCTGGCATTGAGAAAACTGTCCAACGTGGTGAATGGGGTGCATCCTTAGGCCATCACCCCATTGTCTATGGTGTTACATAAACCAGAAAATGCTGACCTGATCTCAACCACACTAATTGTGAACAATCACTAACAAAAATCATACTGTTGTTGTGGCAAAATGGAAAATTTCCACAGCCATGCTCCAAAATCTAGTGGAAACCCTTGGGAAAAAAAAAGAGTGGAGGCTGTTTTAGTAGCAAAGCGGGAACGAACTTTAGAATGGGATTTTCACAAATGATGTTGATGTATGATGGTCATGTCAAATAAATATTTTAGTCAAACAGCATACTTTGGTGGATGCTTTTAAATTCTTATGAGTATTGGTGTCCCAAGCTTTATAAAAATAGGAATGAGTTTTATCTCTCTCTGTTCACCAGCCCCTGCAGACACACACAAACACATATAAAGAGATTGCCAGTCATTAAACACAGGAGAGACTCATTCACTTGTTACCTGCTGGTTCAACCTGCTTCACTGACTCAGCCCAGGGAGCTATCTGGCCTGCAGCTGACTTTCCCCAGCAAGAGAGGTCTACTGCCACAGAGCTTGCAGATGATATACAGCACATGACACTCCTCCTCCTCCACTGCCTGGGAAAAAACATCCACAACCCTCTGTCTCATCCATTAGTCTGCAGAACAAATGGGCGAGAAACATCAGGAGAATGCAGCAGCAGGCAACACACAAAATTGCTTTAACCTGGGCAAAAACCCATTCACACCGGACTGGTGACCCCTTTTAAGTGAGGTCAGTCAGGAGGCTGGTGATGTCTGAACATTTAGCTACCTTCTAAAAAGCCAGCCAGCCTTAGGAACTGCTTCACCCTCTTTTTCGTGTTGAGTTTTGGGCAAGCCGCAATCACTACAGTATTTGGGGACTCACCTGCCTGTGGCCCAAGTGGAAGCCCAGATACCAGTGGGTTTGCCGTGAGCCCCACCAGTCTCAAGGATCTCAGGACAGCCATCAGATGCTGTAAATGCTGCTGCCAATCATTACTATAAATGTTGATATCTTATAAATAGGCAGCAGAGGATTCTGTCCATGAGTTGTTGCAACATAACTGGGGCTTCAACAAACCAAATGGAAGGGTGACAAATTGGACTAAAACAAATGGTGTAGAAAAGGCTATTTTTTTCCCACAGGATACTGGAGTCAAGGGAATCTGCCAATGCCCTTTGGTTAAATCCAGTATTGAATAAAAATGAGCCGCGATTAACCAATCAAGCAGTTCATCAATACAAGGCATCAGATAAGTGTCAAATTTAGATACTGCGTTGAACTTTCTGTTCACACAGAATCAGATGGACACAGTGGTCTTGGGGACCAACCCACTGGCCTGGACCAATTGCTGTGTGACTCCTCAATTACTCCTGTGTTGAGCATAGCCTTGAGTTCTTCCCAACCACTTTTTTGTGTTTAGGTAGCTGGTATGGGAGGCACTGCTTCCATGTATCACATTGCATAATCCACCAGCACTAACACAAAGCATTGCCCTCATGCAGTCTCACATGCTGTGCACCTCCTGTGAACATCTCCCAGCCAAAAAATAAAAATAAAAAAAAAATACATGAGGCGGTTCAGTGTTTTATCTTGTCTTAAATTCCCCACCTAGAATTGGGTTCCCAATGCAACAACAGTGAACCAACACTATTACAAAAACGTTCTCCAAACATTGCAAGAAAAGGTCAGAAGACAGAGGAAACAGCTGTGGGAAAATGGTTTCCCCATTTATCAGGACAATGTGCCAGCACACAGAGAGCTCTCAGTGGAGCAGTTTTGGGCCCAGACATGCATCACAGTACTTGAAAACCCTCCCTATTTGCTTGATCTAGCACCATGCAACTTTTTTCTTTTCCCTAACATCAAGTTCTACACTCAAGGGAACTCATTTTGGGTCTGTTCCAGAAGTGAAGACAACAGAGATTCTGAGACAACTAATGGAAGTAGACCTACTGCTCTGCTTTTATCAGTGGAAGACCAGAATCCAGCAGTATATAGTTTCAGAAGAGGAAATTATTTGTTTGTGGATTAAAAAGAACTTAGCATTTCTATAATTATTCATCTAATTTCTCCTCTAAATATTTGTCTTAACATTTGGTCAACATTCTACATTAATTTGATTCTAATTGCTGTATTTTAGAAGCAATTAAAGTGTATGTAAGTATGTAAATAAGTAAGTAAGTAAACAAACAGACAAACAAACTAACTAACTAAACATATAATAAATAAATGCATAAATGTTTGAGCAAGATTCAAAAAGTGGTTGTATAAGGTCATACATAGCTGTTTCTCTTTATTCCACTGTGCAGCATTGCTCAGAAGAAAATAGCTTGAGTAATTGGATAGATTAGATTGACAAAAAGAGGAGAAAATCATGCAGTGGAAAAAAACAGCCAAGGTAAAGTGTTTTTCCTGGTCAATACCACAGGCATTTTTCTCACAAAGAGAGCAGACACATTATAGGCAGCTAATTTCTGCTTATCAGATACAAAGCTCCAAATCTTATAAATCCTTCAACTTAGGAAGAAATCTCATAAATATCCAAGGCAATCAATAGATTTTTTTTAATGAGGTTTGCTTTATCGCTTTTTTTTCTCCTGGATCGAATAAAGAAAACCAATATATTTTACTTTTTTTTTTTTTTTGCTTGCCTATTTTGTGATATTTGAGCAGTATTGCCCAGAGGCATTTCTTAGGTGACTTGGCATGCCTATCTGAAGGTACAGAAACTCATTGCAGTGATGTGTTATCTAAGTGGAATGTTAAGGCAGGGAATGTAAAGTTAACAAATGATGAAACTTGAGTTCACATGTTTAAATTCTAGTGTTATATAAATTCTAACTAAGGTCTAATTCATGGTCTTGCTGGTCACACCCCAGTAAATAGTTAGTCAATTCTGTAATGTTGGTAAATTCTATAATGTCTGATCATGTGGGATGATGGCATGTATCATGATAGATGTAATAATAATATACTGAAGTATGAAGTGTGCTGAAGCGTGTTGCATTTTTGAGTTTGAGTGCTATTATGTGATGCAAGTGTAAATGCTATTAAAATGCTCAGTTAGCATTTTACGCTTGATCAGGTCTGTTGTCTGCATTTATCAAAGCTAAGAAAATCACTCCATATTCATTCCTTTTCAAAAGAGAGACTTTGTCACTTTGGGTGAGTTAAAATATCCCTTTACCATGGCAACAGTGTGGATGGTAGGAGCAAGCTGAAAGGTTGAGCCAATGAGATAAACATCCTTGCTTCTGTGGTCACCAAGAACTCCTCACTTTCTTCCTACATAACCAGTATGAGCTGATTTGCATTGGTTTTGTGAGTCACTGCTACCATTATTCCTCTCATCTACTGCCTTACAGTATAAAAAGCATTTACTTACATGATATTTGGTTATATAAGAAGAGTCTGTGTCAGAGCATCTTTCTCAGTAGAATACAATAATAAAAATGTTAACCTGATTAAATCATACATTAAAACCTCTAAATTGGAAGTTAAAAGGTTTTTAAATACAATTTTTGTTATAGTTCTTGAAATTCTTTTTACATTCTTATAGCAAAGAATAAGTCAAATACTCTGACATTAAGAAGAAAAAAAATGTCATCTGTTTCAGTTGTGTGATTGCAAAATTCCATTTCATCATTTCATTCAATCTGAATAAAATTATTGGATGGCCTCACTGTCTGTCTACCCACCTGTGCACATTCTCACTCACAAATCTAGGAAGACATATTGCCAAAGCTATATGCAAGGTAGTTGTACAAGAACAGAAGAGAAAGAGCAAACAAAATTTATAATAACAAAATATTATTGCATATCCTAAATTAAAACTATTTCATACACTGGAAATAGTCATAAATTACATGGTTGTAATAAGACTTTAGAAAAATTCTTACTTATTTATTACTGTGCGGTTAATAAGAGCTCCATTGCAAAGATTAATTCATTTAAAAGCTTAGGTAATGGAAAGCAAGCAATATAGTGACCGAAATCATGAGAAAAGCAAACAAAGTCACAAATCACACACAAACACACAAATTAACATTTATTTCTAAACACTATGACACAAACACTAAACAAATGATGCAATGAGGATTTGATTGTGGAAATAAAATTACCTAAAATATACAATATTACATGTTTTGTCATGGAACACCTGCTGCACGACGGTCATGGAGCGTATGCAGTGCGCCCGACCATGCCCCCCTTCTCTGCTACCTGTCCGCTACAACGCGCCACTATGCGCGTGTGCGGACAGCACCTGTTCTATACCAAGCTCCAATCAAGGGACTTTAAAAGACGCTTGGACTCATGCCTCAGCGTAGTCCTACTCTACTCACCTTGACTCGACTTGCCTCGGAGGACAGCCAATGACGGGATTCATCTCAGTGTCTGACGTTTTGTGAATGACTTTAGTATTTAGTTGCCACGGCCTTTTCATTTCTGGGGTTTTCTCCCTGTCAGTATACTCATGTTTATGTTTCCTTTTTGCCTCTGTTTGTCATGCTCAGTTTATATATTAAATAAAACGTTTGGTTTCATGAACATCTCTCTCGTGATCCCTGCGATTGTCTGCCTTCTCCTCACTCACACGATCATCACACATCCGTGACATGTATTAATAAATATTATATTGGGATACTGTGTTTCCCAACACAGTAAACTAGAATTAAACTTATTCAGAAGACAAGTTAGGGAAATAGAAAGCACCTCTGTTATAAAAATACAGATAAGTTTGAATTACTTACGAGTTGTAGAAAAAGTTCTCACAATAAGATTGTGGCAGCAGTGTTCAAAGTGTTCGGATAGCTGGAGCATCTAATATCTCTTGGAATATAGAATTCTAGGCTTTGAAAGGTCTTGAAGCCGAAAGTTCTTGAAAGGTTGCTTGTTGCAGAAATGGTGCATGGCAGATTCATGGAGACTCATATCAATGAAAAAACGAAGAACTCTGAGTTTTGAATTTTGTTGTGAGTGGATCATGCGTATATAATTATGCAGAATGGCAGTTTGGCCAATGGGATTTTGCCTTCTTTTCAAGATGAGAGAGTGGGGGTTATGATTTAATTCCTCATTCTGTTGCAACTTTTTAATTCATTTATATAAACTTCACCAAACTCAGGAATGTTTCAACATTGGCTTTGTAACATTTTGACCACATAATAATTTAATTCCTTTCAATTATACATCAAAAATTATATCAAACACTAATATAATTCTAACCATGGCAAATTACTAGTTATATGGGCATAATTATTGAAAAAGAATATGAGATACATTTGCGCAAATGTCCAAGCAAGACATCAGGCAATACTTCAATACATCTGGAGACTGTTTTTTGCCGATGCTTGACAATTTAACTGATGCAGATCCTGTTTTCAAAGTTAGTGTTGAGAACAGTTTGAAATCATCCATTGTTCTAAGAGATTTTTAGCCTTGATGGCACCAAGTTGTCTCCTTCACCATAATCTCTGTGAATCTAGGCATTCTTCTCACGTTGTAAATTACTTGTTTGTGACACTTTTGGCAGTTAATCTCAGACTATCTGGAGAGTGTCTGTCTTTGCTAGGGTAATTCATTGATAGGGGAGTTTGAAACCAGCAATCTGAATCCACTCAGAAAAACAAGTAGGTCCCATCTCTTGCATGGCTGAGTTTTGATATACTACAGAGGAGAAGAGGACAGTTTCAGGAGTGGATAAATAAATAAATAATGTCATTATTTATTTTTAGCAATACAACTATTGCTAGCTGCTGCTTTTGTATATAATCTAATCTGAAATCTGTGTACACTCTACTTGCTATTTAGCAAGTGCATTACATTAATAGAAAGTGAGTCCGCTATTTTTCATTTCACTTCGACAGCTAAACACTTGAACATGACATACTGTACTTGTAATTCTGACTTCACAAGCAGGAAGTAGGACCTTCCTACTACCATGAGAAGGCAGCAAAAGCAAGAGTGAACATTGGTGTAGCTTTTCAACGATGTTGACAACTGAGGGAGTTTTCTGGTTTGTTTTGGGGGGTTTTGCAGCAGTTTGTTAGTTGGAGATGATGACAATTCTCTACACTCCTCTCCCACATGCTCTCTTGCAGGCTCATCTTTCAATAGTAATGAGGCAGTGCCCATTCATGTGTTTTGGAGGAGTGGATTTGGAGGGAGGTCTGATAGGATGGGGTTCAAAATCTAGCTTACTCTTGCTGGTTACTCCAAAATCTACTCTGCTTTTAACATGTTACATTCATTTAAACGAGTAGAGAAAAACACTATCTGGCCAAAAGTTTAATATAACCTGTTTTATTGAAATTCATTCGGTAAAACAGAACCAGCAAATTAATTCTTCTTTATCTTTCTGCTGCTAACGTTAATGGTCTCCACAGCGGATTATCTCTTTCCACTTTTTTCTATCCTCCGCATCTGGCTCTGTCACACCTACTACCTGCATGTCCTCTCTCACCACATCCATAAATCTCCTCTTTTCCTCTTGCATGGCAGCTCCATCTCTAGAGTCATTATCCCTATATATCCAGCATCTCTCCTCTGCACATGTCCTAAGCCAACATAATCTCGACTCTCTGACTTTGCCTCCAAAGATCCAGCAAATTAATAATAATCACAAAATGTTTGATTTTATTTTTTTATACAGTAAAGAGCTTATGGAAATAACTTGGCAAGAAGAGTTAAAATGGCAGTCTAAAAAGCAACTTTTAAAGTGATAGCAAATAATGGAATTTCAGGCTCCTTTCAGTGAGTCACATAATTTAGCTCAGCTTATGGAGCTCGTTTCAACAAAAGATAAAACTTTTCTTGCACTTATAAGTTTCATTATCTCACTGGCATTTGTGACAATCAAAATGTTTGGCTCCCAAACAGCTCTTTTTTGAGCTCAACCAGACAAAATGTATGATATTATAACCATTGTGACCAGGTCTTATTAAGTTAAGAAATACTATTGCTGTTTCAATCTTACTGTTCCTTCTACATAACAAAATAGCAATAATTTACATAATTTTTTGAAATGTATTTACAAAATTGTTAAATCTGCAGGACAGTAGAAGTGTGCGTTCACAAACACAATTAGCCTGCAATAATGTCATAGTGCTTGCTGTGTCTGTGCATCATTAAAAAGATTCATTTAGCCTGATGACTGATTGCCTCCTCAAATACACTGACATGGCTACATACAGTAAATCTTCAAGAATCAGCATTGCAGGTGCAACCTTCCTGTCAGGCTGTATCATTCACAAAATTAACACAGCAGTGAGTCAAACACATGTCTCACCATTCACACTAATGAACATTTCAGATTGTAAAAAATGGTTTCCATGGAAGCATGTTGATCAAATTACACTGCAAGAGTAATGTCAATAACAGAATGGAGCTTCTCTTGATTTTTTTTTTCTATATTTCCCTTTTATGGATGATTCAGACTGTCATTCACTTTTTTTTTTCATATTGATTTGTATGACCGTGCACAAAATGGTGGATGAGCAGAATCCAGTGGCCACTCTTCTGCAATAAGGACCCAATACTTCTGAAATAATGAGTTTATCATTGCCATTTAGAATTGACCTACCTCCTCCTACCAGACCTCATGCCTTATCATTATCATCTTTGTGGAGACTATACAATGTCACCTTACAGTGAGTGATAGGCTACTGTGTAAATGATCGCAGTACAGTATACTGTACATCCATTAACAGAATCTTACAGGTGGTCATTCTCACTGCTTTTACATTTTCACATCTTTTAATTCTCATGAACAAACTTCGTGTAAATATGTCTATATCTCCATGTCATCACGCAGTAACAATTACAGACATTTCAGCATGTAGACACATGTAGCAAAGATTTGAAAATGCTTTGCTGTCTATGTTTTGGTCCAGTTCAAACCAATTAATTGCAAATTAACAGAAGAAGTATAGGATTGTTGAGATTGTTTAGTAATGAGCAACTGGTTCTGCTTAGAAAAAGATGTTATAAAAACATATGGAATTTATTCCAGTTAAGGAAAGATTGACTACATATTTCCACACTAGACTGCACCACCATTCATGAGAAATTTTAGCTCTCAGATAGATAGCTAGATAGCACTGGGTGACAAACTTCTGATTGTTGATGCCCCCAAACATGGAAACAGTTGGATGCCTCAGTTTTGACTCATAAAGGACCACAAATGGCACATAAATAATTTCAGTGCTTGTAAAATTAAGTGGTAATACACTTGATTACACTTCCATTAAAAACATGATGTTACAGTATATGGATTTCTGTATAATTCATGGGAGAGAGAGGGAAAGAGAGAGAGAGAGAGAGAAAGAGAGAGAGAGAGAGAGAGAGAGAGAGAGAGAGAGCAGCTGTTAAGGGTGTTATGCAATGCCACTATTTGTATACATATCTGTTTACTGCTCCAAATATCCACACTTAAACAGCTACTAATCTGGGTGGGTGACGGCTAAGACATTCTTCTCATGAGCCAAACATATCTTTTCAAACTGCTGTTCATGTTGCATCTCAGGGCAGCACAAAATTCTCTGAATGGCTATTGCCACTGTGATTGACAGGGAAAAGAGAGTATGATATACTGTACCTCCCAGCATAGCCAATATACTCCCTGGTTGTGAAGTTACTGGGATTCTGAATTGTGAGTTTAAAAAAAACATAAAAAGGAATGTATGGCAAAGACAAGTATACTTCTTTAATTATATACCATATTTACAATTAATGCAACTCTTTAATCACCATGACACAAATGTGTGGATTGTTCATAAGATTAGCATTACGGTACTCTATTAGCACTGTATTAGTAGTTAACTCCTGGTTCCTGGTTCAATCCTCAGTTTAGGTTTCTGTCTGTGTGGAGTTTATGAACATATGATTAAGGATAACAATGTTTCTTTAAACACTTTTTGGAGGAATTTTGAGAACAACTTGACCTCTACCACAGAAGATGTCAAAGGTCTCATAAACTGACTTTTTCTTGAATTCAAGTTGTCTACAATTACCACTATGTCACCTGCAATGAGCTAAGTAAAAGATTCATAAAGGCCGTCACAGCATTTAGTGTTGCAAGCTAACTTTCAGACATCTGCTTTCTGTTTCTAAGCTGAGGATAGGGACAGTTTTAAGGGACGTTTGCCTGAGATGCTATGCCGCTGTTATATAAGGGCAACTACTGTACGTCCGAGCTGCAGTCTCAATCAAAAGTGTCAGATCAAACCTGGTCTGACTGCTCAGATCCACAAAAGGTTATACCCTTTAATTGACCTTCTGCTGTCTTTCATCCCACTTTTTTATTTCAAGTCTAAAAGCTTCAAAGCACCTTGTAACAATATGAAAATAATGAACAAGTATATAATTTTAATGCACTGATTCTAGTACATCTAAAATACTTCATATAATTTTAAAGTGCATTTTTCTGTAATTTAATTAAAAAAGATAAATTTCATAAATTCCATATTTATTACATGATAAGTGAAATATTTAAAGTCCTTTACCATGTATTACTGCACCAATGCGGCATGGCATGTAAGCGATTAGCTTGTGGCATTGCTGAGGTGTTATTGAAGCCAAGGGTGTTTTGAAAGTTAGTTCTTAAGCTTGTCTGTATTTTGGGTTTTGTGTTTCTCATCTTGCTCTTGACAAGACCTCAAAGATTTTCTATCAAGAGAAGTATAGTAATACACAGAAGCACAGTAATATTATGGTGAGCAAACCATTTGGTAGTAGATTGGCACTGTGGGCAGGTGCTTAGTTCTGCTGGAAGATTTTATCAAAAATTATCATTATCAAAATTAAAATAAAAAAAAAATGCTTGACACATTTTAGTTTATGAGTAATAAGCATATAACATATTGAATTTTCACTTTCTTAAATAAATGATGGAACATATTGCACTTTTTCATGATTTTCTGATTCTTTTGAAATGCACTAGTATTGTGCAATGCTTCATTGTCTTAATTACATGCTACACAGAAGCATTGTTAGGGTAGGAGTGATGGGGCAAACATCTGGCTTTCTTATAAATTAGTCTGGTGCGTGAAATTTGACATACATGTTTAATTTCATATTAGCCCTAAGACTTTGTTCATTAGCGAGCATCCATTCTCTGCAATACTATTTTTTCCAGTTTGATCTATTTTATCACATATGAAATTAATCCAGAAAAAAAAAGAAAAAATTCACTTTGATTTTTTGTGAAACATGGTTAAAGGCTGTCACAGATGGGGCTGGAGACAGATGCAAATGCAGTTTGAGCAGGTTATTAAAAGCACACTGCCCAGTAGTTCCAAATCATGCAGCAAGGCTGAAGTTAAAAACTGCCAAAATGTCAGGTGACCAATATCAAAAATGTCAGGTGAGGGCAATATCCAAAATAGCCAAATCCAAGAGACAAAACAAAATCATAAACCAGATTAGCAATATAGAATGAAAAGGTTTGGTAAGTTCAGGTAATAAACAATAAATGTTATTTACTGTGTAGTGGTGATTCAGTCCAGGTGAGTGCTATGAGTAATTATGTGATTGTGAACAGATGGACGGTACTGGCTAGGGATTGTAGTCCATGATGGCCATGCTTGTAGAAAGTGGTGCAGTCTGACATGACTGATCAGGACAAAGATACGGTTGTTGGAACATGCAATGTGCTTGGATGTATGCAATTTCTCTGTCCAGGTCCCAGGTGACAGAGTTGGTAAAGCATGACTTGGGGAGAATGGGTTCTTGGCCCTGGTTTTTGAGGGTGTATATAGGACGGTGAGTCAGCCTTAGCATTCTTGGAGCCTAGCTTGTAGGAGATTATTCTAGGTTCCTAGGATCTGTGAAATTAATGAATGGGTGAATAACCCCTTCCAACCAATGATGCCACTCTCCCAGGGTCAACATCACAGTTAACCACTCAACAGATGCCAATGACATAGTTTTGCCAGCAGGGGTCAATTTCTTAGAGAAAAATGCCACAGGATAGAGTTTGAACCTTTGCCTGAAAGGTTATGATAAAACAGCTCCAACTCCTATTTTTTAAGGCAAATGAACTATTGACTTCTTTCTGACATTGAATGGGTTGGCTGGGTCTGAATGTTTCAGAATGGAGCTGTGATGAAACCTGGCTTGAGTTTTATTTTTAATAATTTGGTAAAAGCTTCAAACAAACTTTTTTCACTTTGTCATTATGGGGTATTGTGTGTAGAATATTGAGGTAAAAGATGAATTTAATCTATTTGGGAATAAGGCTGTAACATAGGATATTGTAGGAGAAGTGCCCGAATCTCTGCTTGCCTAAATGACATCTCTACCTGGATGACTGCCCACCATCTGAAACTGAACCCCAGTAAGACGGAGGTCCTCTACATCCCAGGTGACCCATCCCCTCGACCAGACCTAGCCATCTCTATTGGTAACACCATCATCACTCTCACTGCAAGAGCTCCCAACCTAGGTGTCACCCTAGATGACGAGCTATCCTATGCAGCTCACATCAATGACATCACCCAATCAAGTAGGTATCTTCTCTACAACATCAAGAGAGTTTGACCATTCCTCACCAGAGATGCTACTCAAATACTTGTCCAATCACTCATCATCTTTCATTCACGGCTAGACTACTGCAACTCCCTTCTTGCTGGCCTGCCCTTGAAGACCACCCGGCCTCTTCAGCTGATCCAGAACGCAGCAGCCCGCCTGGTGTTTAATACACCAAAATTCTCCCACACTACTCCACTGCTGCGAACGCCTCACTGGCTTCCTGTTGCTGCCCGCATACGATTTAAAACCTTGATGCTGGCCTACAAAGCCAAAAACGGTCCAGCC
>JAOVYU010000056.1:14645902-14659818 GCA_025674565.1 Synodontis membranacea | reverse complement strand
GATAGTGAGAACAGCTGAGAAGATCATCGGCGTCTCTCTCCCCTCCATAACTGACATTCATCAAATACGCTGCATCCGCAAAGCCACCAGCATTGTGGATGACACCACGCACCCCTCACACAAACTCTTCACCCTCCTACCATCTGGTAAGAGGTACCGAAGCATTCGGGCCCTCACCACCAGACTCTGCAACAGCTTCTTCCCTCAAGCCATCAGGCTTCTAAACACTCAGGGACTGGACTGAGACACACACACTCACACACACACACACACACACACACACACACACACACACACACAAGCCATCAGGCTTCTATATACGCATTAGTTACTGCTCGTATATGTATTGTCTTTGTTGCACTTGTCTCGTGTTTGTGTGTGTGTTTGTTTACTTGCTGTTTTTGCACATGTCTGCACACGTGCACTTGATGCAGTTGTCTTGTCTTTATGTGGCATACGTGCAATTTACGTTTTTTTGTATTGTCCCAGTCCTTTTATGTAGCACCATGGTCCTGAGGAAATTTATTTCATTTCACTATGTACTGTACCATGTACTGTATATTGTTGAAATGACAATAAAGCAGGCTTGAACCTTGAACCTTGAACATGATACCATGCACACACATTTGAACATTCATTCATGCACACACATTTAAACATTCATTTTTAGCATTTAGATTTAGTCTGACAAATGCAGCCAGAAAACAATGTTACACAAATACCCTGCTGTTATTGTCATACTGCTATTAAACTAAATTAACATTTCGGATCCTCTACAGCCAAAGTTGGGAATTCTATGCCAGCCTGCCTCCTTGTTTTGTGGTTTTTGTGAATCGCAGACAGGATTCAAACTAATTTCCAACTTTGTTCAGGCTTCCTGAGACCAAAATACAATGGGCTTGATTTGATCTGAGGCGCTCCATTTTGCTTTCAGGAGAGGCGGTGCCTTGTAGACAATGAAAGAGATGTCATCCTGACATGTTTTTTTCTCTTTTTCCATTTTGAGTCTAAATGCACATATTGCTAACAAGCAGCTCTAAATGTATGTTTTCTATGAGATTGACGGCTTATTAAAGAAAGATGGGTTTAGGGACTGGCTTTTTTGAAACTGTGGAAGATTGCCTCTGACGCTGTTCATCAGGAATTCAGAGTCATTGAGGTCCCAGATGACAGCACGCACTGCCAGTCAGCTTGGCGGAGCATAATCTCATTTCAGATTAATGTAAATATTTATCAAAGTCCTGATTTAATCTTTGTGAAGCACACTGAAAAGGTGCTACTTATCCATTATCTTGTAAATCTTACCACATATTACCCATTTTCTCTATTACACGCATAGCACTATGATAATTTAAAGACTAGAAAATAACCATGCAGTATGCCAAGTTGCTAAACACCATTCTAAACAAGTCTTTTAGCTGTTTTGTTTAATATCCGTTCTGTCTTCAAGATGTTTCTCAACTCTAATGCACATTTCAAATTTAACTTTGCTGGACTGCATTTGTTTGTTCATTAACTTTTCATGACGGAAGTCTTGCAAAGTGACATTGAAATTGTGTTGTGTGTACACTGCAGGAAGTAGCAGCAGTGCAGAAGTGGGGAATAAGTGACTGCAGTGTCTGTAGTTTTACATTTTAATTCTGCATCCATCCGTTATCTACACCACATATCCATCAGTGTCATGGTGGAAATGGAGTCAATCCCATTTAACTTCAGGTAAGATGTAGGACAGGTCTAACACAGATTTACTTTTTACATTCACATCTATGGAGAATTTAGAGTAGCCACTTAACCTAATCTGCATGTCTTTAGACTGTGGTTGGAAACTGGAGCACATGGAGGAAACCCATGCAGAACATGCAAACTGAACATAGAAAGGCCCCAGTTGACTGCTAGGTTAAAACCCAGACCATTCTTGCTGTGAGGCAACAGTGCTAACCACTACACCACTATGATGTACATTGTAATACTCAAGCAGATTAACTAGGAAGAATAAAATGCTATTTATTATTGCACTTACTGTATGACTTGGCTGCTGTATTATTATTTGGAATATTGGTCACCCTACCTGTTGTCCTTAAGATTCAATGGACCAAATGACCAAAGATTTTAATGGGAAAGGATGACATTAATAACAACATAGCCTTAAACAAAACTAAGTTGAAGAAGAGGCTATCACACTTGACTTATGCTATAGGCTATTGTCTAGTGAATTTTTAGATTAACCTCATAATAGACAGTTGAGAGTTGATGTCATAGCAGCTGGTTTTGACAGTTTAAGATGTACCTTTTTCCATTAAGTTCAATGCGCCAAGTGTGTTTACCAGGTTTCAACAAAACACCATACAAAAGACCTAGCACAAAAAAATTTAGGTACTGTAAAACAGACACATTTTTCTATCACATCTTTCTCATGCCTTTGTGTAGGATGGTTATGAAGGTTACACTCCTACTGTAGGTAAAAAAAAAAAAAAAAAAAAAATGGGCCAAAACCAAAATTGCAAAACATTAAGCTTTTAATGGTCTCAACAGCAAATAATTGATCAGAACAAGAATTAGAGAATTAAACAAATAGATAAAGTATGGGATAGTATGGGATAGCTTTTCCCTTTGATTTATTTAAATCTTTAAGTCTTGTCAGTAAAACAGCTTTTTACAGAAAGAAAAGTCAGTGCTCTTCCGCTTGATGTTAATGGCCTCAAAAAGATGTTTTGGAAAAATTTTAACACCCAGAAAAATGCTAGTTTGAATTTTATATCAGACAGTTAATTATTCAATGATTTTATCTTTATATACAAAAAGTATATGTAAATGAATTTTCCTGTTTCCAATTGTTTTTTTCCCACAAAAGGAGTATATACACTATATCAGGAGTATATACTGTATACACACTGTTTCAGGAGTATATGCACTATATCAGATATACACTATATGTCCACTATATAGTTTGTGGACAGTTGACCATCACCCCCCTGCTGTTATAATAACCTCCACTCTGCAGGGAAGGCGTTAATCAAGAAGGTCTGTTCATCTCAAAGGTGTTCAGTGGAATTGAGGTGAACGAGTTAACGAGTTCTTCCACTCCAACCATGGCAAACCATAGCTTCATGGACCTCACTTTTTACACTGGACTCTTTAGTTCCAGTGAAGGGAAATTGTAATGATTCAACAAAGCAAAGACATTTTATACAATTGTGTGCTTCTCTTGGGAAAGACCCATATTTGTTGTTATGGTTGGGTGTCAAAACGTTTTTGGCCATATAGTGTATATTGTGGGTTCTACCCCACCTGCATTCCAACTGTTTGAAATACTAATCCACCTGTCAGATTGCAAATGATTTTGACAACTTGCATAGCATGAACAAGTTTGTTATGCCCTTTTAGTTTAAGAGCGCATCGCAGTGCATCTGACATATAGAGTGTCTGACATATGCCTGAATTTGAGACAACTCTTGTCAAAGCTCAATCAAACTAAAGTGGATAGATGAGATGACCTTTTAATGCCAGGCCATGATCTTTCATTGAATCTCAGCATCAAATGAGAAAGGTCAATTGCTGTAGAATGTAGGTAGTTGTTGGGAAAAGTGCAGGTTTTTAATGGTTTGCCTCTGCTTCTAAAACCCATACTTTCCCTCAAATTATTAGATACAGAAGGATGAGAACCAGTAGCCAATGAAGTTAATCATTTTTACTTTGCTAATGCTTTGTCATGTTGTGGATGGATATTCATTTCACATGATAATGATTTTAAAAAATGCTTTGATGTTTTATAAGAAGCCTAAAGAAGAGATTCTGAATGCATTTCTCAATAACAAACTACACCAAGCATCTATTCAGTCTGTGTATTTTGAAAGACACATCAAACACATCAAGAAATGCTTTGATCCTACTCCAAGCTTTTGTTAATCCTCATTATTTCAGCCTCAGGAACTAGCATGAATACTTTTTAATAACATTGGCTGCACAATTTATATTTCCAGGTCTAAGAGGTCTCTAGTTGGAATTAACAAACTTAACACTGGAGAAAGCCCTAATGAAACCAAAATAGTACTTCTAGTGAGATGAGATGGGCATTCAAGAGGCAGAGTGTGACCTGTAAAACACACTGCACTCTTGATAGCTTATTGGTCACTACTACTTTATGTTGGAGAGAAATCAGTGAATGTGGTGTAAAAGAATGGACCTAGGGTCATTCAAAATGATTTCAGAAGCATTCGTATCTACCACTGCTCAATCTCCCTGATCTACAAACTTGACAGATAATTCACAGGGAAGGTTCACTTGAAACTTCTTGAAACTGTGGTAAAACAGGATAACTAAACAAAGTCTAAACACTATGCTCCAGATGGCACTTCACCGCCTATTGGATCAGCAGTGGCAGAGCAAAATTTTTTTGGCACTGAATATAGAGAGTGGCTGTGGTCAGCTATGGTCAAATCCAGGACATGCTGGTAAATTTGTTATCCAAGAGGATTTTGGATAGCTATAAATATTAAATTTAAAAAAGCCGGGACAATGGTGGATATTTTACCTCTTTTGACATTAATTTTGAATGGAATTTTCAATTACCATGGTGCATTATGGTTAGCAAGTGTGCTGATAACACTACAAAATATGATTTTTTTTTTTTTTTTTTTTTTTAAATCTGGCTTATCTGGCTCAATTGTCAAACTTCACCTGTGTTTTCTTCACCACATTCTGGGGATCTGAAATGCCTTTCACTTTTAAATAAGCTTGACTTTTTACATCTAGTCTTGTCAGTTATGATCCATCAGGCTGAATAAATGGGGGAGGTGAACAGACGGCGTGTGTTAGTAGATTTGCAGAAATGTGATGCAAAGTGAAGCGTCAGCATACCAGAAGTCATGCCATGAACTGAAGCATTATTAATGAAGGCCATGTTTGCTCTGCATGGGCTATGTAAAAAAGCAATCACTGTAAACATCATCCAATGGCCTAACCTTAATCATTTAAGTCACATATGTAATCATGAGACCCTGTTGCCATTCAAGGAATGCAGAGATGAGTCACTGCTTCTACTTAATGGAACTCTTCAAGCCTTTAAATGACTGGGTGGAGAAATATTACCTTGCCTTTATTACAAATGACTCACTATAATGAATCTATATCATGGGGGTATGTAGGTATGGCTTGAAAATTGATACGGATAAATGCTTGAGGTGAAATGTCTACCGAGGGGATAAAACCCACAAGCCTATCCAGTCAATTGATATAAAAATAGCATAATATTCCATAATATCTGGTGATGAGTGAATCAAAAATCAACCTAGTGTGTTTTAAAAGTTTTGTACAGTGAGCCAGGAGGCATGAAAATAGAGAGTCTTGGATAAGTGTTTGCCTACTTTTGCACATATTGTACTGATACAATCTGGAATTGAAATTAACTTAATTGTTACTTATTTTATATGTTATGAATCTACAAAAAAATATCATGATGTAATACTGAAGTGGGTGGAAAAATCAATTTACACTCAGAGACAAAAAAAAGTTAAGCACCCAGAAGGAATGGTACATGTGCAGACCCGCAATGGGTATGTAAATGATTCGATTTGCAAGGAGCTGGCACGTCTAGTCACCAGACACAGAGGATGCCTTGCAGATTGATTAGACAGCATTACCAGCACTTGATGGAGTTTGATAGGGGTCACATTGTGGGTTTACATAAACCCTGGTGGTCAAATCATGCAATTGCCTGGCATGTGGGGCATACAGATGTCACAGTGACCAACTTTTGGAACCAAAGGGCACATGAGGGCTCACACACACAACTTGAAGTTTCCGGCCACCCAAGACAGACCACACCAAGGGAGGATCATAGTCTTGTCCGCCAACCATTACAGAACCCCGTGACCTTTGTGCCTGCCATCCAAACACAGGTATTAGACTCGCTACAACACCCTGTGTCATCCCGCACTGTGTCTCGACGACTGGCATCAGCCAGACTATGGGTTCACCATTCCGTGTGTACTCTGCCGTTAACACCAGCGCAGAGACAGCTACATTTTGAGTGGTACCATAATCAGGAGACGTGGACTCATGATGAGTTGCATCGTACCATGTTCAGCGATAAATATACTTCTGCATCACCACAGATGACCATCATGTGCACATATGGTGGTGCTGAGGGGAGAGGACAAATCCTGCCAATGTTATGGAGAGACACACTGTCATTACTCCTGGCATCATTTAGGGGAAACCCTGACAGCACAGCACTATGGCAGTGACATCCTGCATCATCATGTCTCACCTGTCCAGAGAAAGAACTCTGGTTCAGACTTTCAATAAGACAACCCCTGTCCACACAATCGAGCATGTTGGATCAGCTCAGTGGTCGGAGTAGTGGTATCTCAGTGGTTAAGACATTGCTCTACGGCCGATCGGAAGGTCGTGAGTTCAAATCCCGGCACCATCATGACTGCCACTGCTGGGTCCTTGAGCAAGGCCCTTAATCCTGAAATTGCTCAGTTGTATAAATGTCATATATGTAAGTCACTCTGGATAAGGTCGTCTGCAAATGATGTAAAAATGTAAAAAGCTCAGACCAAGTGCCAATCTGCAGGATCTTGAGTGCCTGTAACAACAGCTGTGGGCTGACTTGCAACAGGAGAGGATATAACTTCTGTATGATTCCCTTCTGCATCATATTCATACAGTCACACAGTTGCCATCAGTCATACAGTCAGAATCTACCTGTGGGCAATAAAAATGTCACAAGATTGCAGTATAAACACATCTAGTCCTGGAAGGCCCCAGACTTTGTTCGAAAATATACCTAAACAAACAGCATCATGAAAACTTGGGAGCTATGAAAATATGTCAAGGGGGAAAAAATCCCAAAATTAATATATCTGGGATATATATTAATTATATATCCCACGATACACCATTAAATCCATTATTTTATATTATACAACTATGACTCTGCTTAGAGGAGGCTGAAATTCAATGTTCAGTAAGGAGGGCATTAGTCAGAGAAGCAAGAGGCCAAGGGTAACTCTGAAGGATCTCAAGAGAACCACAGTTCATGGCACTGTAAAAGCTAAGACATTATCATAACTTGCAACCAAAGTACAGCACTTTTGGGGAGAAAAAAACACTTAAACTATTTAAAATTTTACCTGATTTCACCATTTACACCAGTTGAACTCCAGCACGTTAAAAGCTATACACGACAATGCAATTTAAACAATTTCACACTGCTGACTTTCTTTCTTTCTTTCTTTTTTTTTTTTTTTTTTTTTAAATATTTGTTTATCCCCCACTATCTTCTACCATCTGTCTGTGTAGCTGCTGCTGACTGTGAAATACAATATGGCTGCCAAATATAACAGTCAGGTTTATCTACATCCATCTGAAGAGAATATTACTTTTTTGGCCATGCAAACAGCCACACAGGCTGATAGGTCTTTTGTTGAGCCAATGAATGGGAGGAAGATCATTTGTAGTTGCTGGCTTAAAGGTGTTAAATGTGAGATGCATAACTCAGGCATGGAGAGACAGTTTTGTATTTGTGTGTTTGTGTGTATAAAAGGTCACCTTGTCCTGCACCTTGTTCTCTGGCTGCAGAGCAGACCAGACTGGCATCAGAGACATCGAGTCTGCCTTCAGAAGCAGAGTCTAGCCATGTGTGCATACAACACACACAGTAGATTCACATCAATACAGTCCCCATTCATGCACAAACACACACACACACCCGCACACACACACATACACACACACTTATGTGCACTCCATCTGGAATGGTGCTGTGTTTACACAGAATGATAAATATGTTCCAGTCATGAATATGCATTAGTTGTTTGAAGGAAAGTCACTCTGATTCTGTTTGCCTTGACAAGAAATTTTTCAAACAAAGGTTAAACTGTACTCTAAACGTGCACCTTTTTTAACTGCAGTTCAGCCCTTGAAAAACATAAAGTGCACCAAAAAAGATATTTGTCTTTTCTCTGTATGCAGTCTACTTTAGTGCTTAGATGATGAATATTGGCTGAAATTACTAAGACATCATCCATGTGATTGCCATGAAGGACACTAAAGAGAACACAAGTGCAGGTTTGAGAATTTTTTAAAAAGCTGTTTATGCAGACCAACCTGAGAAATCAGGTAGTAATCAGAAGTCATAAGCTTGCAGAAGGTCAGGTGATCAGCAAACTGGTATATATTAGACTTAAAAGGTGAATAATTAAGCCAAAAATCTAGGGCTCAAACTCATTCCAAGCAATGAAAAAAAAAGGCTCAGGAAAATCAGACTAAAAAAAACAGACTCTGGAGCAAGATTTCACATTAAGTGTTTGTGACTCCAGGTTGTTTCAAGGAGTATGAGAAATTGCAAACAGTTGTGCAGAACCAGAAGGTTGGAGTTTGGGAATGAAAATATGTGGTTGTGGTTTTTGTGACCAGAAGTCAATTGTACAATTGTATACTTGATGCTGTCTTGTAAGTTGTCCCCATATCTTGTTATGCTGTATACATTTTGTTAACTGTAGGATCATACTACTGTAGCATAATAATTTTATTGTTATATGTTGTATTTTGAAAACATGACATTAAAGCTGAATTGACTTGACTTGAGCTGAGGATCTTTGGGGGTGTAGTTCATTTGATCATTTCCAGTTTTGAAATCTGGCAAGTCATCCTTCAACTCTATGATTGCAATTCATCATGTTTGTTCACCACTCACATTATATCTGATAATGCACATCGGATTGAACTGCAGATGTTTTAGAGGACATTTCTTGTACCCAGAATAAGGCATATTGTCTCTACTTTTTGGATAGTAAATTATATTGAAAAGAACCTTGCCAGATGTATGGGCTTTAGTTGCTTCCTCCCCATCACACAGGCACATGCACATGCACACACATACACACACACACAACAACAGCAACAACATCAACAACAGCAACAACAACAACCACAGATTTTCAAGGAGAGAGCAGATCAAAGGCAACATGACTGTTGTCATTCTTGCACTCAAGATATCAGCATTTAATTTTATGCAAGGGTCCATGGTTTTCCATGCTACGGAATGTTGAGCTGTGGTTGGGGATTATAGTGCATGCTACACAATCCACATGATAATAAGGGAATATAATAATTTAAAACCAATCAGGATTCAGCATGAGGTATCCTCTAGTGTGACCCAGGTATAAGACTGAACTTCAGACAAATACTCTAAAACTTATGGTGCCTTGAATGGGGACTGGACAGAAAGTCCCTATATTTGCAAACTACAAAATATGCATTAATTTATCCATAGTGTTTATGTTTCATCTGAAGAACTGTGCTTTAAAGTTTAATAGTTTTGATTTTCATTCCATTGTGCTTGTGTTCAGGTCAGTAAACATTAAGAGATCAAGGATTAATAAGGGATTAAATCAGTGATGGTAACACTTCAACAGCATGCAACATACTTGTATAATTTTTTTTGCTCGTAAACATGTTCTTTCGAGATAACTTGCAGAGGAAGGTCTAAGAAGGAAATTTTCAAATCTCTCAAAACAATTGACAAATACCTCAGCATTTGACTGGGTTGAATAAGAAAATAAATTATGCCTATGCAATTAGACATTGAATTTCCCCACCTTTATTCTGTCCCCTTTGATACTCAATCATGAGCTAAAATGGCTTTTGCCTCTCACATATTGATTAAATTGTCTCAAAGGTTCTGTTAATTAATCAGTCTTGATAGGCTGTTCTGTGCTCCACCAGCAGGGCAGGGAAAAGCAGGCCAAGATTTCACATGCACATGAGCTCAGGCCATTTACTGCACCGGTATTGCAACACATTTGATCAAGATTTAGTGGAAGATTACCTTCTAATTTGCTGTAAATTTTAGGCTCCTTTTTTATAAACTTAAAATGACAAATATGTAAAAACCAAGAGGTTATATTCAGATTTGAGCTATGGCTCAAATACAGAAATTGAATACAGAATACATTAAACAAGTTAATACAGAAATTTCTATTCAGACCTAAGAAGCAAGTAAAGAATACTCTATTCAGAAAGTTTTGCTGATTTTGCAGCAGTTGTAATAAATACAGCTAGGACTATTCATGCAGCAATATATTGGCAATATGCACTAGATTCTTATTAGGTATTTATTTCTTGCCATTTTCTCATTTATCTATCATTATATTATTCTTTCTCTTGCTTTTATGTTACATCATATTGCAGATAGCAAAGAAAACAGAAACATGATCAGCTTGTGACATTTCTACTCAAGAAAAGTCTTGTTACATCAGAGGAATGCCCAGAGAATCAACTTACAGTAAATACCTCCGTAAGCCAACTAGCCGTTTAAATTCATAGTTACAAAAAAAAAAAGTGCTTCACAAATTATATTATCTAAATGAACTTCTGAGGGTAAGTATTTGACACACAGTTATGAAATATGTATGTATGTATGTATATGCCTTTATTCAACCACCCGTTTTTATTCTCGTCTAGGTTTTCTGTACTCTCTCTCTCTCTCTCTCGCTCTCCCGCTCTCTCTCACTCTCTCTACTCTTTCTCTGTCTCTCTGTCTCAGTGACCCTTTCAGTGTTCCTCTTCTTCTCCTACACACAGTTTAGGCACTGGGGAATGAGTCCAGATGGCATCGACAGGAGTTCAGCACTTTGCACAGGCCTAAATTAATAGGAATATGTTTGGACCGGGACATTCCTTCTCTTGACAGTCATTTTGCTGGCTCCTTATGAACAGCTGAGCATATGCCACCCCATCACAGAGACCAGGAGAGGAAAGCTAATGACTCTATGACTTGGTGATGGCCAAGAGTTATGAAGCAGTTTCCAACCAAGCTGAGTATTTCACACAAGTATGTGCAGTATGAAGTAAAAATAGTTAAGTTAATTAGGATAATCACTGGCTTCAATGGTGATCAGAACAGATGATGCTGTGTAATATAAGAAACAAAAGCTATGAACATTTTACTGTAGACCAAACATCAACAGCTAATACATGATTGTATTTTAGTGGAAAAAGTGCTACAAAGTTGTACGGTTGCCTTGTTTGTAAATTTGCTCACATAATTTCAAGCAGCATAAGCCACAGCAAGCCCTCTCCTAATCACAGTTTGAGAAATGCATTCACATGCACACACACACACACACACACACACACACACACACACACACACACACACACATCTGTTTAATTATTCTTGACTCTAATTAAGAGTATAGAAGAATTCAATTAGTCAAAATACACAATCTAAATACACATGCAGCAAAAGCAAGGGTTTCCAGAGTGGTTTGAGCAGCAGATGGGCTTCATTCACTGCAAATGGGCCCTTCTATTGAGGTGAGGCTGCTGACATATCACAGCTAAGAGGTTCACACCAACACCCACAGCACATCATTCACATGTTAATCAGCAGGGATTGTGTGGGGACTTTTCTTCAAGCTCTTATTATCCACAAGCATTTTATCCCATCCCTAAAGCTTTCATTGACTGAAGTGTCAATTATCATTCACAATAAATTCCTGCTGCTCTAGCAGACAGAACACAACAAACTGAACACAGATATGAGCAAAGCTTTGCGACATATAGAGCAATAAACATATGGAGTCATTAACTTTATGCACGTCTATAATAAACCCTTGCTCTTAGTAACCAGCAAACTGTTGCCATATTTTTAATAATATTGTTATGAGCCAGTCTTGGTCAAATCACGACAGAAATGGTTTTGTTATATTTCACAAAGAAATATAACAGATTATATTATAACACTTATATTGTTATAAGTACACCAAGAGTTTTAAAATATTGTCTTTCTGAAACTTACAGCTTCACTAGCACGTTGCCAACTTCACTAACACACCTAACATACAGTATACAGTATGTTCCCTATTTCTTTAGCATTTTCATTCTAACACCTCATTTTTTTCACCACCATTTCTCCCTACCAATCAGCTGTCCCCTCTTATATGACATCCCTCTTATATGACCCCTCTTATTATCTCTGAGAATCATTTACTTTACAGTATCATGAGCTAAATTAATGTATTTATTTTTATCTTGCCTTACTTTATAGTGCTATTTTATTAATGCCCTAGTCTAATTTGGTGCTTGTTTCCTCATTCTAATAGAGAAATCCTTTTTGATTCCTTTTTGAAGTTTAGTGAAACTTAACCAAATACATTTGTGTCACAGAATTGTCACAACCTCTAGATAGTCTGCATTCAAGTTTTCAAGGACAAAATAAAGGGTAGAGACATTACAAGTCTGTTGATCTCTGAAAAAAAATCTTATTTTCTTGGTATCAACGGATCTAAACCACAAGTTTCAGTTATGAATTTATCATGAGCAGTGGGTAAGTTTTAAAAGAACAGATCCCAAAATTTTAACCTTATTTAATATGGCGTGTTATTTTTTGGGGAGATCGTTCTTATGCCTTTTACTCTCCAATATCTGGGGCAGATGGTGGCCTAGTGGTTAGGGAAACGCCCTTATAATCAGAAGATTACAGGTTCGAATCCCACAACCAGCAAGGTACCACTGAGGTACTCTGTGCAAGGTGCTGCCCCCAAGCACTGCTCCCCGGGTGCTGAAAATAGCTGCTAGCTTTACATGACTAGACTTCAGCAGAGATAATTGAATTTTTTGTAATCGATACCAATTTAATACACATGTTTGGACAGGGTCACTGAATAGAAGATTAGATGAAAGCAGATGCAAGTGCAGATGTTCTTTTGTGGTGTGTGATGTGGTCATGTGCAGTGGTTCATGGGAACTCTATCCTGACAAAGAGTAAAACTGAAAGATAAGGACATATTTGGCTGCAAACATTGAATGTGAGTGGTATTATTGCCTCAGTATTAAGGTCTCATTACATCACCACAAAAAAAAGGCTGTAGTATTAGGGATGCTTTCTGTGTTAATTTTAAAAGATGTAAATCCTTTGTCATACTGGATTTTGTAAGACTTTATTTCAGCAGATGATGACAGCTGAATCATTTAGGAGACATCATGCTGTTATATGAAGTTTGTTGATGGCCATCATGCTATGTGCGTCAATCACAGTAAACAAGAATGTCAACCATACATCCTCAGCAGATTAGAATGGAACATATCATTGGGTTTGTTCTTAAAGATTAAAATGATTAAAATAAGATTCTGTGTCATTTGATTCTTTTATACTTTAGGAAGACAGTACCTCTCTGAGACAACATATGGCCTAACAAGATGGCAAAAAATATAAATAGCACAACATGTCTGTGCATTCAATCTTCCAACAGAGTACTCCAAGCTAGTAACACTGTCTGTGTGTATGTGTGCTAATATGTGTGAGTGTGAGCAGACGTGTGTGGCCACGTGCGTCTCTGCAAGGGTTTGACAAGGCTGAGTAGAGTGTGTTGACCCCAATGAGGGTAAATTGCAAATTTTGTCAGAACTCTTCTCTTGATTAGCAGTACAGTACGCTCTTCACTGTGAAGAGTTTATCACCGCACAGATCCCTCATCATCACACTCCCTGTGGTGGTATATAAACTGGGAACAAGAGAGACAGAGAAAGAATGAGAGAAAAGTTGAGACAATTAGCAGTGAGGAATGAGGTTAATTCTAAAGCTAGGGAGCTGGATGTAAGTAAGAGGGCTGAGCAAGTACGTGTAACTGCTTTGTTAAATACATACATAAAGGCTTGTTGCCAACTTTGAAATTGTTGCCAATTAACAAATTTTTCAATAGGTTTGGCAACTTTTTGACTTTAGTAACTTTATTTAATATGTATATATATATATAGACTCTAAATTGGCCGTAGGTGTGAATGCGAGTGGGAGTGGTTGTCTGTGTCTGCGTGTTGCCCTGTGGTGGACTGGCGACCCGCCCAGGGTATAACCCCCGCCTCTCGCCCGAAGTTAGCTGGAGATTGGCGCCAGCTCCCCCCGC
>JAOVYU010000056.1:14550016-14573039 GCA_025674565.1 Synodontis membranacea | reverse complement strand
TGTAATATTGGATCATTTTCGTCAATTAATAAATGACCAAGTGAATTATTTGTGTCTCATTTATTTAACTGGGTTCTCTTTATCTACTTTGAATACTTGTTTGAAAATCTGATGATGTTTCAGGTCATATTTAATCAGAAATGTAGACAATTCTAAAGATTTCACAAACTTTCAAGCACCACTGTATTTTCTATTTGTAACTATTTTCTATAGTTAAATTTTTCTTTAACTTATTTTCTAAAAAAAAAAAAAAAAATTCTAAATGCTTTCTAACTTTTGGCTGGACTAAAAGTATTCTTTATACTCACTGGTCCTGTTTACACTCTTTCACTCTGCACACTTGATTGGTGGACAAGTGGACGGACAAGACAAATCACTGTTTACACCTGCCTTCATGCATCTCCTGCTGACCACTTGTGTTCAGATTTCATTCCTGCCTACGCAATTTCCAATTGAAGGTCAAAGTGCCCCACGCACATTTGTGTTAAAAATGTTAAACATGCAGAAAATACCTTCATTATTTTGCTGCACTCCAACAACGTACATCAGTGCTCCTCTAACGTTATTTGCTCTTTGGCGTGCTGTCACCGAAACAACCACCACGTCCTGCATTAATGACATATTTTCCTGTTACATCCTTGACAGGGACACATTAGCCCTTAAACTAAAAAACGTTTGTGGTAAAATGTGTCCCAGACAACCTCAGCAAGTGGTTTCTGTGAATGCATATTGATTGGGTCTTGGTGAATTTGTACACTTGTATTTAACACTGTCCACACATGATCTGATCATCCAGAATGCATTTTAAAAGTGTAAACAGGGTCACTTTGAATTGGGAAAATGATGGGATGAAGTGAGCTTTCTAAAAACCATGATTTTATATTCAGTAATTGCTTGGTAATGCACTTGGCAGTTTTGTAAACACTAGCTATAATTAAATGTGGCTGAAGAGTACAATGTATGAGAGGGCTTTGAAATGTAAATGTGATTGTTCAAGTCAGATGTTTAAATTTTTGGTACGTGTTACCTGATGTTCCTTTGTTACTACTGGAAATTATAGTTCTTGGGAAGACCTTCCGCAAGTCCTTAAGGAAGTCCCAGTCCATCCCGGAGGTTGATGAAGATCAAGCGAAGGAGCAATGTTTTCATGATGAGCCCAGAGGAGAGGCGGTCATGTTCAGCAGAGACAGTCTCGAGCCAGAAGGTTTGCCTTTCACTCTTAATTATTGTTCCCTTTAACACACTGGGTAATTATTTTTGTATTAACCAGACTTTTCTTTTTTTCTTTTTTTTTTGGATGGTATACAGATTCTTTAATGATATATGGATCTGCACAGAGTGCTGCTGCTTTGGACTTGCGCACTCTAAATGAGGAAAAGGAGCAAGCATTTTTTTTGGCCAACAAGTCTGTGACTGAGGACTCGAGTCTGAACAAAGACCAGGAATCCTTCAGCCCCGGTCTTGTGTTTCCAAACAGGTGCTGCAAAGACAGTGGAGGAAAAAAAACAGTGACATTATATGACTATGACTTTAAAAATCTGTGACACAAATATTCATGCATTTGTTTGTGTATTTTGGGTGTATGTGCACGGATGTGTTTCAGGGAAGAAGATGTCTCTTTGACAATGCAGAATCAAAGTGTACATGGAGAAAGAGATTTGGGTTCTGTGAAAGACACCCCAGGTGAGAGAATGCTGCACAATTTATTATTTCCTACCTAGTATGTAGATTTTGTCCCTAAGCCCCCAGTCTCTGTTGTAGTGATTTTATTAGATCATGTAGAGACCTTATTTCGAATATCCATGCACCCTGAAACTGCCTGACAAACATCTTTTTTTTATTAAAGACTAAATCGTCAGGTTTATTGAGAGCAGGGCCCTATCTACCTGTAGTGAAAGAACACCCTAAAGGGATAAAAGTGTTTTTTAAAATGGAAATAATCAATTCTCTGTTTGTACACCAGCATCCCCTGCTTACAGTGATGATTTTGAAGATGAGATAAGTCAAAAGGAGCCTGAAGAGAAGGTGAGGAAATAATTTAATAGCTGTACCTTTATCTGTACGTTTGTCATGGAACTAGCGCTTTTGCACATTGTCTTTTTGCTATTTTTATGCCATAGAAGCTGTAAATAAGACACCTCTGCTGAATTTTATACACTGACTTTTATGTAAGGGAATTTTGTTGTTGTTGTTGTTGTTTTTTTTCTCTAGGTACAAAGGTGTGGCATGCTGGCTAAAGGTGATTATATATGTTGCTTTCAAATGATTGAAATTCATTAAATTAAATTAATTAAATACTGTCTGTCACTTTCTATGCATCTATTCATCTATCCCGCAAATTTGAGCCTAAAGAAAGATATTTATTTATTTATTTATTTATTTTCACCTTGCTGCTGTGGCATTTGGTGAACTATGTTATTCTCATCAGTCTAGGGACTCACTGTCATAGTAACAGTCTGTGTGTACTTCAGAGAAGGTAGTCAAAAGGCAAGCTGTCTGGCAGCTGCAATCATTTTCTTCTGTACAATGTGTTCTGAAATCCATGAAATTGGCACATGCGTCAGCATAGTGATGTGTCTGTTTTCATTATGGTCAGAGGATGTGAGCACAGTTTCCTGTTTTCGGGAATGTGATTTTACCTCGAGGTAATTAAGGTTACTCACCAGCATACAGTAGTCGAAAAAGTCATAGCTTTTTCGGTTAGTGTTAAGTTCTGTTGTGCAAGCAATTAATCTAGGATGGACTGCAGACAAGTGAAATGAGCAAATTAGGAAAAAGCATTAACGATGTAAAGCACCAAAGCAGTGGCATTAAAATGTGATTGTGTAAGTATTATTTCCATGCTTACTTTTGAAGCCCTCATACATAGTGAACGTTTTTGTGTTTGTGTGCATATTTGCTACACATGTTGAAACTCTTCTCATTTGCTAGTGTCACTGCATGACTCTCTGAACTCCACGGATGGAGCTCCAGTGCCTGCTATGCACAGTGATTCGACAGAGAAAACAGAGTACCCTGACTCCAGAAAAGCAGAGACAGCAGGGACAGGCACCACTGGTCTGTTTACATTTCTAATGGGTAGAAAATATGCTGCCTTGCCATGATAACCTAATTATCATCATTTTCATTAGCTGCCTCTTTTTGCTTAGCTTTTTTTTCTTTTGTCTTATCATGTTTTCTCTATCTTTTCTGTTTCATTTGCTCTCACTTTCTTTAGGACTGTCATATGTTCAGAGCGGCGCAAGTGACATGGAGGCTCTGCAGGAAGCCTACAGGCAGATCACTCACTCAGTGGGTGAATGTGAGGAGCGAGAGAATGAACGTAGCAGGAGTCCCTCCTCTCTCTCCACTCCAGAATGTCTGAAAAGAACCACACAGCATGCCTCCACTACAGAATCAGGTCAGTAAGAGCAAGTCTGCATGGATCTGCTTATAATGAGTGTTTGGGTGAGAGAGCTATGTTTATGCTTGGAACTGAACTGCATGTCACTTGGATAAGGCAGGTTATTGAAGTTTGAAATTGGCTGCTTTAGGAGTGTGTGATGTTGCCTGAATTTTCACTAGTGGCATTTTGGATGAGCTTTTTGAATAGTAAGAGTGTATATTGTTATAGACAAATTTTATGACCACTTATAGTTACGTTTAAATTTACAAACATAAGGCATCACACACAAATAACTGAATATTTTTTACTATTTTTATGTGCAGTTAAAACTACAAAAAAACAGAGAACGAAATTTGCAAAAAAAAAATAAAAATGTTGTGGAGAGACATTTAAGAGTAATAACAATTTCATAAGCTCATTTAACTTAATATGAATCACCCCAAAAACTAATTATTTTCAGGCCAAGATCTACCTCTTGTTTGCTATGTGGTAGATAAATGTGATGCAGAATTTATGTTTGACGAATTCGCACTTGCACAAGTTCATTTGTGCTCAAAATCATAGTGATTGTAGCCAGATGCAACATTTTTCTATCCATATGTTTGGCTTCAGTGTCCCATTTTGTCATGCAACACTCACTGTAAAACATTTTAAATGCTTTGCAAAAATATCTGCCAGTTGGAAGTTTCTACCTCTGTCTCATTTCTACCACCCACTACTAGGCTTTTCTAACAGAATTTATTTTCTTGTTTGTGTTGAAGATTTACCCACTGCTGAAGACCTGATGCGTGCTATTCGACCTGGTTCGGGAATCACCCTTGGCTTGTGTCTTGAGGCCCAAAGGTAAGCTCTCTGAAGCATTTCACATTTCTGCAGTGTCAGATTATTAGGAATGGATAGGTTGACTCTGTTTCTGTTTTAGTGAAGTGGCTGTAGACAAGAAGACTGAAAGGTTGGATTCAGAGGGTCACGCTACAAGAGCTAAAGCTAAGCACCCTTTTGTGACTCTCGGAGAAATCGATGAAGAGAGCCCTGCAGCAATGGAGCTACATGAAATATCTTCCCTTCACAGACACAAGAGCATCACAGAAGAGGTTAAAAGGCTCATGCAGGACCAGTATAACTTCTCTGAGGTACCTCCTTTTGCCCCTGGCAGAGGCAAGAAGTCTCAGGTAAGGCCGAAGGCTGTCTCAGAGATCAAAAGTTGTAATCAATATAATGTCAGTGCCATGGCCTGAAAGTGGTGAACATTAATGCAGTTAAGATTGTTGTTTAATTCTTTATATGCTCCTGCATTCCTGTGATTTCAAAATTGACAATAATTATGACTGGTTTATTATTACCTTTTGTGCAGGTTCCATGCAAATCCACTACCACCACTTCTTTTCCAGCTGCCACTGGAAAAGCTTCAGTCACGTCTGTGAGGAATAAACAAGCTGACATCAAGCCATTACCCAAAGCCTCCATACCAAGCAGGCCCAACAGTTCAGCTAAACCGCCATCGTCACTGACTCAAAGAAAGACTCAAAACCAGACCTCCAAAAGGATGCCTTCTCTTAGTCAAACACATATCATCAAAGGTATTAGCCCCTCTGCTCAATATTCACAGTAGATACAAACTGTTGTTTTGTCCCAGTATTTATACTGTATTTACAGTACAGTCCCCTCCACACTTACAATGCCTCCCCTTGGAATGGCATGGCAGTTTCTTTTGTTTTTGCTATATCCTGAAGACATTTGAGATCAAAATATGAATGAGATACATCTAGATGTGTTAAACAACTTGGAACTTGGCACCTTTGGTGGCAGACCACCCAAAATTTAAGTGAGCAAAAGTATAGGAACAGATAGTAAAGTAACAACACTTAATATTTGGTTGCATATCCCTTGCTTGCATTAACTGCACTGCACTTGCATCACCAAACTGTTACATTCTTTTTCCGGTGCTTGTTCTGCAGCTTCTTTCAGTTGCTCAGTTGGGTTAAGGTCAGGTAATTGTCTTGGCTAGTAAGAAAGCTTCCACTTATTTCTCCTGATGAAGTCCTTTGTTGTGCTGGCAGTGTGTTGTGGGTCATTGTCTTGCTGCAAGTTCCTCCAGATTAGACTGGATGAATTTCTCTGTAAACAGTACCTCTGCCATGCTTAACTGGTGAGCTTGTATGTTTTGGATCATGAGCAGGTTTTCGTCACCGCTCTCACGTTGTTTCTGTTATTAGCTGCTGCAGTTTTCCCTGGCTGACCTTTACAGTTTCTGGTTGTTGGTATACCAGTGTGGGATTTTACCCCCCTCAGGATATGCTTCATTGTTGTACTGGCTATGCCCAATACTTATGCAATGATTCTGATTGATTTTTCTCTTTTTTTCTCTGCTTCTAGAAACAGCTTGATTTTCTCTCATATGTAGCTCTGGATTATAGCAGCAAAGAATAAAGAACATGGGCTTATTATCTTAATTAAAATAGTTTGATTCTTCAGTCTTCTACACATCTTATTTGTTCCACAACTTCTTTTTTTCCAGCGAATTTGTAAGACTACACTGGATACTGCATGTTGGCATTTAGATTCCATCATTTTACTGTTGGCCAGATAAGACTGGATGTGCTTCTAAAGCATTTTTCAGGTCGCCATACACTACAGATACTTTACATTTTAACCAGCATTTCAAACCACAGTGAGACACATGACCCGTTGTGTTTCATTGGCGCTCAGCCTGTATGTTCATACATAAAAATGCACTGATACACCACACTTTACAAAAACTGTGTCCATCAGGTTTTGTGGCCACCGTTGTATTTTTTGATGATAGTTGAACATGTGAGAGTCTGTCAGGTTTAAAGTCTTGCAGACTGTAAACCTGAAGTTAAACCACTAGATGTCAAAAATGAGCCAGAATTTGACCAAAGTTCAGAAGTATGCAAAGCAACAAAGTTTTACTGATATGAAGTGATAGGATATATTTCCTTTACTTTCATTTTTTTTTTTTTTTTTTTTTTTTAACATATAGTATGCTGGATGTCTCTTTGTAGGTCCAGACTCTGGTATGAAGGTAAGCAATGAACTTGTTGCCTCAATACAGTCCATTGCTGCTTTTTTACAACACCGAATGGAAACAGAAGGTCCAAACACTGGCTCTTCTGACCAGTCAGTCAGCAATTCACAGCAGGGAAAGCAGATTAATGTGAGTAAGCAGCTGCAGTATCACTCTTTAGACTTTTCTTAAATTAATGTTAAGTCAGTGTGTTAATTTTATCTGTGTATTTTCCCCTCTATATCGCCTGTCTGACAGAGGGAGACAGAGAAAAAGGTAGCTGCAGGCAGAGGCCTTGACCCACCGTCGGAGTTCTCATCACTTGATCATATGCATCTGCAGCTGAGAGAGAGAGAATTTCTCCTCAGAGAGAAGCATCTCCAGGAGGAGCACAGCAAGGAGATCAGCGCCCTCAAACAGGAGAACTACATGTTGCAGTGCAAGGTTAATAAATCCTTTGTGGATATTATGAGCTTGAATCAGCTGTTGACAGGTACATGGCGATAAATTATTAGGGTGTTGCATAAGTTTGTGGCCTAGTAAATACATTTAATTATTTAGCGAAAACGCCCCATAAAAGCACATATCTTAGGTAGTTTGTCAGTCAGTCATGGAGCCCAGCAAGATTCATATTCGTCATTCAATGCAAAAGTTTATGGCGACGCTGTTATCGGCATTTCTGTGGTCAAAAACTGGTTCACTGTTTCGAAAAGGTGAATTATAGCTAGATGATAAGCCAAGAATTGGTAGACCAAAGGATACAGAAGATGAGAAGCTGCAGAAATTATTGGACAAAGAGGTGACACAATCCACTCGAGAGCTGGCAAGACATTTGAATATCGATTATTCTACTGTTCTAAGTCGTCTGTACGCTATGGGATAGATTCTGAAAGTTGGTAGGCGGGTTCCACAGATATCACTCCACAGCTTAACACTTGCATTTCAGTCATGCTCAATCATGGAGAAACTGTCAAACGCTGAACGTTACAGTGATCAATTGATCAAATTAAGTGAAAAAAAAAAAAAATCAATGAACTACAAGCATCCAGCAGCCATTCACAAAAGAAATTCATCCCCCTTCATGAAACCACAAGGCCACATGTTGCAGAAGAGATGAAGGACACAATTTTAAGCCTTGGATGGGAATTTTACCACGTCCAGCCAACTCACTGTACATAGCTCCATAGAATTTCCACTTGTTAAGGTCACTGCAGCGTATACTTTTTAACCAGCATTTCAAAAAGATGAAATAATTTCCTCGAAACCCGAATCCTTCTTTTGCGATGGTATTCTTCCCTTGCAAGATAAATAGCAGAAAGGCCTAGAATCTAACAGCGGTGAAGTTGAAGATTAATTCTGTATATTATTTTACAAAATCATGGATAAAATTAGTTCCAAAAGGCCACAAATTTATGCCCCACCCTAATATTTTCAGTTGCGTCTTGATTGTATAGTATAAGCTTATGCATATATTTTTGTAGCCCATATAAATGTAATCATAACCGACATAATTGATGTCATGTCAGTATTCTGGCTTTCTTAAACCACAGGGAGGCACTTGAACTGTGGTTACTTTTCTTGACTGTGTCCATTTTGGTAATTGTAACTGTTGGAGGCTAAATTAGTCAGCAAAGGTAGCTTGCATAAAAAAATTTCCAAACACTGGTTTTTATAAGAGCTGTGATAAGCTTGTGTTTCTTCAGTCTCATGTTTACTCAGTAGGAATTATATTTAGCAAAAACAAAAAGGCCAGTATATGAATAGCCTCAACTTGGAGTGCATCTACAATTGTCTCACTCTTTACATGTTTACAGCAGGCTTTTCGTTTTCTCTGATGAATTTACGTTTTAAAAGAAAGGTCATAATAAGGGCAAGATTTGTTCTAATGGTTGTCATGGTGCTCATTTTACCCACTGGGGATTGCATTTGTGAGAGTGAATGAGTCATTGTCATCTGTTCCTGAGAGTGTTTTCTAAGATAAACTTCCAAGATGAGGCAACACAGAGCTTTTAGTGGGTCTGTTCATCTAGATCACGGCCTTTCTACAACACACAGCCTCTGTTACAGCCCTGATTGGGTGACTAAGCCTGAAAGATTTGTTCATTAATCTTCAGTCTTCATTTCTCTTCATGAGCTTGTCTGGCAGGCCGAAAGGTAGAGCGACAGACTAAGGCTGATAAATGGCTGCTGCACTGTGCTAAGTAAGGACACAATGAAACATGCTGTTATAGCAAATAATTAACGATGTGGTGGTGTACTTGCCACTCTAAAGTTCATTAGTTAATTACTTTTTTTAACCGCACATTTCATAGTGCCTTCTTTCTCTTTGCCAACAAAATTTTTTAATATATGAAGTATGACACATCATACTTTTTATCTGGTTAAAGTTACGTTTAATGTTGGGAACATCTTCAAAACAAACTGGTTCCTGTCATCACTTATGTTATAGCTGTTATGAGCCTCAAGCCTCCTCTATAGTGTGTTGTGGAATTTTGAAAAAGATTAAAGCTTGTTTTATATGAATGAGTATAGGGTACACTACCAAAACACTATAAAAGTTTGGACACACCTTCTCATTCAATGGATTTCTTTATTTTTATTTTTTTCTACATTGTAGATTAATACTGAAGACATCAAAATTATGAAGGAACACATCAAAAGGTGGCTACATTGAAGAATCTAAAATATAAAACATATTCTGGTTGTTTCTTTTTGTTATTATTGCATAATTCCATATGTGTTCCTTCATCATTTTGATGTCTTCAGGATTAATCTACAATGTAGAAAATAATAAAAAATAAAGAAAACCATTGAATGAGAAGGTGTGTCCAAACTTTTGACTGGCAGTGTATATCATAAAATGCTTGCCCTTCAGTTGCGCAGTGCAGAAGAGACAAGCAAGAAGCAGATACTGAATTTTGGTGAGACTTCAGACCCAGGAAGAGATGAGAAACTGAGACTGGTCGAGAAAGAGATGAAGGAGCTGGAGACTCTAATTCAAGGCTATCATCTGGTAAGCTTGCTTCACTGCTGAGGCTCTAAGAGTTCTGCACTTAGCACACATTTGGTTTAAGGTTTAGCATAATAGACTGTTAAGAATACACTTCTTACCTTTAGTCCTTAAAATGCATGCAGTACTTCTACTACATCTTTAATGGAGCAACTTTGTGCTTTGTGCATTTTCTTTCATTTACTTCATATCCCTAGGTTCAGCAAGTAATATTTTGAAGCTATTTCTTCCTTGTATGCGATTGTCTCTTGACTGGTTTAAATGATTTTTGACTTTGCAGGAGAATGAAAAATTGTACCTGCAGATGAAGTCCCTCAAGGCACAGAGTAAACAAAATGAAGAGGCTATGTTCGCAGAGAATCAGAGACTGCTCTCTGAATTAGCCATCACTAAGTTAGTCATGCCATCATGGCATTATTTCTTTTAAAAATACGTCCCATAACATCAGTCACAGTATGCAAGCCTACAATCATGTAGTCTGAATTGTATTTCTGCATGTTTTAATCTAAAACTAGATTTATTCAACACATAAGAATGCAACATGTATATTACAGTTTACATGATATAAATAGAAATTCGATTTTTATAACTGTTGAACTTGGAGACTGAAATAAATAAAATATGATACCAGTCAGTTTATGAGGTCATATGAAATGTCGATCATGCAAGTACTATTTTACCATATTTTATATTAGGAATGTACTGCAGTATTTCAGGCATGTAAAGGATTAAATATTTTGTGTGTGGTTTTAGTATTACAGTATATATTAAGTGTGTTGCCAGGCTACAAGACTTTATGTGCAGGTGCTAATTAATAAGAACTTATCACACTATAATCTACCTTAACATCTAATATCTAATACCTTATAGGGAACAGTTGAATAAGAGCAGTAAGCAGAAGACAGTGGGAAATGTAGGCACTGCTGCCCATGGAAGCAGTGTTACTGACCTATTGGCTGAGATGCAGGCTGCACAGGTAATTTGCTTGGATCTAATTTGTAGCAGTTTTTTTTAAAAATAAATAAAATAAAATTTGGGTTTTGTGTTAATGTGCATTTGTGTGTATAGAGAAGGGAATCGCAACTACAGGAAGAAAGCCGTAGGTTGAAACAAGAGAAGCAGGCTCTGCAGGTGGACTTGCAGCTGATGAAAAAAGAAAGGGACTTGGCAAAAGCACAAGTGATCTCTACCTCAGGTACAGCAGGCTGTTGTGGGTGTTTCAAACTGCATGCTTATCCATGGTGTATTTTATGGCATTTTCCAGCGTGGGCCTATGGTTGTGTGTTTTAGGTGATAAAGGCTTTGAGCTGAAGCTGCTGGCAGAAAAACATAAGGAAGAGGTGACTGTACTGAAGAAGAGACTGCAGTGGTATGCTGAGAATCAGGAGCTGCTGGACAAAGACGCAGCCAGACTCAGATCAGCCAATGCAGAGATACAGAGTCTAACTGACCAGGTAGTACCATGCTGACCTTCTCCCAGTCATCTGAGGGAATTCATTAGTTTACCTGGTGTGTTAATGACCATTGATGAATTATACCTTGTTTAATCTTGGTAAGATCACATGACACTCAAAGTCTTGTGAGTTGTAACCCTTTGTTAATACCCCCAAGCAGCAGTTGACCAATGGTAGAATCAATGACAAAACCTTAAAAGCTTCTTATCAAATAATAATATATGTTTACATTTAAGGAAATTGGATTTAATCCAGAGCAACTGACATAAGTGCTTTGAAGTCTTTATCAGTAAATACATTCTGATTCTGGTTCGCTAGGACTCGGACTAAGAATACCATCAGTCTAAAAAAAATCTATTCTTACAGTAAGAAAGTATGCAGACAAGTGGGGTTTTGGTATTTATATTTTGGTCATTTTTTGTCAATACTGATAGTCCTAATCCAAGTACTTCTGGAAGAGATAGGTCTTTAGTTGTGATTGGAAGGTAGACAATGAGGCAGCTGTTCAGATATCTAGGGGAATTCCTTTCTACATCATGTAGGTGTAACAGTATTGCTCTTTTTTCTTTCCCTGTCATTCATATAAATAATTAGTTAATGAGTCTACTCAACCCCATAGGCTTTTTTCCGTATCACTTATACCGTGGGGTCAAAGTTTTATTCTGCCTGAAATCACACTACCATTTTTGTGAGTCTTTGAAGGACCATAATTGAAGGTTGTTTTTAGCTTTTTTAGTTTTTTATTATTACCTATTTTATGGCTTTGTTTTAAAAGAAGAATAGGGGGGAAAATCTGAAACTGTTTGTACCAGTAGGCCTAGTCTATAACATCAGTTATGCTGATTAAAGCTTTTTTTTAAAGAGCATATATCTTAAGGTTCAAAATGAGCTTATTTGTCATTCCTTCTCACCACAGTGTGTTATGTGAGGAGTCATCAAACCGTAATAGACGGCAACACGGACAGCAGTCAAACATTATTTACAAAAAAAAAATCTAATATAAAATATGCAGTAGAAAAGAAAAAAGTTGTATAATGCCCATTGTACAGTATACAGTCCACTAAATCACTGGTGATTTGTGTGGTGTAAGAAGTGGAATCATATTGTCATATTGGTATCTGTTGATCATCTTTAAGATGAGCCATCAGGCTGATTTATTTAGCAGTCTGACTGCCTGTAGGGAGAAGCTGTTTAACTAGTCTGGAGAAATAGCAAATAATCTCCTGCGATAGGAGTTACGGAAGACTATGTTCTTATTGCTGAATGGCACAATTCAGCACACACACCAAACTCCAAAGGGAAGAGATGACATGATTGATTGATGGTCTTCTGATGCACCTGTTGCATGAAGAAACCCTTGCTGGTTATGAGATTATGCATGATTTTTGTAGCTCTTTGAGCCATCACTTCACCAATTCCTGCGTAATTTGGCTTTCCAACTTGAAAGGTCCTAATACCCTTTAATCAAGTCCAAATTATTGCCTCCTCAAGTGAGTAGTTTTTGAACTAAAAAACATTGCTAACATTTTTGTTTGATCATCTTTGTTTGAAAAGAGTCAGAGTCATTCTAGTTGATTTTAATTACATTCTACTGTGCTGAATACGCAGCACCCCAGAGCCTTTATGAATCCTTAGTCAGCCCACAGCTTTTCTCTTTACACTGGAAAGTTCTGATTTAAGCTGTTTGATGTTCATGTGTGGGAGGCATGTTTGCTGGCTTTATCATAGGAGCTCACTACCAGAGCTTTGAAGCTGTATTCTACCACTGAGTTGTAAAATCAAGTAGGTTGTAAGAAGGTAAATGTATATAAGGCAATACAGCATTCTTGAATGTATTAGTAGTTTCTGTTTTTGAAGACTTAAAAGGGGTAGTCAAAAGTAGTCGTCATGTTGCGCCGTCAGCCAGTGACCATACATGAAATAAATGTTCTAAAAGTGTAGTTTAGTGAAATATAATTATTAAAATAACTAATATGAGATGTCAATGCAATTATGTCATTGTTGTTTTTTGTTGTAGCCAAGCAGAAATCTTGCTTGGAACCATATGTTTTAGTTTTGCGTTAACAAAGTTTCTATTAATGCCCTTCCACATATTTCAGCCATACAGTATGTACCGTATATATGTATAGCTATTCTTATTTCAGTTAGTGTATTGATTGAATTCCACACTGGCACCCTGTACCAGCAAATGAGAATAGGTTTTTCTCAGTGTCAGATGGTGGTTGTGTGACTGTGATCATTATGCCCTTGCTGTTAAGTAACTGCAGTGCATGCACAATGTCTGCATTTCTTTAAGGTGGAGAAGCTGAAGTTGGAGGTAGCCAAGCAAGCTAATCAGCAGCAGAAGAAAGTGAAAGAGAGGGCTGCGGAGGCCAAGAGAGTTCAGGATCTTGAGCGACAGGTACTCGTGTATCTGTCTCTGCAGTGTCTGTGTTGCACATTGTGTTTGCTTTCCTAAGCACTATAAGAATTGAGCTGCAATTTTCTCTCCATTAAAGCCAGTTCAGTCTTACTAGGATTACCAGTCAGGTGTTCACATGCCGTAATTGCACACTGAATAATTACCATTGAATTAATAACTTTTTTTTTACATTTTGTGCCATGAGTCGACAGCACCGTAAGTTTCGAATGTTTTGCCTTGCGTGTTTTGCTATAAAAGCTATTTGCTTTTATTACCCTAGTTATTTGTTATGTAGTACAAAATGCAATTTTAAGAAGAGAGATCATTGATGGTGCTTATAACCTCAAATCTGTCTGTCAGGTTAAAGAAATGGAGGAGATCCTGCGCCGTAGGCATCCAAACTCTCTGCCTGCACTGATGTTTGCTGCAGCAGCTGCAAGTGGAGAACAGGGAGGAGAAAGTCATCAATGTCCAGCTCCTCAGCCCTCACATTCTGCCACCCTGCTGGAGAGACGAATCCATAGACTGGAGGCTGAGCTCGAGGACCGTGATGAGGAAGCCAAACGCTCACTCAGGGCCATGGAGCAGCACTTTCACAGGATCAAGGTGAGAAAAAAAACAGAGTAAAACAGCTGCTTTAATTTTATAATTAAATATAGTCGAAGTCAAAGTGAACTTTGTCATCTTTCCATATACAACTATACAGAAAAACGAGATTACGACGCTCAGAATCCACAGATTATACATTTAATTCAATTTTTACACACAGTGTAAGTAGACACAGTAGTCAAAAGATACTGAGAAAAAGACAATTCCAACTAAGTGGACAGAGAACAGTGCAAGACAAAGAAGAGTGCAAATGAGCTGAGACGTATTTCAGTTAAGTGACAGTAAACGCTAACAGCTTTCTGGTACGGAAGCATAGAGCAAAATAAGATTGTTTTGTGCAAATATGATTTTGTGTGCAAATACAGTATAATATCAGTCAAATATCATAGGGTGTAGCAGCAGAGTCAGTTTAAAATGTTAAAAATAGGAAAACAGTGTAGGCCAGGTGGGTTGAGGTAGATTGGAGGACCTTGGGGGGCAGCATGGTGTTGAGAAGCCTGACAGCCTGGGGATAAAAACTGTCATGCAGCCTGGCCGATCTGGCTGTGATGCTGCAGTATCTCCTCCTGGATGGCAGCAGGGTAAACAGTTCATGTGAAGGGTGTGAGGGGTCCTGCACAATGCTGCAGGCTTTTCGAACAGTCCCTGTGTTGAATGTGTTTTACGTATAATGCGTTGCTGTTTTCGTACCAGACTGTGATGCAGCTGGTTAGAACACTCAATGGTGCCTCTGTAGAACATGGTGAGGATGGGAGGGGGAAGGCTTGCTCGTTTCATCCACCGCAGGAAGTGAAGGTTCCATGTAAGGTTCTCGTGCACCCCAAGGAACTTGGTACTCTCTACAATCTCCACAGCTGAGCCACTGATGTTGAGTAGAGAATGTGCAGGACGTGTCTTCCTAAAGTCGACAATCATCTCCTTTGTCTTGCCGACGTTGAGGGACAGATTGTTGTGCCTATACCATTCGGTCTACATCATTTGGATGTACTATAAATATGGTAGTACATCTTAAAAAATAGAATATATATCAGAAAATTGGTAATCCAGTAAGTCAATTTATTAGAATTTTTTCTAAGATCTGTTAAAAAAGCATTTACAATACAGAATGGTCATGTCTGGTATGGCTGATAGGGGCCTTCAGCTCAACTGTATTTTTAGGTTGAATGTATCTCATCTTCCTCTTGACACCACTGAGCCTTCAGCTCGTCTGTGTTTTCAGGTCGGGTGTTTCTCTTGATAATACCCCATAGATTCTCTATCAAGAGAAGCACAGCAATACACAGAAGCACAGTAATATAATGGTCAGCAAACCATTTGGTATTAGTTTTGACACTGTGGGCAGGTATTAAGTCCTGCTAGAAAAGGTAACTGGCATCGCAATAAAGCTTGTGAGCAGATGGAAGCATGAAGTGCTTGAAAATCTCCTTTAAACAGCTATGTTGACTTTGGACTTGATAAACACAGTGGACCAGCACCAGCAGATGACATGGCATCACAAATCATCACAGACAGTGGAAAATTCACATTGGACTTTAAGCACCTTGGATTCTGTGCCTCTGCACTCTTCCTTCAGACTCAAAGACCTTGATTTGCAAAATTTACTTTCATCTGAAAAGAGGACTTTGGACCAATGAACAACAGTCCAGTTTGTTTTCTGCTTAGCCCAGGTAAGACACTTCTGACATTGTCTGCAGTTCAGGAGATGATTGATTTCAGGAATGTGACAGTCGTAGCCCCTTTCCTGAAGATATCTGTGGTGGCTCTTGATTCACTGACACCAGCTTCAGTCCACACCATGTGAAGCTCTCCCAAGTTCTTCAATCAACTTTTCTTGACAATCCTCTCAAGGCTGCGGTCATACCTGTTGCTTGTGCACGTTTTCCTACCAGAGTTTTCCCTTCCAGTTAACTTTCTATTAATAACTTGTGGAGGGTGGTGTTGATCGTTTTCTGGGCAACTGTCAAGTCAGCACTCTTCCCCATGATTGTGGTTGCATGTACTGACCAAGACTGAGAGATATACGGTATTGATACTGTTTGAATAGTAATGTACTCAAACTCAAAGCGAAATATTCTAATAATTTAAAATGATTTTATTTACATTTTTTGAGCTGTAGGTCATAATTATCAAAATGAAAATAGAAAAATGTGTGAGATTTTAGTTGATGTGTAATGAGTCTAGAATGTGTAACATTTTCACTCTCTTAAATAACTGATGGAAATATTGCACAATTTCACGACATTCTAATTTTTTAAGATTGACTAGAAAAACAAAGTACATTTCTTAAAAGTAATTTTTACTTGTAAGTAATCAATAGTTTTAAATGGATAATTGTTTCACTGTTTTCTGTGGCTGAATCTCAAATCTTAAAATTTCCTTCTGGGTAAGGATGAATGCAGTTATTGTTATTGTGTCATTAAGTGGCTAAAAGCACAAAAAATAAAATTTGTTCAGTGTAAGATGTACAAGTTGTTCTCTAAGTGAACCAGCAGCATGATAGATTACATATTCTAAAACCTTAACATGCAGAGTGATATATTCAGCAGGTCTTTTGCACGAACCTAATAAGTATTTTACACATTGGTACACAATGTTAAACCATTCTTTTCAGCTACAAAATTGAGGCTATTCACTTTTTATTCTATAAAAGCTTAGGAGCAGTCAGACTACACGTCTGCCAAAAAGTGAATTCACTTAAAGGATGTGCCATACAGTACCAAAGACACATCTGGATAGAGCAAGCCAGAATCTAGAACGGAGACCATTCTCTTCTGGGTGACACCAGAGAGTAGTTTATAAATTATAAATTATTATAAATTATGTGCCAGTTTATAATAAGAATGTACACTCCATGAGCACTTTAGTAGGAACACCTTTACACCTACGCATTCACAAAATAATCTAATCAGCTATTCATGTGGCAGAAGTGCAGTGCCTGAAACCAGGTGGATACAAGCCAGCAGCTTCAAATAACTTTCCCATCAGGATGGAGAAAATTGCATGGTATGATTGTTGGTGCCAGATGGGCTGGCTTGAGCATTTCTATAACTGCTGATCTCCTGGGATTTTCACACACGACCGTCTGTAGAGTTTATACAGAATGGTGCCATGAAGAAAAACATCCAGTGAGTAGCAGTTCTGCAGACAGAAGTGCGTTGTTGATGAAACGCAAAGCCTACAGTAGCTCAAATAATAACTTTGTATAGTTGTGGTGAGCAGAAAAGCATTTCAGGATGCAGAACAGATCAATCCTTGAGGCAGATGGGAACCAACAGCTGAAAACCTCCTTGGGTTACACTTAAGACAGCCAAGAACAGAAAGCTGAGGCTGCAGTGGGCACAGGCTCACCAAACTTGATGGCTGGAAAAATGTAGCCTGGTCTGAATAATCTCAGTTTCTTCTGAGGCACACAGATGATGCCTATTTGAGTATGGTGGCTGACTATTTGCATCCCATCATGGCAACAATTTACACAATTTAAAGAATACTTTTTCCTGTCTTTATCTTTCTATGAGTTAAATGTTTACTGAACGTTTCTTGTCAAATGCAAAATGGAAAAAAAAACCCAGCCTGCCTATGTGTTGTACTCTATAATTTGTGATTCAGACCACAGTGATGCTTTACAGAGGCTGTTGCCATAGAAACAGAGATTTCTTTAAGGTGAATAGCACTTTTTTAAAGGATCTAACTTCTCTACACACATTAATTTTAAAATGGTGTCTGGACATTGTAGACAGTATGAACTGTTATGAAATTCTAGTATGTAAGACATAATTTTGCTCTGGAGAGGCATGGTTCAAACACTTTTGTTATTGTGAATCATCTTTGTCAGCACTGATTTTTATCAACCTATATTGTGAACAACAGAATGTATATATAATGCAAACTATCATAGCATCTAGTTGATAAATATATAGGATTCCCATATTTATGATCAAGCTTGTATTTGATATTTTCCACATGCATTTCGATTTAACCCTAGATTTAAAGATCTAGTCCATCGCAGGAAAACATCCACACACACTCATTGACACCTACTGACAGTTTCGAGTTTTCAGACCACAAACTGGCATGTTAATGACGGTAAGAAACCAAAGAATATGGATTAAACCCATGTAATGGGAGAGCATGAGTAACTCCACAGACAATAACCCGAACTTTTCTTTAGCTGTTTTTGCTTCTCTGTCCATGGCACAGGATCACATATCTATTTATTTTATCTTATCTTGAGCTGGACTAAATAGAGCCAATGAACATAATGAGCCTGAATAAAACACAAGCAAAAGCAGCACATAGAGACGAATATTTATGGCAGAAGAACCGTGACACCACCAGAATGTAGTTATCTGAAATCTCTGTTTACTACACAGCTTTGAATTTTTTTGAAACAGCAATAGAAAGGAACATTGCAAACAGAAATTCAATTCGTCAGTCGATCATTTACACTTACTTGCACTTGTATATATATCCTAGAAAAACACTGCTAAAATAATATAAAAGACACTACTCATAGTCCTGCAGTATGTTTAGAGATACCCTAAATATATATATATATTTCATTCTTTCTGTATTTGTACTCCTATGAACACAGGAATAATTCAATTGCTTATACAGGTTTTGTAACCCTTCAGACATCTCACCCTGCGAACATTCAGGGAGGTAGCATCACCATCGCTTTCCATAATATTGTACATTATGTCTGGGTGTCACCGAGCCGTTACCAATATGGATTATGACGCCCAGAACACTCAGGACAGGTGGGATGTATGAACCTACTACAGCTTTATGCATGGGCCTTTCTTAACAGAGTTAAGAAACTGAGTGGCAGACTCCAAACTGAGAGGCTCATTTAAAGCCCTGCATAGACAGAGAGCCCAAGCAAGCAATGGTTCAGTAAAAACTAACTAGTTCAGATATATAATAAAAATAAGATAAGATAAATCCTCAACGGTCCTGAACAAACTACATTAAACAAAAGAAGGTGCATAAAGATGCGCAATCATTTAGCTCAGTACATCAAAAAACTAATCACTCTCCAATAATAACTCATATTCTGTGTTTTCCTTGGCTCCTGTTCCCCTATGTCGGAACTTAAGGTAAACATGTTGCTTCATGTTGCATGGGGTGTGTTTTGTGAAGTGTGCTATTCCTACCCATCCTAACAGTAATGTTAGCTCCTCACTGTAGTGATTTGTTCAGGAACAGTGCAACAACCACTTGCAGAACCATATGCAGAAATGACTGCCCAACATGCATATATACACCAGTCAGGCATAACATAATGACCACTGACAGGTGAAGTGGTCTTCTTCATGGCACCTGTTAGTGGATAGGATTTATTAAGCACCAAGTGAACATTTTGTCCTCAAAATTCATATGCTAAAAGTAGGAAAAATTGTCAACGTAAGGATTTGAGCAAGTTTGAGAAGGGCCAAATTGTGATGGCAAGACAACTGGGTCAGAGCATCTCCTAAACTGCAACTTTAAACCAACTTTAGATTCTTGTCTTATCATTTAGCTCAAATTCACCTTTTTTAAAAACACGAGCTCAAACTCACCTTTTTGAAAAAGCTAAACGATAAGCCAAGAAGTGGTAGACAAAAGAAATCGTAAGACAAGGTGCTGCAACTGTTGTATGAACATGCAACACTATCGATTCGAGAGCTGGCAGTGCATTTGAGTATCGATCATTCTACTGTTCTAAGGTGTCTGAAGGCAATGGGAAAGATTCTGAACGTTTGTAGGTGAGTTCCAGAGAAAAATATTGCTCAAAGGCCTAATACCTTCATTGCAGGTGTGTTACACCTTTATTATAACCTGCTTGATCCTGGAGAAACTGTCAAATGCTGAGTGTTGCTGATCAGTTGATCAAATTAAGTGTTTGGATTACAACTCATTGAACTATGACTATAACATCCAGTGGCTATTCACAAAATAAAGTCATCTTTCATGTCATGCAAGGCCACATATTGCAAAAGTGACAAAAGGCTTGATTTTAGTCTGTGGCTGGGAAGTTTACCGCATCCAGCCTACTCACTGGACATGGTGCTTTCGGATTTCCTGTGAGTGCAAGTGTGTGTTTGTGTGTGCACCAATAGTGCAATAGTTAGACGGAGACCTACTGTAGAGAGGCAGAACGATGCTCCATGCCACACAAGTGATCAAGAGCCTGTGAGCAAGAGGAAGGTGGATGCTCAGAAGCCATCAAACAGAGCTGAGATGATTGAATTTTTGCACCAGGAGTGGCATAAACTCACCCGAGAGCAATGTGAAAGACTGGTGGAGAGCATGCCAAGACGAATGAAAGCTGTGATTAAATGTTAGGGTTATTCTACCAATTATAGATTTCTGAACAAAGCTAAAACATTAGCATTGTGTTGTTTAAAACTGAATATGATCCTGATTTCTATGAACTATTCAAGGTCTGTAAACACTATTTTTTTGTTGTTATTTTTACCAGTTGTCATTTTCTGCAATTAAATGCTCTAAGTGACAGTATTTTTATGTGCAATTTGGGGGAAATGTTAGTATTTTATGGAATAATACAAAAATTTTCTATGTTCACATTCATGTAAATGGTAAAACCACAAAAACTGATAATTTTGCAGTGGTCTCAATTTTTTGCAGAACTGTTCTTAGTAACTGCCATATGATAGGGAAGAGGTAACTAATGAGTGTGAATTGGCAAATAATCAAAGTGGGAGAAAATTAGTTTACGTTCAAGTGAGCTTTATTGTCGTTTCAAAAATATGCGTGTGGTACAGTACACAGTGAAATGAAACAACGTTCCCCAGGACCGTATGGTGCTACATAAAAGACTAGGACAAATACGGAAAGTGTACGTATGCTACATAAAGACAAAAAGACTACGTAAAAAGTGCTAGTGTGCAGACGTGCAAAAACATTAAAGGCAGTGCAATAGAGACAATACAGACATAAAGACATTATAGTGCTAACATCAATATATAGCACTAGCATCAGTGGATAAATATATAGCGCCAACATCTAAGATAAATATGAAAGGTTTTATCCCAGTGTAATGTATTTATGATTCTTCCACCATTCCAATTTTCATTCATTCACTCAATCATACATTCTATGGATTTAGTGGTATTACATTTCTTTATATATTTATTGAATATTTAAATAATTAGATTTCTTCTATAGCCAGGAACCTTTGACTAAGGAGTAATATACCCAGTATTCTTTTTGTTATTATCTTTACTGGAATAACATACAAGCGTTTTCAGACATTCCACTGTTTTATGTTAATGTATTTGAATTTGCAGTCTTTACACATCACAAATTCTCGTTCTAGCTCCAGTATGAGCAGCAGATCTCTGAGTTGGAGCAGCGGCTGACTGAGCAAAGCTCAGAGTGTCGTGACTGCTCATCTAAGAAGTCAGAGACTCAGTCCCACTCAGTCCAGGAGCTGGAACAACTAAAGGAACTGCACCAGAGTGAATTAAGTGCTCTGAAGGCCAAAGTGGCCATTTTGGAACAGCAGCTCCAGCAGGCTCATTCTTCAGCAGAGCCAGAAAAGCCCTCACGACACCAGAAGCAAGCAGAAGCAGCACATATTTCCCGGATGGAGCGTCTGAACCAGGAGCTTACCACCAAGAGCCGAACGATCCAGGAGCTGAAGCGCACTGTAGATCGACTGCAAAGAGAGAGGAAGAGCATGTTATTTAGCCCAAAATTACAAACATCCAGCACTCTGTCCAAACAGACAGGTAAAGGTCCCCCTCTTGTCCTAACTGAGACTTTCCCATCAACTCAAGATGAAAAAGACTATCAGCCTGGAGTTTTCTCAGGCTCCCACATTTCTGAGGTGCAGCAGGAGAATGAGAGACTGAGGGTCAGACAGGAGCACCTGGAACAACAGTGGTTAGAAGAACGAGCCTCGCTTCAGTCTGCTGCCACACAAGTACACGCTGAGCTCCAGAGGTATGTACACCACTGCTCATGAACTGATTATACTGATGGTGTGTATAGTGTGTTATTAAAGCTGTTTTGTTGGGGGGGGGGGGGGTTGTTTTGTTTTTTTAAGGGCTCAGGAGCGAAACCTGGAACAGCTGGCCTTGCTCAAGGCTGACCACCAAAGAGAAATGGAGCGTCTGGTGGCCAGCCATGCCCTGGAACACTCCTCTTCCAAAGTAGCTGAACTCACAAATCAAGTGAAAACACAGGAGGTATGATTTAATTTTTAAATGACATTGTTTATTACTATTATTTATGCTTATACAGTAATACCTAGTGCTTTCATGTTTCTGTATTCGCGACTTCTCAGTTGAAATTTTCTGTTGAACCTAACTAATTTACCTTCATGGTTTTTTCACACATCTGCGAAATCCTCAAAAAGCCTGGCATTAAATGATAACTGTCACACACTGCCCACGTCACCGTGCGCCGACCCAGAAGTAGACTCCCGAATTTCTTCACCTAAAACTAAGGCTGCATGTCAGTTCTCCCTGTCACTAGAGGGCAGTACAACTCGACTGCTATAAAGATGAAGAAAGAGAGAGGCTAAAAGTAAGGCTGCCTGTTAGTTCTCCCTGTCACTAGAGGGCAGTACAACTCGACTGCTATAAAGACGAAGAGAGAGAGAGACCAAATCGTAGTTGCCAAGGTAATACCTCATATGTGCACATATATTACCTTGGCAATGACGAAATGTAAGGCTGCCTGTTAGTTCTCCCTGTCACTAGAGGGCAGTACAAGTCCTTGACTGCCATATAGATGAAGAAAGAGAGAGATTTGGAGCTGTAGGTAAGAATTTTGTGTGCATCATTTTTCAGTTACTATAAGAATAAAATGCTGTTTTTAGCTTTGTGTTCAACTAAGTATGTAAATTGAGACTAGATTTTCATTATATTTCATTAAATATGCTTTTTGTGACATTTTTGTTTGGTGGTATGCTTTGTGATTTTTCTAATGTGGCTCAAAAAGGTTGGGAAACCCTGAATTAGGTGATACTGTACTCTGTTTTTACTTCAACCATTTATTTTTTTTAAGGGTAATGTATTAAGCTAACTTTTAAATGAAATAAAGTGAATAAAGAATTAAAGTGCTTTCGGAGCATGATTTAGGTCATATTTAGGGTTTAAACTTTAGAAATAAGCATTTATTAGCATTT
>JAOVYU010000056.1:14524963-14538668 GCA_025674565.1 Synodontis membranacea | reverse complement strand
CACCTTTTGCTTTGATGACAGTTTCACACACTCTTAGCATTCTCTCAGTCAGATTCATCAGCTGTTCACCTGGAATGCTTGTCAACAGTCTTGAAGGAGTTCCCAGAGCTGCTGAGCACTTGCTGACTGCTTTTTCTTCACTCTGCGTTATCTGTCTTCACTCTGTCATCAAAGCAAAAGGTGAAGACTTTGAAGAATCTAAAATATAAAACATATTCTGTTTAACACTTTTTGTTTATTGCATAATTCCATATGTGTTCATTCATCATGTCTTCAATATTATATCTACAATGTAGAAAATAATAAAAAATAAAGAATACCTTTGAATGAGAAGGTGTGTCCAAACTATTGACTGGTAGTGTAAGACGAATAACTAATGTAAATTTCAAATGATCAACTTCGAAACATATAAATCATGAGTTGCTGCACTTTTACTTGCAGACATCACTTGGTTTCAGGAGTGTAATGTAAATGCAAATAACGATGTTGGATTAAATCTTAGGTCTTTAGTTATTTCATTTAAGTCATTTGGCAGACGCCCTTATCCAGAGCAACTTGCATATATCACATTTTATGCAAAAAAAATGTATTTCATGCATTTCATGACTTTTATTATTTTGTTATTTGATAATGATTTATTCAGCTTCAGGAAGTGCTTTATACTGGTCAGTGTCATGATGGTTCTGGAGCTTATCCCAGAACCACAAGACAAAAGGCAGGAATACACATTGGATAGGATGACAATCACACATAGGGACGTTATTGTCCTCATTTTCTCCCAATTTTGGTTACTTCCCAGTTCATAACCACCAGACAGCTCTCCCCTACCATACAGCAACATAACTATGAAAACTAGTATATGTTTCCTTCAAGACCTGATGCCAGCCACCTCATCTTTCTGAACTTCTGAACACACCCAGAGAAAAGCATCAACTGCCCTCTTGAACATGCTCAACTCCTCACAGACAGGAATCTTATCTCAGGATTGAACTGTGGACCCTGGAGCTGCACCACTGTGAGTTGAGGCTCACAGTTACAGTAGAGGTTTTCAGTGGTTGTTATTGCTTCTCTGTCCCTGACCCAGTTTACATCACAGGACTGCCTGACAGTTTATTTTATCTTACCTTGAGCTGGACTAAATAAAGCAGATCATAAAAAGATGAAATAAAACATAGGCAAAAGTAGCAGCAAATGGAGGGAACAACACACACTGGTTCACAACAGAGGCATGACAATTCTCATTTGAAATACTATGCACTTATAGTGAAACACAAATAGAAGGGAACATTGCAGAAAAAAATCCAATGACTCAGTTGATCAAGTACAGTTATTTGCATTTGGGCACCGAATAGGAAGACTACTATAAGTAATGTACAATTCGTAATCCTCACTACTCACTGTAGTGAATTCCTCATGGGCTGCACAATAATAAACTGAAGAAGTTTGAAGAGGTTACTTTCCATCAGAGAACAGCAGCAGGCTCAGAGATGCACAAAATCTCAGACTTGTGTAATGATATAATTTAGTGGCTCAGATTAATTTGAACTAACCAGAACAGATGTAAAACCTAAATGTCCTACAAGCACTTTCCTGTGTTCTCATCCTGAAATTGAATCAGAGATATGTGATGACTAAGATACAGGAAGCAGTGAAAACTGTATGTCTATTTAAAGCTCTAAATGGGCACTTTAACCTTGTTTGTGTAAAGCCTGCCTCTATCCTTTGTTTTTTTTTTTTTTTTTTTTTTTTTTTTTGCTGCAAAAATCAGGATTGTAAACATTATTTATTGATGCTACCACAGCTCTGTTTAAGATACACTATATTGCCAAAAGTATTCACTCACCCATCGAAATAATTAAATTCAGGTGTTCTAATCACTTCCATGGCGACAAGTGTATAACTTTAAGCACCTAGGCATGAAGAGTGCTTTTACAAACATTTGTGAAAGAATGGGTCTCTCTCTGGAGCTCAGTGAATTACAGCGTGGTACCGTGATAGGATGCCACCTGTGCAACTGGTCTAGTCGTGAAATTTCCTCGCTACTAAATATTCCACAGTCAACTGTCAGTGGTGTTATAACAAAGTGGAAGCGATTGGGAACGACAGCAACTCAGCCACGAAGTGGTAGGCCACGTAAAATGACAGAGCAGGGTCAGCAGATGCTGAGGTGCATATTGCGCAGAGGTCGCCAACTTTCTGAGTCAGTCGCTACAGGCCTCCGAACTTCATGTGGCCTTCAGATTAGCTCAAGAACAGTGCGTAGAGAGCTTCATGGAACGGGTTTCCATGGCCGAGAGGCTGCATCCAAGCCAAACATCACCAAGTGCAATGCAAAGCGTCGGATGCAGTGGTGTAAAGCATGCTACCACTGGACTCTAGAGCAGTGGAGACCCGTTCTCTGGGGTGATGAATCATGCATCTCCATCTGTAAATCTGATGGATGAATCTGGGTTTGGCGGTTGCCAGGAGAACGATACTTGTCTGACTGCCAAGTGTAAAGTTTGCTGAAGTGAACAGTTTTGGTAATGTAGTATACATTGGATTCTTTTTCATTTTTAATCACAAAATTTATAGTCCTCAAGAGGGATGTGTTCCTACTGAAGATTTCTCTTTTAATATCTCTCTAAGGACATAAATAAGTTACCTCATGCGCTCATGTTTCAGTTCTTTGTTGACAGAAGTGGAACCAAACATATTCTCCTGCTGTTGTAGCCCATCTGCTTCAAGGTTCGATGTGGAGTGCAGTCTGAGATGCATTTATACCTACCACAATTGTACAGAGTGATCATCTGAGTTATTGTACCCTTTCAGTCAGTTCAAACCAGTCTGGCCATTCTCTGTTGACATCACTCATCAACAGGGCATTTCTGTCTGCAGAATTGCTGTTCACTGGATATTTTTCTTCATTTCACCATTCTGATTACACTCGAGAGACTGGGCATGAAAATCCCAGGAGATCAGCAATTATAGATATACTCAAACCAGCCCGTCTGAAACCAATAATCATGCCATGGTCAAAATGACTATGATCACGTTTTTTTATTCATTCTGATGGCTGATGTTAACATTACCTGAAGCTGCTGGCCCAAATCTGTATGATTTTGTTCCATTGCACTGCTGCCACTGCCTGATTAGATAAGTGCATGAATGAATAGGTGTACAGGTTGCTAGGCAAAAAGCTTCTGCATCCAATATAGAAAAGTGAAATGAACTCCGCTGATTACAAAAGATCAGTTTGTGTTGTATCAATGCAGTTTCCTGTCATCTTCAGATGCACAGGTCAAGCAGATTATGTGTCCGGGCTGTTAGCTTCCTAATCCTATTTGCCCTGCAGACAAGTATCTCATACTGTATGTAGAGATTACCAGCATAACTTGCAACTCATGTAGCAACAAAAAATTACTCCCTCCTAACTTTATCAAAGCAGCTTTTCACTTCATATTCATGTTCATCTAACCTACTTCAGTTGGTTTATATATTTAAGGGTGGTTTGATACTCAATACTGGAACTAGATCTTGAATAACACTACCAGTCATACTGTACACAACAACCCAGGACATGATTTGACCTTTTGTAAGAACAATTTTTAATTAATTACAAGGGTGAGTCAAATTAAAACCTTTAAAGCATGACATAAATTATAGAATCAGATTGTACGCAGAAGTAAGTTCTGGGAGTCGTCACTTGTGCAGTGTGATTTTTTTTGGAAGGACCACTAAAAGGTATTCAATGGAAAGACTTAGTCAGATGAAGAGGTGCATCAGATGGTGCATCGATGACTGCACATGCAAGTGGAAGATTATTTTTTTTTTTTTCTAGAGGAATCCAATCCACCCTCATTAAGCGCTGAGACATCTGCAATGAACAAACAGGAGATTTTTAGATTTTGTAGAAAAATAACGTACTTGACATCTTTTTGCAATAAAAATGCCAAATATGTATATTTTTTCATTGATTCACCCTCATTAATTAGCCTGAACAAATCTTTTCAAAACCAGCAGCACATAACAAGTTGGAAAGACTGTGGTATATACAGTGCATGTAAACTGAGTGCATGTAAACTTTAATGCTCATACAAGATGCTGTCAACTAACATTTCAGTAAAAATTTAGAAGTGAGTTAAGAACACCACAGCTCATAGTCTAAATGGACTGGGGCTAAATTTCCCCACTGGCAGAAAATTGGATAAAATTTGAATGAAGGAATAAATAGGCAGGCATTTTATATTGACTATGTTTACATATGCAAAGTAACTGGGAAATAATAAAATAAAATGTGGGAAATTATTTTGTCAGTAATTAAACCAATGTTTTCAATGAATTCTCAATTCGAATTCATTAGTCTGTTAAAAAGTTTCTACCACTTCAGCTACTTTGGAAATTGTTGGTGAACACAAGTGGAATCACATGATGTTTTATTTTAAACATTCAGACTTTATCACAATTTATTTGCAACATTTTATGGCTTTATATATCCTGCTGTTCAAAAGAATGTGAGCATTTTTACATGTCCTGCTGTTCAAAAGCAGGCGAGCATTTTTATCCATTCTCCTCTTCAAAAGCAAGCTGGCATTTTTATACATCCTGCTGTTCAAAAGCAAGCGAGCATTTTATGTATCCTGCTGTTCAATAGAAAGCGAGCATTTAATCTATCCTGCTGTTCAAATGCAAGTGAGCGTTTTTAGATTCTCTGCTGTTCATTAGGTGTCCAAATAAGTAATTTAGGATTCCTTTGGGGTCTATTCTACAGTGTATATATTGCCAACATTATGTTAAGTAATTTTTATATCCTTTTGTTCATTATTTGCCTAGATCATTAATTTAGGATTCATCAATTCTTGCAGTAATCCTTTTTTTTTTTCTTTTTTTTAATTTGATGTCCGTTCTACAGTTTTGTACTAAGAATGAATACATTTTTAGCCAGCAATGTTTGCCCAGAACTTGTGGATCAGGGCCAATATAAGCACTAGTCTTCTATTATAATTAATAATATTATTTTCTCCTACTTTCCACTGTTTTATGTGAATAATCTTTGAATTAGCAGCCTTGAGACCATGCTGGTTACAATTTTTAATTCTCTTTCTAGCTCCAGTATGAGCAGCAGATCTCTGATTTTTAGCGACAGTTAGCTGATCAAAGCACAGTGTGCCGTGACTACTCATGTAAGAAGTCAGAGACGCAGTCTCACACAGTGTTTGAGCTGGAACAACTAAAAGTACTGCATGTATTAGTCATGAAGATCCCACAAGTATAGCACTTGGAATCCATTTACATTGCTAGCTAAATCAAGCTAAAAGCACTTTACCATTTTCACTATTTGGCTTATTTTTACATTGATTCCCTGTAAGCCAAGTAAAATCCACTATATTCTCTTTAGGGCAAATCGCAGATGGCACCCAATTCACTTGTTATTGGCTAACATAATAGAGCTTAACAACCTGCCTATTGATTTCATGCGTAGTATAGTCGCTGTAACATTTGAGATTCAGAAAGTGCACATAGGATCAGTATCTGGAGCCATAACCTGGGAGTATTTGGACATAGCAACTCTCTGCTAAGCTCTGGCTGTTTCAAGGCGCATGCTGGAGATGTGAGAGCAAGTTCAGCAGCTCTATGCAGACCTGTCTCGGATAAAAAGGCAACTCTCCAGAACCTCACAATTACCCACTCTCTTATAAATTTCTTGTAGCTCCCCCGAGAAGTTTAATGGGGATCCTGCATGCTGTAAAGGCTTCCTGCTGCAGCTCTTGCACTATCTCACCTCCTGAGGAGCAGCATCTGATTATGAAAAGATCACCACTATGATTGGGCTTCTAAAAGGTAAATCTATCAGTTGGGCTACTGCTGTCTGACAAAGTTGTTGAGAGATTATGTCTTTATATGGTCCGTTTTTATCCCTGTTCAAACGAGTAATCAATCATTCTCCCGAGGGCAAGGAGTTCGGAAAGCATTTGTTGTCTGTAAAGCAGGTTCGGGGGAGGGTGGAATATGCCAAGACCATGTTCCGTCAAGTTCTTAACCCCCCATAATCATCACTGAAATGACATGACGATTCAGTGAACCTAGATGTGCTGATAGATCTCGCCATAAGCCTTGACAACTCTTTGACCGACAACCCAGAAGAGCATTTCCTGCACCCCTACCTCAGCTCCAGCAGCACCTCAACCTGAACATCTTCTACTGCTGTGACTCACGCTGTCAGCCAGTGTCCCAAGTACCATGCCATGACACACCAAAGAGGCAGTAAAACGCACTGCGGTGAATCCAAACCCTCTCTACACATGTTCACTAAAGCCAAAGCAACTGTCTTACCCCTACATCGGCCCTATGACTGTGCTATGGATTTACTCCCCCTTCACAAGCAGAACATCTGCCATGGAAGAATATGTACAGGAAGCACTCCTACAAGGTGCATAGTGTTCCTTCCATGTTCTTCCGTAGCAGATGTTCTGCTTGTGAAGGGGGAGTAAATCCATAGCACAGCCATAGGGCCGATGCAGGGGTAAGACAGTTGCTTTGGCTTTAGAATGTCGGGGGGAGCTACAAGTTCCAAACATGTTCAAGTTCCATGTTCTTCCTTGGCAGATGTTCTGCTTGTGAAGGGGAAGTAAATCCATAGCACAGTCATAGGGCAGATGCAGAATGTAGCGGGGGAGCTACAAGTTCCAAACATGGAAGAATATGTACAGGAAGCACTCCTACAAGTTGTGTAGTGTTCCTTCCATGTTCCTGGCTGTGGCCGGTTTCTTCTTTGTTGAGAAGAAAGGGGGTGGACTTCATCCCTGTATTGACTACCAAGGTCTTAACCAGATCATAGTGAAATATCCATGCCTACTACCACTGGTCCCCTCCGCTTTTGAACAGCTGCACTCAGCGAAGATCTTCTCAAAATTTGAAATCTGCAAATGATTACAATTTGATCCACATTCGTGAGTGGAAGACGGCATTTAGCACTTCATGAGGGCACTACCAGTACAGAGTTATGCCATATGGCTTAATTTGCGCACCATCAGTTTTCCAATGCTTTATTTAATTATGTACTCTGGGACTTTCTAGGGTGCTTTGTGATCAACTACATACTGTAGATGACATTCTGATTCATTCTCCCTCCAGAGAAGACCACATTCAGCATTTCAAATTACAGGAGAACAAATTGTATGTCCAGGGGAGAAATGCGAGTTCCACACCACCAAACCACCACCGTTTCTTCATAATGATGGACAACGAAAAGGCAAGGGCAGTAAGTGAGTGGCCCATTTCCAACTCAGTTAAAGAATTGCAGAGGTTTCTTGGCTTTGCTAAATATCACATTAAATAAGTATGCAGACTTTCGGCTAATACTTCCAACTGGTGCACCCTGTTTCCTTTGATTATCTTGAAATGGAGGTGAATAGGAACCCAGTGACTGCTCTAAATGGGCTTCCGAAGTCATCTGCAGAGATGGGAGAACCTGCCAGAAGGACCATCTCAGAAGCACTTCATCAATCAAAGTTTTGATGGCCATTTTTTTTTTTTGGCTGAACTCCAAGCACTACATCTGGTGCTACATCATTGCTACAGGCTCATTTTGACACACTTCAAAGAAGTGCCTCATCCATTCAGTTTAAGCTTGAAAGAATCTCAATGCTTATCAACATGAGAGATTTAGATTTCTAAGAAACTCACAAAAATCTCTAAAAAAAAAACAAAAAAATAGTTTTTTGCTGTCATCATGGTTTATTTTTGTGTAGATTAATTAAAAAAAAAAGTTATTTAAAACTGTTTTATATTAAATCTGTAACAACAAAATGTGCAAAAACTGAAGTGGTCTGATACTTTAAATGTAAAATAATACAAAGATACCGTAAAAGCCTTTTTCTCTGACATTTTTCTTTGACATTTTGTAAAATCAGTGTCTCAAGTCTAATACTCGTAAAGGATTGTATTGATTTTAAGGATTTTATTGGCTGTATAAACATCTGTCTGTGCACAAAAGCTTCTTGTTTAAGATGTGAGCAAAAGCTTCTTGCACTTATAAGGGACATGATGTTTTTTAAGAAATGTATGACTTTTTTCAGAGTATGAAAGCTGGCTTATGAATTAGTTCTATTTGCTATGGCATCTTCTTTTAATCATGTGCTACACGTGTCAGCATGACAGGTGAGAGAAAAAAATAGCAGTTTCCCTTTGAGACATGCTTTTATGGAGTTTCGTGGATGTCAGTAAGTGCAAATGAGCTCTTTCAGGATTGAGTTTTACACTTTTAGTGTGATCAACAACATCAACCTCAGTACAAAAAAAAAAATCAGTATTTCAGAAAAATCTTGTGGATCTTTTTTAGTTGAGGGTTTGGCGTATGCAAGCATTTAGACATAACTAAGCATAAATATTGGGAAATGAGTTCAGTTGTCACAATACTTATGTATCATATAACAACAAATTGGTAGTGCAACACTCAATATAGCTTTATGAAATACAAAGAAATGAGTAATATTTATTTTGTGTTTATAAAACAGACTACATTACAAGGGGGAAATAATATGTTAGATAACAAATTAGATAATGGCGTAATGTAAAAATATTAAATGTGCTACTTGTCACTATACATTTTTAGGTACATGAATATTGTCTTTGTTCTCAAAAACTTATAAAAACAGATGTTTGGAAAACATATAAGGATGCAATGCCACATTACTCATCCAAGTACCCCACTAGATTTATTAGATAGTACTTTTAAATGTATCAAATGTTCTAGTGCAGAGTTTCTCAAACTTCTTTGCTCTGGGGCCTGGTGATGTTAGGCCTCGGGGGTTGCAAGGCCCTGCACAGGCCTACGCTTCGGCGCGCCCCCTGAACCCCCCCGAAAATGTGATAGATAGATAGATATACAGTGGTTTTTTTTATTATTATTATTATTATTATTATCAGTACTAATTAGTAGTAGGCTTATACCATCATAATAATATTTTGGCTAAATAAACAGGAGTGCTTTGATTTCAGAATTATTGTCAAATTCCATAAATGTACAAATATGTAGCCCTAATAATTTTACTATTATTATAATTATTATTGGGTGGCGAATTCATAATTTTTTTTTTAAATCCTCTGATTTATCCTTGAGATGCATGTTTTGTTTCCAAATGCGGGAGAAATGTCCTACCAAAGGCTACTGCACATGTGGTTAGGGTTATGGGAAAATCCCACAGAACACTGGCGTAATTTGGATGGCTTCATAGTTTAGTTGCTTAGCAGTTTGGCAGAATTATAAAATAAAATAAAGCTGAATTTTATGAATGAAGGGTTGTAATTATGAGTGAATGGGCGATATTTTTTTTGCCTCACGTTGTGAATCTGCACTGTTAGATGTGCGCTTTCCAAAGAAAGAGTCAAGACTAGCTTGCTTTGAACATGCCACGATATAGCTCTCGTAAAGCGTGTGTCTGAATGGGCTTGGGACAGAAGTCGTGGCGGGATCACTTAATATTCTAGAATGTTGAGAAAAGTCGGAGGGGGCGTAGGCTACATAGCACACAGTGACAAAAGCACTGAAAGCAGAGCCAGCCAACCAGAATGCTCTTCCCCAAAATCTGACTGAAAGTATCTTAAAATTATAATATTGGCAGCTGGCAGCTCACGGACCCGTACCGGTCCCCGGCCCAAAGATTGAGAAACACTGTTCTAGTGCATCTCAGAAAATTATAATATCGTGAAAAGGTGTATTTTTTTGTCATTTAATTCAAAAAGGAAAACTTTCAGGTATTCTCTATTCATTACATGCAAAGTGAAATATTTCAAACCTTTTTTGTGATTATGGCTTACAGCTCATGAAAATCAGAAATCAAGTTTCTCAAATTATTTCAAAAGATCAATCAAAAAAGTATTTAAAATAGAGAAAGTAAGTAAATCTGAAAGGTAAGTTCATTTATACAGTCAATACTTGGTTGGGTCTCCTTTACCAAGAATTACTGCATCAGTGCCGGCGTGGCGATCAGCTTGTGGCACTGCTGAGGTGTTACTGAGGTTGCTTTGTAAGCGGCCTTCAGCTCGTCTGTGTTTTCGGGTCGGGTGTTTCTCTTGATAATACCGCATAGATTCTCTATCAAGAAAAGCACAGTAATACACAAAAGAACAGTGATATCATGATCAGCAAACCATTTGCTAGTAGTTTTGACAACATGGGCAGATGATAAGTCCTGCTGGAAAAGGAAATCAGCATCTCCATAAAGCTTGTCAGCAGATGGAAGCATGAAGTGCTTGAAAATCTCCTGGTAGACGCTGCGTTGACTTTAGATTTGATAAAACATATTGGACCAACACCAGCAAATCACCACAGACTGCAGAAACTTCACACTGGACTTCAAGCACTATGAATCTCCACTCTTCTTTCTGACTCCAGGACTTTGATTTCCAAATGAAATGCAAAATTTACTTTAATCGGAAAAGACAACTTTAAACCTTTCTGACAATGTCTCTGGTTCAGGAGTGGTTTGATATTAGATATGTGACAGATGAAGCCCCTTTCCTGAAGCCCCATTTCTGTGTATGGTGGCTCTTGATGCACTGACACCAGCTTCAGTCCACTCCTTGTGAAGCTCTCCCAAGTTCTTGAATAGATTTTTCTTGACAGTCCTTTTTGCACTCATCCCTGTTGCTTGTAAACCTTTTCCTTCCACTTCTCCCGTCTAGTCAACTTTCTATTAATTTGCTTTGATACAGCACTCTGCAAATAGCCAGCCTTTTCTGCAATGACCTTGTGTGGCATGACTGTGGTTGCATTAACTAAACTAGACCAATAGATACACAGTGTTTATGCTTGTTTGAAATGTGATATACGCAAAATCAAAATGAAGTATTTTGATTTTTTTTTTTGAGCTGTAGGCCATAATTAACAAAATCAAAATAGAAAAATGCTTGACACATTTTACTTTGTGTGTAATGAGTCTAGAATATATTACATTTTCACTTTCTTAAGTAACTGATGGAAAATATTGCCCTTTTTCTCAATATTATAACTTTTTGAGATGCACTGGTACTTTTAATTTGGTATATGTCTGGTGACTTGCTGGTGGTTACATGCCCGCTTCCCCACTAATGCTCCTCTCAAAAGGATACACTGTAAGTAACATTTCAGTGCATATCGATTACTCACATCGAAATACAAGGCTTTGACATGTTTCTGTCCAAATATCTCGGTGAAAAGTCACAGTATTTAAACATTTTTGTTACGATAAAGTTACTTTCTTTAAAATCGCTGAGCCTAGCAAACCAAGTGCTTTGTTGATATTAATTATATTTGTTAGTCTTCATTTTTCCTAAGGGTGTGCAAACTTCTGTACTTGACTGTATCATACTATTAAAAACACTTTCACTTGAAAATGTACCAACAGATTGTTCGAACAATTTAACAATATTTGGCTAGTTCTATTGTTTCAGCTAGTAGACACCACATATTTTTAGACACTGTGGATAAAGCAAAATTCTACAGGCCAGTATCCTGGTCCAGTCTAAAAATGACAATGTACATTAACAAGGTGGTACCCTTACTGTACATACAAACCTTATATTTAATGCTATTATCTATTTTAATTTTTGTGTTATTATCATAAACTAGCCTTCCTGTGAAAACCCTTCACAACCTCACACAGCATAGCTACTGTGAAGGAGTATGGACAGAGGAGGATAAAGGATGAATGTTTTGGTTGCAATTTTGCCAAGAGGCACATCGTACAGTATTGGTACATCAGCCTACCTCTGAACTGGAAAATACACAAAAAAATCTGCTCAGTGCACAGGTATGGAGCACAGAAAATGAATGAGTTCTGTGTAAATATGATTGTTATAAGTTCACTGATGGATTGCCAGTGTGCCTTTTGGGAGCAGACGTGCTTTATTTAGCATCCCGACATGTTTATTTAGTCAGACTAATTTTACATGTTTATTTTGGCAATATTCTGGTGTTCAAGTGTTCAGTCTCTAATGTGACTGGTACTGTGTGAACGAAACTCATTTTCCATTATTATGGGTGGCTCACTCAGCAGTAAGTCATCTTCACCCAGAGTGGAGCTGAGTTCAGAGTTTACAAAGTTCGGGATGTTGAAATGAGCCAGAAAAGCTGCTTCATTATCTTCCATCATCTCCAACTGTGTATTCTGTCCAGTTAAGCCACTGGTTTTCATCTGACCGCTCGAATCACTGCTGTTTGATAGTGTGTGAACTCTGCGGGCTTGGCTCAGAGACCGCTCTCCTGCCTGCTCTTCTTCATTAATGTAGCAGTTAAAGAGAAAGCGAGACTCCTCAAGTAAGGGTCGCGGTAAACCAGCTCTGGGGTTGTCTGGTTCCCGAGGGCGGCCCAGTTCCTCGACACAGCTAGTCAGATGTACACAATCCTCACATGGTTCAGCACTCCTGTGTGAGAAATGATATTGGAATTAGCAGTTTTACAGTAAATTTCATTTGCTGTTCCGTAAAAAGGACTTATATTGGAAAGTAAATAGCTGAGAAAAAATCTATATAGTTTGTAAAAAAAAAAAAAAAAAACTTTCTTACAAATAAAAAAATATACATTTTGATGCAACCAGTTGACATATTTGGCACAACAATGACATTACATTACACTACCAGACAAAAGTTTTTGTACATGCTAAGATTTTCTACATTTTCAATGCTACTTATGTTTTCCCAAAAAAAACAAAATCTTAACTTAAATTTTATTTGTATAGCACTTTTAACAATGGACATTATCACAAAGCAGAATTACAGAAATATATAAATTCTGATTATAAACTTATAAATTTAGCCATAAATATATATAAATGTCCAGATCCGGAAAGCAGAGGAGGTCAGAATCACTGATCTCTCAGGTAGCATCTGCAGTTCGACAGGGAGACAGAGAGAGAGAGAGAAAGAGGTTGTTAAGTATACTCATTGTCATGTAATGGTTAAGACCGGTGTATATCGAGTGCAAGCAGGAACTCCGGCAAGAATAGCTATGACAGTATAATTAAAAGGGAGTGCCAAAAGGTAACGCAGACATGAGGGAGCCCTGGGATATAAAGCAGCCGACCACTCCACTCTCAACAAACCTGAGTGAGCATATGCTGTAGCCTTTAGTATTCAAGCTACCAACAAATAGCCTGCACCTTTTGATTTAAGCATGTGTGGCAGATCGTAAGAGACCAAAAGTTCTCTCAGGTACTGTGGCACAAGACCATTCAATGCTTTATAGGTCACTCATAGTATTTTATGATCAACCCAAAATTTGTTTGTTAGCCAATGCAGTGTGCATAAGATAGGGATGATGTTCTGCAGTTTGAACTAACTGGAGCTTGTTTATGCACCAGTAAGACAATCTAACCTAGAGGTAACAAAAGCTGCATCATGCAGTGAAATCGTATTTCTTATGTTAGCAATATTTCTGAGATGAAAGAAGGCTGTCTTAGTTATGTCTACATAAGCACCAACAAGAGACTGGACTCAATTTTCATTCATTCAATATGCAAGGCCAGCAGTAGGTCATTTACTACTTTAATGTGCACTGTCTCTGTGCTATGATGAGGTTTAAATCCTGACTGATACAATTCATATATACTCAGCAAAAAAGAAACGTCCCTTTTTCAGGACTGTGTATTTCAACAATAATGTTGTAAAACTCTAAATAACTTTACAGATCTTCATTGTAAAGGGTTTAAACAATGTTTTCCATGCATGTTCAATTAACCATAATCAA
>JAOVYU010000056.1:14498698-14514259 GCA_025674565.1 Synodontis membranacea | reverse complement strand
GGCTGGGAGAAGTTTATTTCACCACACAGTCAACAGTACAGCATGGGAAGCAGCTTCACCCCGAGACCCACACACCCGAATCAGCTATGAGCTGACCTGGAGCTTAGAGCAAAGGAGTTAGCAATTAGGCTAAGAGCATAACAACACATTGGAACAGGGCCGAAGCCATTAACATTACTAAACTTTCCCAACAGGGTGAACACAAGACACGCCCCATGCACAAAAATAATAAAATAAAAACCCGATGTTTTGCCGCCCGATGCCACCCCCACCACAATGCTGCCCTGGGCAATGGCCTATGTCGCCCATATCAAAAACCACCCCTGCTGTGAGCTATTGTCTGCTGAAAGGCCAAAAATAAACCCAGCCTGAACTCCAGTCAATTTGTGTACCAGTCTCCTGCCTTTTAAGTACCTTTTGGTCTAATATGTTCATTAGCTTCAATTAGTCATGTAAATGTTCTCATGTTACTCAGTGGGATGTACACACTGAGGAAACTAAGAATGACTATCAAAGGGAAATGATCATCTCTGACTGGGTTCAATTTTGGTTCTATACCAGAATAATATCTTGCTGAGTATGACAACCTCTGAGCCTGTTTTTGTGTAAGGGTTTCGTGTATGCCCTTCTTGTTAAAATAAACTGAAGCCATGTTATTGTTGTTGGTATTTTTGTTAGTATTGTTGCTGTTTTATCAGTGGCCGATCTGGAGCTGGGAGAGCAGTGCGGTTTCTTCTTTCTCTGCCATTCTCTTTCTTCCCTATTCTCCTTTCTTTGCTCTTCTGCTGGCTGGCTTTGTTATCATTTTGTATCATATCCTTTGCCTATTTATTGCCAAGGTTCAAGTCTGCATCCTTCTGATTTGTTTCCTTGAGCTGTGGTTCATAAGACTGAGCATACAGATATACTGCTAGATAAAAAAAAAAAAATTGTGTTGTTGTCGTGTACTTTTTTTTTTTCTTTTTTTTTTTAGGAGACATGTTAAGTTCATTTCACTCACAGATTTGTTGAAACGGAGAGTGTAATGTTCAAATCAATGTACGGATATATAATTTTGGGGGTGGGGGTTTAGAAATGATTTCACTTTAGGAAGTGTCTCTAGAACAAAATCCATCTTCCTCTACACTATTTTTCAGGCCGGTTGTGTGTGTGTGTGTGTATATATATGTGTGTGTGTGTGTGTGTGTGTGTGTGTGTGTGTGTGTGTGTGTATGTGAGTGTGTGTGCGTGCATTCTGCTTGATGAAGTGAATCTTGTGTATCTCACATTCTCTCTTTCAGTACAAAAATCTCTTTTTTAATGCTTCTGCCAATCTTATTGTCACTCCTCAAGTTTCCTAATAATCTGCTAATCATTCTACCAAATCAGTGAATGGTTTCAGTGAATTTCAGTAACAGTACGTACTGTATGAATTATTTACCCTATTTGCAATATTATCATTTAATTAATACTGTAGATTTGCTGAAACCCCACAATCCTGATGTTTGAGGAATAATACTGTATAGCAAGTGTAAAAATTATCTGAAATTACTTTCTGCATTTGTTTGTCATTTCATTACAATCTTTTAGGACTGAATGGAAGATTTACTGTCCAATAAATAAGTATCGCTCAGATTATTTGTGGGGGAAAAAAACAAAAAAAAAACTTTGTGCCATGTCACAGTTTTTGCCAGCAGGTTTTCCCAAGCTGAAGCAGGTTTGTTATGCAAGGCAAACACCATGTTTTGTCAGGTGTAAAACCTGTACTAAATTATATGTAAGACAGGCAGTTTAATCCTTGCTGCATCTCCAGAGTGAAGTTATAGCCATGTCAGTTTAGCCTGAGGACAAACAACCCTGTCCCTGTGCTGGCACAAATGTAAAAACTCAAAGACGCATTGTTTGATTAGCTCCATTTCACAACTTATTCTACTGTATATATAATCAGAAAAAAAATACCAGAGGAACAGTTCAAATAATAGTAACAGTCCTAAGTAAAATGTGTTGGATAGATATTCACCTCCACCCACCCACATGTCATATAATCCCAGGTAAAATCGTTTTCAGTTCCAGGATGCTTTATTTATAGTGCAAAATGCAGAAAAGTTCAAGGGGGTCAATACTTATTTAATGTTGGAAGAACAAAAGTGTAAATCAAGAGTACAAGTTCTTGCAAACAAAAGAGTTCATTATTGTACGGTCTCTAAATGAAAGACGATAATGACATAATTGAAAAGTGATGCTTAGTGTGATATCCTATCACAGTCCTCATTTCAGACTCATTTCCTTGGATGAAAATAAAAGCAGCAGGTAGATGAAAGACTTCCCTGGGAAAATGCTTTTAAATAGCTCATAAATGTCTGTTCGTGACCTTTAAGCACAGAAATGTGTTTCCAGTAATCTTGCCATGTGTAATCATTGTGTTTTGCTGTACATTTGATATGACAACATAATACACAGATATTACATTTTTATTGTATATGACTTTCTGAACTTGCTGCAGTACACTTATAAAAACTCTGAAATGCAGTTTTGTTTCTGGTAATGGTACAGGATACTAAACATATTTAAACAGCATTTTTTCATAAAGGAATCGATTCATAGGTTGGTTTATCACAGCTACTATTGCATGCATATTTGCCACTTATTACAAACATACATACATACATTGCATACATCCAGGTTTCCTCTACAGTTTTTAATGGCAGGGATGCATGCACATTATGTTCTGAGTTGATGCAGAAATACATTAACGGTGTGAGTTTGAAGATATGGGCCACGATAGACCCAATATCTTGGGTGTGCCCCAGTAAAATCTCAGTTTTTTATTTTAACAAGCTAAATGTGTTCAGTATAATGTTACTGTATTGGCTACTTAGGAATATAGTTTTCTTTCTCACATTATCAGGTTTTGTAAAGCTTCATAAATTTACCACTTCGGCTAAAACGCCAATATATACCTTGGTTCTACTTATACAGTTCTCTTCAGAAGTCCCTCTGTAACCTGTGCCGAATATTAAAGCCCTACTCTTTTTGGTAACCAATTAGTTTTTTTTAAAAAACCCAATACTGGTTTATTTCTAGGAAACATTATGCTAATAAGCTACTCTGGTAAATATCCAGCAGAAGACAGTAAGCCATTATGCAGGCTTAAACGGAGTACCTGACAACAGCAATTTACAGTGCCTTGCAAAAGTATGCACCCCCATGCATTCTCTCTATCTTGTTCCCTTACAACCTGGAATTTAAAAAGAATTTTGGGGGATTTAATTTTTTATTTTAATTTACACAACACAATTACCACTTTGCAGATGCAAATTATTTTTTTTATTGTGTAACAAACAAGAAATAAGACAAAAAAAAAAAAGAAAACCTGAGCATGCATAACTATTCACCCCCTCCCAGAGTCAATACTTTGCACAGCCACCTTTTGCAGCAATTACAGAGACAAGTCTCTTTGCGTACATTTCCACAAGCTTGGCACATCTAGACACACTTTTTCTTGGTCACTCTTCCATGAAGCCCAGCTCTGTGCAGTGTGTGGCTTATAGTGGTCCTATGGACAGTTACTCCCATCTCTGCAGTAGAACCGCCCGCCTCCTTCAGGGTCATCTTTGGTGTCTTAGTTGCTGCTCTGATGAATGCCCTCCTTTCCCGTTCTGTGAGTTTTGGTGGACGACCCTCTCTTGACAGGTGTGCTGTGGTGCCATAATCTTTTCATTTTCTAATAATGGATTTAATGGTGCTCCTTTTGATGTTCAGTAATTGGTAATTTTTTTTATAACCCAAGCGTGATCTGTACTTCTCTACAACTTTGTCTCTGACCTGTGTGGAGAGTTCCTTGGTCTTCATGCTGTCACTTGCTTGGTGGTAGCCCTTACTCAGTGGTGTTGCACTGGTGTTGACTCTGTGGGCTATCAGAACAGGTGTATATATACTGAGATCAAGTGACACTTAGATTGCTCACAGGTGGATCTTATTTAACTAATTAAGTGGCTTTTGAAGCTAGTGGTTGTGGCTTCAAAACAAAGGGGGTGAAAACATATGCACGCATCACTTTTCAGTTTTACATTTTTTTAAATTAATTAAAACACATTTTTTTCCCTTTTAACTACATAAATCTATAGTTTATTTTTGCAGGTCCATCACTTAAAATCAAATTGAAAATCCATTTAAATTCCAAGGTTGTAAGGGAACAAAACAGAGAAAATGCCAAGGGGGTGAATACTTTTGCAAGGCACTGTAAATGTAATATTTTTCAGTGCTAAGTAAATAAAAAAAAAATGTATGATTAATGTGTGATTAAAATTTATGACTTAGTCATTCTTAGTTTGAGCAGTTTTGCATCTCTTTGGTAAGGGCTGTAATCCTTTCCACTAAATATGAATTTAGAATCTGTGTTCAAAATGTAAATAAATAATAAATTTAAAAAAACTACGCTAGTCTTTGTTATTTAACTACAGGAAAAATAGAGCAAGGCCACAAATTAGGCTACTGACAAAAAGTTTTAATGTTTTTAAGGCTTCATTTGCCTGCTAAATATTTAACCCTGTACCCATGTCACTTAAAAAAAATTCCCAATGCAATCACATTTGTAAATAATTAGTTATGATCATAGAGGTACAAAAAGCAGAAAAGTTCAAGGGATGAATAATTATGCATTTTATATTTTTAAAATAATGTTTTTAATTTATTTATTTATTTGTTTGTTTTGTAGGTAATGTGTATTCAATGCATTTGTGCATTCAGAATGTACCTTTCATATAAATGTGGATAAATCAACAGTTAAGAGAAGTTATTGAGGTGCAATTGAGTGCAATAAGTGAGAATGTCGCACCCTCTGGTGGATGGATTGGGTAAATACATAAAGATAATTTGCTGTCTACTGCACGGGTTCCTTTTAACTGTGAAATAAATACTGTATCACTGACTTCTCAGCAAAGATTATTTTATGAACACGAACCAACTTTTCAGATATTAGCTTCATTATTTAAATATGTACAATTAATAAATATTAAACAAATAAGTACTATTAATAAGAGCCATATAAGCTTTCTATTCTGGAACTTTCCACTGACAGGACACATTAGGTCCAAGTCGACAAAATTTATAGTTAAAATTTATATTATTTCTTAGTTATTTAGATTGAATTAAACCAATTCTATTCAAGTAACCGGCTAATAAAAACAGCTAATTGTGTTATTAGCAGTCATTGTTAAATATATAACCTTTGATAATGATAACAAAAAAAGAGATCCGACACTTTAAGAACCACTGTTCTGCTGCTGAACTGAAAATAGCTTGAATAAGATGAACAGAAACTCATTACTGACCTTATGAAAATAAATGCTCTGTAGTGGTGCTTGAAAGTTTGTGAACCCTTTAGACTTTTCTAATTTTCCCTTTGGAATTTGCATATAAATATAAATAAAATAAATGTAAATAAGTAATAATAAAATAAAAAATACATTTTATGTGGTCATTTATTTATCGAGGAAAACGATCCAATATTACATATCTGTGAACCTCTAGGATTAGCAGTTAATTTGAAGGTGAAATTAGAGTCAGGTATTTTCAATCAGTGGGATGATAATCAGGTGTTAAAGGACAGGGGATCGATCAAAGTCTGATCTTCACTATACACTTTGTGGAAGTATATCGGCCAAGTATAATATTTTTGTCTCATTTGTTTAGTAGGGTTCTCTTTATCTCCTTGTAAGACTTGTGTGAAAGTCTGCTGAAGTTTTAGGTCATATTCATGCAGAAATCTAGAAAATCTAAAGGGTTCACAAACCTTCAAGCACCACTGTAAATATAAAATCATTATGAATACTATTGCTCAATGTTATGTGCCTAAAACTTAGCTTATGAAATACATTTCCTAGATATTGTGAAAATTTAAGAGCAACTAATACAATGAGAATCAAATTATATAGGTTCGTTCTGTGTACTCGGAGTAAATTGTTCTGTGTGTTATTCGTTTGTTTAAACGTTTTTAGAAGGGTTCTCATTTGCCAAAATGATAAATTAGACATGACTTTGTTTACCTCCTTTTTTAGAATAGCTCCATCACAGTTAGTTAAGACCCTTTCTAAATGGCCTGCTCGTGGTTTATGAGAGCATATGGAGGGAAATGAACACCTGTTGAGTGACGCGTCGCTTGACCCTAGAGTATTAAATCATGCTGTCTACAAGCTCAGCACTCATTCCCAACTAACAATAGTCAAACCTTTCCAGTGATTTTTCTTGCTAGTTTTATATCGAACATGTTTGTAGTGCACTGTAATCCAAGTGGCATAGTTGTGTTTTAAAACTGGAAAAAGAAAACATCGCCCAAAATGCATTGCATGCAGTCAGGTAACACTTTTAATCTTGTGGTTTTTTTGCACTTCCCTAAATGTTCTGCACATGTTTCCACGCACGTGCACTTTATGTAGTCTTGTATCTCTGTGTAGTTGACTTGATTAGAAGAAGGAGAATGCTCGTGTCTAGGGTTGTTATTAGCTAACCAAGAGCTCCCAGTCATTGTTTTTCTTAAGCAAATTTGGTATTTGAACATATTTCTCCCAGAGTAGTCTTGCAGATTTTATGAGTGCTATATTAAACAATATTACAGTAGTGCTCTTACAATATTGGCAAAATGGACAGACATTGTTTATCAGCTCTACATTTGGAATTATCATAATTGAATTAAATTTTAATTGTTCCAATAGAGGACATGCACTGCAAAGTCAGTCTCTGTATGTTTTTCAGCAAATAACTAATTAAGTTATTAGTATAGAGTTACTGTATGTAGAAGAGTATTATGGGTTCAGTTTTGTTCCAATTGTAATAGAGTCTAAAATTGCCATCATTTGAATCAATAATTAGTAGGGTGTTGCATAAGCGTGTGGACTAGTAAATATCTTTAATTATTTATCAGAATTCCCCTTAAAAGCAAGTTTTAGGTAGTTTATCAATCAAGCATGGAGCCCAGCCAGATTCATATTCATCATTGTCTTCTATTCCTATTCAATAGTGGGGGAAAAAAACTCAACGGAAGCAAGAGATGAAATTTGCCAAGTTGGCAACACTGTAATAAGGTTTCAAAAAGGTGAATTCGAGCTAGATGATAAGCCACGGAGCCGTAGACCAAAGGAAATAGAAGACAAGAAGCTGCAGAAACTTAACACCTGCATTACAGGTGCATTACATCTTTATAACAAGCTGCTCGAGCCTGGAGAAACTGTCAAAAGCCAAACATGCTGAAAACGTGACGAAAGAAACAATTTTAAGCCTTGGATGGGAAGTTTACCACATCCAACCTACTCACTGGACATGGCAGATTTCCAATTGTTTAGGTCACTGCAACTTAAACTCTCGAGCCAACATTTCCGAAAAGTCAAGTATATACAAAATTGCATAGATGAATTCATTTCATGAATTCAAATCCTTCCTTCGAGACGGTGTTCATTCGTTGCCAGATAAAGTCATTGAATAAGTCATAGAATCTAATGGGGATTGCTTTGAAGACTGAATCTATGTATTATTTTAGAAAATCAGGAATAAAATTTGTTCCAAAATTCCATGAATTTATGCACCTATAAAAATAAGTATGTAAATATATAGATATAAATAATGATTTAAAAGAAGCAACATCATATGTAGGAGTCTGATGATTTGTTGTTGGGTTTCACTTCTCTCCACTTTGCTGAGGCTTACTCAGACAATGGCACCTCGTCAGCCAACTGTGTTCACAACGACACCTCATGCAGCACTAATTAGCAGCTAAAGTTTCTTTCTTGACATTTTATACCATATGATGGAGTTTACACCACGCAATTTCAGACTGACACCACACACTGCTGTTAACCTTTAAACCCTTTTAGTGCTGTGTTATTAAATCATAGCCTTGTGCATAGACAGTCAATGGAACAGAAGGTCTAAAACTGTACATGTACAAGCTAGATCTGCTTAATGAACTCCTAAAGATAGAGGTACATTCCATTTCATGAGGGAGTTTTTTATTTTATTTTATTTCAAACATATCTCCAAAGGTCAGATTTAAAAAGAGAGTGGATTTTTGTAAAAATGACTTCACCAAACAATGTGTATAAACAGATTCCTTTGTCATAATGAAAGCTTACTCAGTGGCAAGCAGGGTTTGGGTTTTTTTTTTATTATTATTAACTGTGAAACGAAACCGGATGCTTTTTTGACCATACAGAAAAAATAGATGGTTTACTTATGATTCGAAAGAAAGAAAAGGAGGCAGTAAAAAAAAAAAAAAAAAAAAATCATCTAGCATGTTTCAGACCCAGTGTACTCACACAACACTTGACTTAAGCATCTGTTTGGCCATTTTCACTCTGCTAGAGTTAATCTTGATACAGTTACAAGTTATGAATGAATTCTGTGTATACCTACCTTGCTTAATCAAAAATAAAAAAAATATTAGCCATAAGCAGAGTGGTCTGTTGTGTGTCTTTGGCATATATCTGCACAAAAAAAAAAAATCTAAAGAATCTTTAAAAACAAATTTGTATACAAACCTTTAAAAGTTCTACATAGAACCCTAAAACTGGCCTTTTAGGAGTCTAAGAAAGGCTTAATTATTCCAAGAAAAGTTGAAGTGCAGAATATTGTTGCTATTCCTAACTATGGAAAAAAAACCAGACATTTACTCAGTATTTAAATGCAGTTCTGGATTAAGAATGGTTTTTAATTGCACAAGTGGTCTGTCTCAAGTATATCAGAGATTCGCCAATCCTGAGCATAAAAAAATAAAATAAAATTAAGTGCAACACCTACAATTTTGTATTCACACGTAACCACATGTATCCAGCTATGCTATATACCTGAAGCACGTAGCTGAGGAGACGTGAGGGGACACGCCATCAGTTTTACAAAACACTAAGCAGATCGACTGAAACGATTACGGTAAAGTTTGAGGTACATAGCTGCATTTCTGAGGTATTTCCAGCAGCCTGTTACTGCATGGCATCTCAGCAACGGTATGACATCGACCAGAGAAGTCCCAGATAGTCCAGAGTATAAACATGATTAACATTCAAACCCCCTGCACCAACACTTACTGCTCTACAATCACAGTAAAAACAATCGATAAACGGAACCCTCTTAGGATTTATTCTAGTACATGAATTTTAAAAATAAAACAGAGCCAGAGTTCAATTAGAATGTGTTCATGTGTTCAGTATATGAAAGAATGTCATGGGACCACAGATCTGACAAATCAGCCCAGAGAAATTCATTCATTCATTCATTCATTCATTCATTCTGTAATAAAATGAAATTGCATGTAAGCATTCCAAAATGCATGAGAAATTGTTACAATTGGTAGATTATATGGCTTACAGGAAGGATTTTTGAATATAAGAACTTAAGCGTTATATGGTCACTCTATAAAATATCTTAGGAAGTGAAATTGCAAATTACTTTAATATTTCTAATTATGAAATGATCATAAATCAAATATAAGCTAATTCAGCCTGTTTTAAGATGCTTTAGAAATATCTGCCAATAGAACAAGATTCAAGCTTCAAATTAGTTCGATGTCTAGAAATAGGTTTAGCAATCATATATGTGGTTTTATTTAATATTATAATAGAAAATACTAGATAAATTTGACTTGTAGGCCTATTCAGGATAATTTCACTTGCTAAGATGTCAGGAACAGGGCATAATAGCATTATCACTATAAAGGTACATGTTATTTAGCTGTGGTCTCATCCTGTCTGCAGCCTGTATAATGTTAAATAATTTCGATTTCCTCCTTTGTGGTCCATTTCGTTTACAGCCAAATGGAATAACGTGTCTCGGTATCTGGCAGGTGTGTGGGAAATTAGCTTCTAGTCCTAACGTAGCAGACAAAATTGTGGTGATTCCACTCATCTTCCATATTCATGTGTTCGACAGTAATTACTGGCAACTTTGCAGCATTTACATTGCATATCGAAAGGAACACGGATTAGTTCTGTATCGATTACAGAGACAAGAACGCAGGGAGAGCCTTAAAACACATTGTGCTTTTGTTACATGTTGAATGCTAAAAGGTTTCCCCACATCCTAGTGCCTCGGATTCTAACAATGTGGTTTGAGCTTTTTGTCCAGGTAAGCATTATACAGGTCAATCAATTTGGGGGGGGGAGGGGGACCCTTTCTAGAACATTTTTACTCATTCTACAAAAATGCATTTTACAATAAAATGTACAAAAAAAAAAAAATAACACTGTTCGTAATCAGGTCTAAAGGACAGAACAGATTTAAATCATACCTAAAGAATTGTGCAAACACGTTAATGAGCTACTATCTGTAAAACAAGACGTTAGATACTGGCAGCATGTACCCTTTGGTCTGTTACATTGCCACACTTTACATCACCAGTAAATCTTCATGCCCGTAGATTTCAGGCTTGTATGCAATTTTGCATAGTTTTCTCTATCTGCAGAGATTCACTTAAGCAAATTAGTTCTAATGTAAAGGCCTCTGTGCCACTGCACGTCTCACCTCTTATTGGATCAGGCAACTTGAAGGTGAAATTTCATTCATGGAAAACACAAATGTCTTTGAAACTGACATGCAAATAGCATGTGCCCTTGGAAAGTACACTAAGGCAGCATTTGAACCTTTTTTTTTTATTTTTTTTTTATCCTTGTATCAAACTTTTAGGTAACTCACTGTGAGCTAGCTACTGTTAGATTGTCTGCTCAGTGTCTTGAGGGGTAAAAAAAAAAAAAAAAAAGAGAGAGAGAGAGAGAGAGCTTGCCAGTTTCACTTCAGTTTTACAGCCTTGGATAGTGCAAAATTGTGATTATTATCCATTTCCTTCAAGCTTTCAAGCCAACACAAACACTGAATCTCAGATCAAACGGCAGTTCTGTCTCTTAATCCTTCCAGAACCTACAGCAACACTGGCAACAGATTTTATCTGTATTCCTGACTACAGATCTACACATGGCTTTTTTTTCTTTTTTTTTCTTGAGTTTGAGGCCATCTCCTTTAAAGAAAGTTTGCAGAGAAAGTACACAGAAATACCTAGTTCAACATCAGGTTTCTCCTGAACGTATGCAGTAAGCCTCTTCGCCATGGCCCCACTGCTGTTGGCCGCATCTGATTTATTCTGTGTACATACTGATGTCCTGTACGTATATGACAGACCGCGTGTACTGAGCATTATTAGGAAAACATTAAAGAAGCAGCAAAGACTCGCACAGCTCAATAAAGTCCAGAGCCTCGGATACTTCCATCCTCAGTGAACCAGAGCTGTTCCAGTGTATTAGGTAGAAAAATAAAACATTCACATTGTGGCAGGTTGGTGATGCCTGTGGTTTTCTCAGTAGCTCCACTGCCTGGGATGCTTTGCTCTTCCATATTAATCCACTTCATAAAGGGCTCCATGACAGCAGAGCTGGAGCTAACACTCCAAAATACCCTGACCTATGCTATAATGCTTTGCAGTGCAGCAAAAACCAAAGTAACAGAGCATCAGTGAAGTTGTCTGCCTGATCCATATATTACGGACTGATATACACTCACCAGCCACAAACATCTCTTCCTTTGCTCATTCGTGCAAATTGTGTGATATCAGTGACTTTGCCAGGCCCGCCGGTTTGGGTATTGCAGAAGCTGCTGATCTCTTGGAATTTTCACGCACAACAATCTCTTGAACGGGCTGCAAAATATGAGACCTGATGACGCTGTGCTGGAGAGCCGAAGCTTGGGAAAACATCACCTGGTCTTTTTCCAATCTTCAATTGTCCAGCAATGGTGTTCTGTTATTGTAGCCCATTCAACCAAAGGTTTATTATACTGTGCATTCTGAAATGGTTTTCTGCTCATCATAGTTGTAAAGAGTGTGTATTTGAGTTACTGTAGCCTTCCGGTCACCTCAAACCAATCTGGCCATTCTTCCCTGACCTCTCCAATCATCGAGCTATTTCTGCCCATGAACCGCTACTCGCTGGATGTTTTTTGTTTTTCACCACTATTCTGTGTAAGTAGTAAAGATTATTCCGTGAAAATCACAGGTCATCAGCAGTTTCTGATGTCCAACCAGTCCTTCTGGCACCAAGAATATGCCGCCATCAAAGTCACTGAGATCATACTTTAACCCATTCCCCATCTGATGTGCACAATGACGGAAGCTCTTGACCTGAATCTGTATGATTTTATGCATTACCCTGCTGCCATGATAGGCTGAGCAGGTGTTCACGTGTCCCTATTAAAGTGGCCAGGGAGCATATATTAATATTATTACCTCCACTATGCCACTGCAGCTGAGATAAGAATGACAAATGAGGATTTCGTAGAGCAGACAGAATTTCACAATGGCTACAACATGCACTTTCTGTAACATCATCAATGACTGGATTATGGCAAATGTCTTGTTTCTGGGTGTGAAAAACCTACATACTGTAGTATCAGCTGTAGCAAAACAGGACTAAAGTCCGCATGTACAATTTAAACATTTACACACATGCTAACTGCCATGTAATGTCAATTATTAAGTAATCACTTTTGTGAGTCCTTTGAGGAAATTCACAAGAATCAGGCATAGTGTGGCATCACAACTAAACCAATTCTGCAAAACAGATAAGGTCTCTGGGTGATTTCTGTTATGTGCTATTTGTGTCATGACGTCAGACGTTCCTGGGTGGCATTGCTAAAGGTTGCGTAATATAGAGACCATTGTGGAAGGAAGGTGTATGTGTCTTTAAACACTCCTTAACATTTAAGAGGACATTAGGTTTACAAAGCTTCTAACAAGCTGTCACAATGTTGAAGGTGTGTAGCTTGACACATTAGAGGCATTTCTGTCCAGATGGAGTATTGATCGCTTTCACAGTCCAATTTTTATGAATTTTAAGGCCATTTGCTGCATCACCCAGGCCTCACATCATGCTCTTCCTGTTTTGATTTTCTTTTGGACTCTTCAGCTTGTCACTGGGGCAGGAGACCTCCTCCAGCTGCCGGCACAGCACTCTGACTTCCTTCACCTCCTCCAGCACGTCTCTGGCCTGCCCCCAGGCACTTGCCGCCTCCTCCAGCAGGCGTTCCGCCTCCTTGCCAGGGGCAGAATCTACAGCACGACCCTGGCTGTGACCTCGCGCCTCACACAGCAGCTCCTGAGTTCTCTCCAGTTTTAAAGAGATGAGCTCCTGCAGCTGACAGATGGAGGGTGCGGGGGCTGAGGCCGAGCAGCGTGGGATTGATCTCTTAGTGTCTGAGTGAGAGAGGATTTCATCCATGGAGGCGCAGCGGTTCTTGTCCGAGGTCTGGAACTTCTTTCCAGCCCTGGGCGTTTGTGCTTGGTTCTCGCACCAGTTCCAAGAGCTGTCACTTTTACGTGGCAGGCTCTGAGACTTGACTGTAGCCTCACAATCAGGCAGAAGTTTGCAGTTGTCCATTCGGGAGTTTGCGGGCTTCTTCTGGTCCTTTGCCTCAGGAGATGGTGTATCTTCTTCCTGAATGAGGTCAAGCGTCAACATACCATCCGATGTAGATGTCGAGGCCTGAAAAAGAATAATAAGATGAAATAATGAAACAATAAAAAAAAAAGAAACAAAGCAACTGCACACAGTAGGAAGTAGTGGCGAGAAGTGTTTAAGAAAATGGGTTGCACATAACAGCTACACTAACCGCTAGTTCATAGCTATTTAAGGAATTAGTGTAGCTCTAGCGTTAAGATATGGACAGCTCACCACAGCCAAAAGGTGCCCTCGGGTGGGAAGTCGACGTGTGTGTGGGATTTTAGCTCGGTCTCGCGTGGGATGAACCAGACAGCTTTCACCTTCCACTGTAACCTGGAAAGTTAGCCAAAGGGACGTGTGAGGATTAGAATAGATCAGTCATGCGCAGCGGCATTATGTAAAAATATTTGACATCTAATAATAACTATCCCACTTAGTTTTTTTTAGTGTAATCTCAAAAAAAACATATATATTTAATATTCTAATTTATTTAGCATGTGTTTCAATAAGTAGCTTAGTAAATTAGTAGCGTTTATATAATCAATGTTATTAGCCTATTTAAAACAGGGACCAAATTCTGAAACTCTTTTTGAGCACACGTAACAATCTAAAGCACGTTAAAAGCATTTCATGACTGCAATAAATATGCCAAAGAGCAGTATAAGAGGAAGTGTTATGCTAAGCCCCTACAGCCTAGTAATAAAGGCAGTCATGTGTGAAACGGCAGTCTCTGAGCTTTAACTCCTAGATTACAGGGACAATCTGTTCACAGCAGACCTGGCTTTGTGTGCTGACTCCATCCTCTCCATCCTTTCCTCTCCTGATGAGTTTATGAGAAGTGCAAGGAGCATGTCGGCTCTAGTGGAAAGTTTTCATGCCAGTCAGGAAGATGTTCTTCGTTCAGCAAACAACGGCGACTCAACTATGAATGTTCCCTCAGACTCTCGAAAATCAAGGGTTTTTTTTGTTTTGTTTTCTACGAGAGCACTTTGTAGCAGCCATTTTTCTGCTCAGTACATCGTATAATAGGTGTAGTCACTGCTACTAAATCTGAGAAATGGACAGTTTAGCTGGGGGAAAAAATGCAACTCTAAAATACCATTTTGAGTCATTGGTTATATATATATATATATACAACTTATATTACTTAGCTATTGCATCTTTCAGCTCAATTCGGTTACTAGTTACTGATACCTTCAAAAAATGGAAATGGCCATTTGAGAAAAAAAATCCACTTCCACAATCCACTTGAAAAACAAAAGGCTGTGAGAATAACAATGTACAGTATGTACTGTACCTTTTTCTGTACATCTCTAGAAAAGAGACATCAGAGGCAGCAGAGACACAGATACATGTGTGCATGTTTGTGCATGCAGGTATAGTTCACCTCATCCAGAATGCGGTTCTTGCCCCTGGTGATGGCTATGTTTAAGGCATTGATCCACGACTCTTTTTCCTCTGGACTGACAGCCAGGAAGACCAGATTTGGAACCTGTCGGACAAGCAAACATAGCTGTTAAATCTACACCTGAAACACAATGCATCAGCTTTTCGATGTTTCATCTTTCATGTTTTCTCATTTAAAAAAAATATCTCCTATTCAAAGCTCCTATTATTATTATTATGGTCATTGTGCAAGTGCAGTAATAGGGTATAAGATCACTACATTATTTATTCACAGGTCAGAAAAAAATAAATGACCAACAATAGGGTAGGTAACACCCGATCAAAATTCACTTCCTACATCCCGTTTAATCCTAGTACAAGTTAGCAGTAACCTTTTCTTAAAATACATTTAGATCTAATCTGCAGTATTGCTCCCTTTTTCATAGTGATAATGTAGTGGTTAATAATGTAGTGGAAACGCTGACTTTCATAACAAATGCGTCTTCGGCTGAACTCTTCTCGGTGAGCACTTTTGGATAGCACAGAGTTTTTATATAAACACTATAAATTCCTTTGTCTCTGTGGTAGCGCTTGATTTGCTGGAATATTTCATTTTCTGGACATTGTATTGATGTCTGTAACAATATGACGCTTAATAATGTTAGAACTCCCTGATTGACATGCGGAAGCCACATCTGAGTTCTTTGTTCTTAACTGTTTTATATAT
>JAOVYU010000056.1:14463617-14476620 GCA_025674565.1 Synodontis membranacea | reverse complement strand
CCCCCGCCCGGCTTCCCCGGAGACCGTGGTATAGTTCGCACACTGTAGAGAGAGAGAGAGAGAGAGAGAGAGAGAGAGATAGATAGATAGATAGATAGATAGATAGATAGATTCAGAAGCTGAATTTATATATTTCTGTAAAGGTGCTTTGATACAATGTCCACTGTTAAAAGCGCTATACAAATAAAATTGAATTGAAGAGGCAGTCATGGACAGCCCCCTCTTAGAAACCCCCGCATTCTCTTTTACCCATATGGGAAAAATAGATATGAAATATATTTTGACAAGCATGATGTATTTGATGTAACTAATCATAATTGACCCAAGAAATATATGTCAATATAATTATGTCAATATATTTTCTAATTAACCTCAATCTAGGGTGCATCTGAGACTGAAACATATACAGCTGAAGAAGGACTTTTGTTTTAGTTACAGTCAGCTAAAATTTCATGACTACATATACTTTGTTTTCCATCCATCAATTATATCTACTGCTTACTAAGGGTTGTGGGGAAGCTGGACCCAAGCCCAGTTTACTTTGGGCCAGAGGCAGGGTACTGTACATGCACATTCACAACCATGGGCAATTTAGAGTAGCCAGTTGATGCAACATGCAAACTTCACATAGAAAGACCCCTGGCCAGCCAGCCGGCAGGTTTGAACCCAGAGCCTGCAATTTTGTCTAAAAATTCTGTCTCTCTGTATGGAATTTCAAATGTTTTCTGCACGTTGCAAGGGATTCCTCTGGGTGCTCCAGTATTCTCTCACTGTTAAAAACATGCAGATAGGTAGATTGTCAATGCTACATTGCCCCTGGGTGTGAATGAGTGTATGCATGTGTGCACTTGGTGCTGTGTGATGGACTGTTACTGAAGATGAATTAATGATTTGTGGCTGACACCTGCCCAGTACTTCTGTTCTGGATTTTCATGTATTCTCAAGGAAAGAAACAATTACTCATACTGGCCTCCAATGTTTATTCTGTGAGGGACAAAAAAGCATCATTTTCTCAAATTCGCTTCAGCATTGTTAAAAGACAAAAACTTAAAAATGAAAGGATTAAATTTAACCTGCAATATAATTTCATTATGATTACTGAACTTCGCAATGCCCGACAATCATAGCCTTTCTATGAAATAAATTGCAGAAATGTCTGATGCACCTCTGTTTTGTAGCAGAGAGTGGGTATTATGGTGCACAATAATTATCTATAATTGAATACTTGGATGACTAATCAGATCTTACATCATGCTTGTGAAAAAGTAAATCTAAGGGGTCAAATGGGTCAAAAATTAAAGGGGTGAGAAAAATCCTGCATTATTAACAGCTTCAAAAAAAAGTGTTTAGGACCTTGCACTTTAAAATAAAAGCTGAATAAATCTTTTAAATTTTTTGATTAATTTTAACTTGACCAATTAGTTTGTTGTATGACCTCTGAAGGTGTCAACAGAAAATATTTGGGCTACAAAGAGTATCTTAAATCTTTCTCATTTATATAATTATACTTGGATTTTTGCAGTTGGGTTTATTAAACCACTGTCAAGTGAGTTTTGCTTGAACACTGACACTATATTTGGCCAAGAGAGATGCACCTGGGTCTTGTAATGCTAGCCGTGAAACTTTACTCTGTGCACCCATCAATTATGGAGTGAGCCAAGAACAAGAATGTTCATTGACACTCTCTTGTCATAGAACCATATTTCCAAAAAATAAAAAATAAAAATCCCTGGAATTATTTCAGTTCACCACTGACATAATGCTAATTTCCTCTCGAAACAGTGAGATTTATTAGTGTCTTTGTGATACACGTGGGGGGGGGGGGGGTTGGCAGCCCACATCACTTCTCAGCACGTCTTATTTTCACAAGGCAAATGGAAATGGAAATCCCTGCTGTATAGCAGTCCTCTGAACAACTAAGCTAGGAATTATAGAGACTTGTGTATTTTTTTCTGTTGACTGATGGAAGTTTGCTGGGTGCCCAAGTATTAGTGTGGCTTCCTGAACTGGAAAATAATAATTAAAGATTTTCCTGTTAAAGTGTCAGTAATTTCAAAAAAAAAAATATTTCACACAGGTTGAAATTTGAGAATTCTTTAATATGATCTTACCCATCTTTTTTCTGGTTATTGTACTCTGAAGTATATTTCATTGTGTTTTGCCATTAAAGGGCAAATAGTAATCAGAGGTTACACTGAGATCTGAGTGCTCCTTATCAATTATTTAAGCATCTTTTATTGGTTTGGTCATTATTCATAAGGCATAAATATGCCATGTCTACCCTCTTGACCTGTCTGATCAAATTAATACAGACTTTTATGTATAGTGATCTGCTTTTTAATCTCCACACAAAAAAAAAAGCTTGATTCAATCTACAGTCATTTACACACATTTTGTGTTTTGTTTGCTCTTCTGAACTTAAGCGAGAGTATAGTGTAGGACAGAGAAGCATGATATTGACTGGTTCGGACACATCACATCACGTATGTTCCCTTTCATAGGTTGATTTACATTTGTTTTTGGAAGGGCTGTGTACTGTGTTACACACTGGAAATGGCCAGAAGCCACATTACACAATCAAATATTTTGGGATCAATAATCTCCCTTGCTGTCTCACTGCTATTAGAAGGCAATTGCCCACAGGACAATGTTATAGTGACATTTAGTTCATTTCACAACGCTATTTTACTGAGTAAGATGTGCTTTTATAAATGTTAGAAGTGAAATTTGAAATCCTTCCCAACCATCCAAAACAAATAACTCTCATAACATTCTGTTCAAGTAAAACATTTAATTTATTTTTTTTTTTTATTGCTGCCCCGAAGAATTATTTAGCTCAAAGCACCATAAGTGTGGAACATGAATGTGCATCCAAATTGATTATATAGCACAGGAAATAAAGTGATGACCAGCAAACGCTCTTCTTCATGGTCCATTACAACTGAAAAAGACATTTTGCCTATGATGAGCGAAAATGAACATGGCTTTGAACAAATGGTCATGGATATACTGTATATTACTGATAAAGATTTTTCTAATGCAATAGGAAAGCTTCCCAATGAGAAGACTGCTGGGCCCTTGAACAAGAATTTCGACCTACAGCTGCTCAGCTATATGATTACATTGTAATTGTAAGTCTACTTAGGGTAAAAGCATCTTCCAATTGAATATGAATGCCAAATTAATTTTATTTTCAATATTACCAAGGCAGTTAAAAATCAAATTGCCATGCGATACATTCTTGCATATGACGTTTTCTTGCACATTTGCATATGACTCAACGAGGGCAATTTACACACTAAAAATAAACAGCCAACACAAATATGCATACATTTATCAGTTATAGTTGATCCAGAGCCTATCCAGAGAACACTGGGTGTGAGGTAGGAACACACCTTGAATGGGACAACAATCCATTTCTAGTCGCCATGTACAAATATACTCATTCACCTAGAGGCAATTTGCAGCCAGTCCACCAACCAAAATGTTTTCGAGAGGTGGGAGGAAACTCAGGGAGAACATGCAAAACTCTGCAGAGTAACTTAAACTCTTATTCGAACTGGGGACCCAGGAGCCATGAGATGGCAACACTACCTGCTGCACCAAAATGCCGCCCACAACTCAAATATTTCATAGTAAAAAATGAATACTATGAAACAGAGCATGAAAGTAGTTTCAAAAAGATTTTTTGCTCTCGTACAGAGCATGAAAGTAGTTTCAAAAAGATTTTTAAATGAACTACTTTTGGCTTTGCGTTCACCAAGAAGATCCATAATGCACAAAATTTTTTTATGAAAATCATGTTTGACAAAACTTCTTTAAGCTGATTTGTGGTCAAACTGGAAATCTGAGAAACCATGGCTTGTCTTCTCATCTCTCTCACAACAAGTGGTTTATTTGATGAACTGGTTGTATGTGTCTCGAAGCGTAGGTTGTCTCTGTACAATCCCACTGATTCTGTGAGTAGCACTGATTAGAGTGTGCCTACGTGCAGCATGCAGTAGCGTAAAACAGAGCAGTGATTACTGCACCCCGCCAACTATAAGCTGCCATACAAGCTCAATGTTAATTACACCCCAGCCATGATCTGCCTATCCTCCTTCACTGAGCATAAGCTTCAGCTCCCATTATCTCAGTCTGTCACTGCAGAGCAGCTGTGCACTAAAACATAGCCTCTCAGAATATTAGAAACCTCATTTGGAGTTAGCAAGATAAGCAATGTTTGACTCTACCAAGTTAAAGACAGCATCCATGTTCAAATTTAAGTTAAATTCGGGCACCTGTGCTAGATTAAACACTGTGGTTCTGATTTAGTAAAGGGTTTCATGCATAAAATATGTAAAAATAATAATAATAAAAAAAAAGTCCAAGCTGGTTTACTAAAATTGCGGATCTGTGGGCAAATTAATGCATTTGCTTTTGTTGTCCCACTGACTATACAGTGCCTCCAAGAAGTATTCAGCCAATTATTATTTCTCTTTTTGCTGTATTGCAACGTCAGATTTAAGCATACAAGATTGGTGACTGTTTATAGAAATAACATTATATTAACTATTTAGATAATATATTTTTTTTTATCTTAAAACTACTTAATTGATATGTGTTTTCACCCTCTCAGAGTGACTTGCATTTTGCAGGATTACAGATTTGAGTTGTCTCAGATTTGTAAATTTTCTCCATCTGTGCCAAATTAGATGGGGAGATGGTGTATTGAGGTCATATGCACAGGTTTTCAATTGGATTTAAATCTGGGCTTTGACTGGCCTTCCAAAACACACACCTCCTTGTGTTTCAAGAGATTCCTTTGTAGTTTTTGCCTGTGCTTTGGCTCATTGTCCTGTTGCAACATATACAATATGGACAAACGTCTGTAGACACCACTCCATAACACTCACATGTGCTTTGTTAAACATCCCAGTTCAGATTTAGTCTGCCTTTACTGTTATAATAAGCTGCATTGTCCTTGGAAGGAGTTCCACTAGATTTTGGAGCATATCTGTGGAAATTTGTGTCCATTCACGACATTAGTGAAGTCAGGTACTGATGTTGGGTGAGGAGGCCTGGGCCTCGGGCTTGGCATTTCAATTCATCCCAAAGGTGTTCAGTGGGTTTGAAGTCAGGGCTCAGTGTAGACCTCTCAAGTTCTTTCACACCAACCTCAGTGAATCATGTCTTCCCTGAGCTCACACCATTGTGCACAGGGACATTGTCAAGCTGGGCAAATTGTAACGCTACAGCATACAGCAACATCCTACACAATTGTGTGCTTCCAACTTTGGGCAACAGTTTGGGGAAGGACAACATACTGGCGTCATGGTCAGATGTCCACAAACTTTTGTGCATATAGTTTCATCTTAAATGCAGATATTTGGTTGACTTGCTTCCACTTTGTTTATTGAATGGATTTCACACTGATCCTAAAAAGGTTTAAAGCTTTGTTAATGTTTTATTAACCTTCTCCATCTTTTTAACTCCTAACACCTTCATCTTGAAGCTTCACAGGCAGTTCCTTGTTCTTCATGACAAGCATGACCTGATTTGCCTTTTAATTTGTGCGACCTCCCAGAATCAGATATATTTATTGTGCAAGCATATACTTGATCACAGCTGGATTTAAAATGATTGCAGATGTACCTTGTTTAACATATTTAGTGTGAGTGCTTGAAAATTATATACTGAGTACTTGTCAATTATACTTGCACATGCAAATTCTTCTTCTTCTTCTTCTTCTTCTTCTTCTTCTTCTTTAAGCTGCTGCCTGTTCAGGGTCGCCACAGTGGATCATGCATCGTCCGCACATCGATTTGGCAGGGTTTGTTTCCGCCATTCCTGGCGCAATCCTCCCAAATTTTTCTGGGCTTGGGACCGGCACTTAGACTTGTTGGACATGCAAATTAATAGGTTCTGGGTAAATCAGGGCCATTGTGTGAAATATAGTACATACTATCAAAACAGTCTTAGGCCAAGTGTTGCACATTTCTTAACAATTAACCTTTCCTGTCCTTAACAAGCATTGCTTAATCATTGCTTAATGATTTCAGATACGAAGGTACAGTAATAGCTGGTTTAAATTGGAAATTGAATTTCCAGTGCATGTATGTGAAAGCTTTATGGGCTGAAGGGAGTGGCCCATTTCTAACAAAGAACAATCACCAGTCATTGCTATTCTGACTCAAGGCAATTAAGTTAAATCAAATTCTCTTTTAGACATAATTTAATAGACTCCTTAACAGCCAAGTCAGTTGAGTGGGATACTTCAGATCCTGGAATGAGAAAGATAGGTGCACAGGGAATTATAGATTTTGGGTTCTTTTCCATTCCCCGCAAATGCTCCCAATGGATTAAAGGTCATTATCCAGCATTGCAGTACATAACAATAACCTGCTATGGTCTGTAAATGTGGTCTCCATGAAATCTTTCTAACTATTGAATGTAGTAAAAAAAAAAAAAAAAAAAAAAAAAAAAAAGCAACAAAAGGCTTTGCCCATATAATTACTCTTTTGTCTTATTCTGTAGTACAGCATAATCTTCTTTTTCTTCTTTTGCATGCTCCCATTAGGGGGTCGTGACCCCAGATCATTCATCATCCACATGTTCAATTTGTCCTTCCTGATGCTCCCCTTCCAATTTATCCAGGTTTGGGACCGGCAATAAGACTGCACTAACTTGTGCACCCTAGTGGCTGGGTAACCACTCACACTCACATTCACAATTCACCTCCAGAGTACACAACTCAGACACAGGGTTTCAAACTTCACACAGAAAGGTGCGGATCGAACCCGGGACCTTATTCATTTTCATAGTTAATTTTGCTGTAACAAAAACGCAAAAACAAAAACTTAGTGCTGGTCAGTATTTTACAACAGAGAAGACACCAGTCCAATACCCAGCATCAGTATCGAGCAAATAGCAACAAAAATGCTGAATTGTATACCAGAGACAACATATCAGATCTTGCCACAAATGGCAAATATTTTAAAAAATATATTTTTTCGGATGGTTTTAGTATCGGCATTTCAGTATCAGAAAAGAAAAAGTGGTATTGTTCCATGTGTAATTCATAACTACTGTTTCAGAGGTTGTAAGCAGTTGTCACAGAGTGTTAAAGTGCACTGGTTAAATATACACACTCCGGAACCTATAATTATAACCTAGAACTCTGATATGCCTTTCACTTTTAATGCTTTATAATTGGTACATAAGTATCCTGCAGACAAGAACCCATAGACAAATAGTCCGTACTGAAGACAGACAGCAAGTGTCCCTTGTGGGAGAGTCTGTACAGACAGCACATTGATTGAGCATGATTCTTCCTACACTCTTAAATGAAACCAGACACGAAACAGTCTAAGTATGAAGTGCTATATCAAGCACAAAGTACAATCTTATTGCACTTATGCAGTATAAAGCTGCGTTTTTATTAAAGAATACGAGCGCCCATTGTTCATAAATAAATAAATAAATGGCAGACCATGAAACATTGGCATCGGTAGGATGCTAGATGCAGTAAAAGTGTTATAAAATCATCTTTATATTGAAGCCTTGCTCTAACTGAAGTGCTAATGTAGTTTTAAAGCATTCAATATTTCCTGTCTCATTGTTCTATAATTTCTCTCATACTTAGGATCTAAATGTGTGGTGGTTTCCGTAGCTTCCTGCACACGCTGTCTGAGGTTCGATCCTGAGCTCGGGTTACTGACTGCATGGGGTTTTGCACGTTCTCAATTCATCAAATAAATAATGTGGACCTGTGTGTATTGTGCAGTGTTAGCAGAAAGAAAACTCTTCTGTTTTTTTATTATTAGTAGTATTAGTAGTAGTAGTAGTTGTAGTAGTTGTAATAGTAGTATTTGTGGGAAATAGCAGTACAGATTTCATTTTGTATGATGACCATATGAACAAAACCACAACAATAATTTCTGGACTGTTCCTGTATCTCTTATCCATAAATTGTTCCATTAGAGGAACCCTTTCAATTGTTGACAATATAAAGGAGAAACCACTAACGAGTCTTTTGTTAACAGACAATCTTTATCAGAATTAGAACTTCCCTGTGGGCACCACCGGCTTAGACACTCCAGTATATAAACTTTACACACACACACATACACATACACACAAATGCATACTAGTGCATCTCAAACAATTATAATAAATCATGAAAAAGTGCAATATTTCTAAATTTAAATTTAAATTATTAGAATATTTTATTTAGAGATTGAGTAAATTACTATTCTACTATATTTTAAATTACTATTCAAAGTGTAGATACCGTGCGTCTCTCGGTTTAGGTCGCTACATGGTCTAGTTCATCCACAATAATGCTGACTGCTGACTTGACAGTGCTGTCACAGTGCTGTAGCGAAGCATATTAATGGAAAGTTGACTGGAAGGGAAAAGTGTGGTAGGAAAAGGTGCACAATCAACAGGGATGATGGCAGCCATGAGAGGATTGTCAAGAAAAGTCGATTCCAGTACTTGGGGAGCTTAACAAGGAGTGCACTGAAGCTGTTGTCAGTGCATCAAGAGCTACCACGCACAGTCGTCATCAGGAAACGGGTTACAACTGTTGCATTCCTAATATCAAGCCACTCCTGAACCAGAGACAATGTCAAAAGTGTCTTACCTGGGCTAATTAAAAAATGAACTGGACTGTTGCTCAGTGGTAAAAAGTCCTAAGTTGGAAGCAAATTTTGAATTTCACTTGGAAATCTAGATCCTAGAGTCTGGAGGAAGAGTGGACAGGCACAGAATCCAAGGTGCCTGAAGTCCAGTGTGAGGTTTCTGCAGTCTGTGATGATTTGTCATCTGCTGGTGTTGGTCCACTCTTTGTTTTAAAGATCAAAGTAAACGTAGCACCTGCAGACTTTGCAGTGGGCAAAAACGACGCTCCACTGACCAGGATGATCATAGACTCCTTCAAATGTCACTCAACAACTGTAGGATGACATCAAGTGACCTACAAAAAGAATGGCAAATGACATGCCAAGTGCACAGCAAGGACAGTTCTCAACAGGCTCCTCCGGGCAGGGTTGAAGTCATGCAAAGCTTCTCTTCATCAAAGAGAAGCAAAAAAAGAGCCAGGCTGAGATTTGCTAAAGACCTTAAGCATTGGACTGGAGAGGACTGGAGAAAGGTCACCTTCTCTGATAAGTCCAATTTGCAACTTTTCCTGTCACCTGGTGGACACATGAATTGATTTAACACGTACAAGGTTATCCTGGTAGACAGCAGCTCCAAAGCATAAGAAGAGTGCATAATTGGATGGATGGATGGATGGATGGATAGGTAGATAGATTTAAAATCTACCAAAACATGATAAAAAAAAAGTCTTTTGTCTTGTATTCTTTGCCTTACTTTGCTTCCATCTAGGGGTCAGAAATGATTCACACTATAAAAAAAAATCCCTCTCAGTGAGCATGTCATTTAAGGCCAACACAAAAGACACTGAACAAGGTGAATTAAATAGCATATTTAATAATAATAATAATAATAATAATAATAATAATAAAGTAGTATAGCCTCAGTAAAAAAAATTCACTCTGTAATAAACATTTTAATGTACACCTTGTACATGTCTGTATTCTATGTACATCATAATGTTCAAATGTATAAAGCATACCCATGAAACTTCATGTTTTAGCACTGGACTAGCACTAACAGTGCAGTAATATTACTTTTTTCCTTTATTCAAATGAAGTTTTCATATCATTCTTAGTTGAGCTGTATCATCATATAGATAAAAATTAATTACAGTTATATCAGACTTCAAGTTTTACAACAAATAAAAACCACTTAATAATAAAGTTTCACCACTAACTCAAAATTTCTTTCCTGAGATTCTGAATGAATAACTAGGCGTAATTAAATAGCCTTTGAAAGCCAATCAGTCTGGTTGCTTGGTGACTCCAATATTTTTGTAACCCGCAGAGTCGGTTGTCCTATTTTCTCTTCTGCTACACCAAATGGCAGGTATTTAGTCTGCAGCCATCATCACCAACGGAGTGACACACAGCAAGGGCAATAAAGAACCATGACTTGTGGCTCTTTTAGTCTCTCCTGGATCCCGTTCACTGCCCAAATGCAATCAGATTGCCTATTTTGGGTAGGAGACTGTTTCACTGAGCTAACCAAAAGCAAAATGATGTTCCTCACAATAGATGACAGGTCTTTTAATAATTAGAGGGGATTAATTAAGCAACAAGGATAACTGATAACTGAACTGTTATCCACATGTATTGTTCGGTAGTGGTACCCGTTAGAATCTAAACAGCTTGATTTCATTAGGAAACCACATCGGATCTTTGCGGAATCGAAAGCGGGTGTAGATGAGACTACTGCACTGTACTCAAGCCCACCAGTCGAGCACTTTCATCCCACAGCTTCTGTGCCATCTCATCATCTTTAGCTTCTGGAGCAGGCTCCTTCTCAGCACAGTCACTGTAATGCAAACACGCACCCACATGAACGCTGAACAATTAAAACATTTTAATTATCTACGTCTTCCATGACGTTTTTCTAGCCAAAACATCCTGCATGCTTCAATCATTGCATGATTTCATACAAAGAGAAGTCCAAAGGAAAACCGTCATTTTTATTATTCATGTCATTGTTCTATTTTCCAAGATAAGTTCGTTTTAACTGAAAACTAAAAGAGGAAGCCACAGACACTCTCTTGTTGCTGATATGCTGGGGGGTTTTTTGTTTGTTTTTTGTTTTTTTTTTACTTTATGAGTCAATTTTCAGAAGGGATTATGTGCCTTCTCACACAATATACAAACACAAGGGAATTATTCCAAAATTTGAAGTTGTACTGACGTAAAGGGGGAGTCATCGATTCTGGAGAAAGATGATGATTGATATTTGAACACGTCGGCAAAACAAAAATACATACCTCCCTCCAGTGCTCCTTCAGAAGCTCCACCCTCCCAAATGGCAACAACACTAACAACGACACCCCCCATCTCCCCTATGCTATTATTAACGGGCAGGACAGGCAGAAAGTCAGGCAATCAATAGACAAGCATGGAGCTAGTCTATCGATTGGCTATTGATTGCATAGGCAAGCATGGAGCTAGTCTTCAAAAGAATTAAAGTCCTGGCAATTTAAACCCACCCCTTCTTCTGAGGCATCATGTTCAACTACAAATAGCTAACTGACGACGGGAGGTGTAGCAAATTCCTTTGAGAGAGAATGCCATCTCAGATTATGTATTCTTTTTTACAAGATTACGCGGGATCCAATGACTGAGCAAAAACTGAATGAATCTTCTGTATACGTTTCTGCATTACTTAATACTCAAAGCCTCGAAACATTTAAAGTACCTGGATGTTGTGGGGAAAGGTCAAAGTGGACACTGATCAGGCTAAGCAACATTACAAAATATTCATATGTCCAAGATGTAGTGGTATAAAAAAAAAGTCTTATCTATCTTATCTCCTTCACAAATTCTTATCAGGTAATAAGCACTTCTGAGATCAGTATTTGTGAAGACAGCAGCAGATTGTTCTAAGGCTGCTGGAACAAGGGGCAGTGGATAAAGACAGTTGACAGTAATCTGACTGAGGACACAGTAATCAATAAATGGATGCAGATGCCTTCCCTGTTTTTGGCTTGAATTGATGTGAAGGGTCAAATATAACCTCAGGCTAGGGCCCCAGAGATAAACTATTCTGCATTTCTTTTCTCAGTTGGGGCTAAAGGATTATTGTGGAATTTAGTTGGGATGTGTTGGAGACAAGGTAGATTGCTCAGTCATAAGTTATGTGGACAGAACAAGGACTTTCTACTTGCTTGTCACTATAGATTGGTTCACACTGGGGATTTGTTGCAGAGATTATTGCAATGGTAACTATACTGTAGGACTAGACACATACTGTAGGTCTCAATTCCAGGTGGTCATTTCTTGTAATGACCATGAACTTTTAGGGTCATGATGCTGAAACCATGGCAGGAGGAGGAGACAGATTAGTTCATTGTTAAAAGCCTGGGTACTGGTCCTGGTTCTGGGCTGTTCTACTTTGTTCTAATCAGACTTAATGTCTTGTGGTGAAAAGCAAAGATTTAGACAGATCTTTATCATACTTGTTGGGTTAAAGTGTAAGTAAATTTGGGAGTGACTGGTGTTATGGGAGCAGGACCAAGAGTGGCGTCTCCTAGCATGGCATAAAGGACAGATATTTGTTGCTGCTGTTCACCCACTATATGCCCTTAAACAGTGAGGGGTTGACAGACCACTTTAAACTTGCTACATCTATTTTAGTGGTAAAGTCTTCTGTCATGGTTGTTAGGCAGAGGAATGCAGATACAGTTTGAGCTTTTGTTAAAACCTTCCAAGAGGCTCAACGATTTTCAAAATGAAGGACAGACTTCCGCCATCAGGCATTCAGGCATCAGTGAACAGACCAGGGTGCAATCTATAGCTCCACTAGTGGTGACATGAGCTCCACTGAAACATGATTTGTGAAATTTTGGGGGAGCTCTAAAATATTGATATGATGACCAAATAAATGCCATTTTGGGCATGGGTTTTCTCACAGGTGTAAAATAAGTCAAATAAAATTATATTTAGAGCTTATTACTCATGAAAAAACATAGCCTGCTTGCATGCTCGGGACCGGAGTATTTATATGCGCGCGCGCGATCGCTGACGAGGGGGTGAGAAATCGCGGACCGGGGTATTTATATGCACGCGCGATCGCCGACAAGGGATGAGGGTGAGAAATCGCGGACCGGGGTATTTATATGCGCGCGCGATCGCCGAAGGGGGGGGGGGTCGCGGACCGGAGTATTTATATGCGCGGTCGCCGACGGAGGGGTGGGGGTTTCCGCGGCACACCTCATGACTTCTCACGGAACACTAGTGTGCCACGGCACACAGGTTGGGAAACACTGGGCTATAACCCATGTGAACATGTTAAACAATGTTTTTGAGTTGAGAAGCCTAATTTTAAGTTGATTTAATTAAACAGTCAAATGTTACTTTGGTGGTCCGTGGATTAT
>JAOVYU010000056.1:14444276-14455945 GCA_025674565.1 Synodontis membranacea | reverse complement strand
ACTATACATATATACATATATGTATATATAGTATGTATAGTGTTTGTTTGTTTGGTTGGGTTTTTTTTTACAGGAATCTCACAGTTGAAATGTTCGGGTTCCAGACTTTACAGTTAATAGCCTCGCTCTTGCTCTCGCTCTTCTGTGAGTGAATCTACTGTGGCAGTGTTTTAGTTTGTTTGTTTGTTTGTTAATGTGGCCAATTTAGTGGCGCCCCCTTTGGGTTAAAAGATCCATTCTAGGGACGCACAATCTCGCTATGACTGTAAAGATTTTAAAAGTATTATCTTTTCTGTGTTATTTCTTTTTTCTAAGATGAGCGCAATACAGACACATAAAGCCCCCCCCCCCCCCGCGCTCATTAATTGTCTACAACACTTCTTAACACAAACTTATGATCATGCATATGAGACAAGTTATGATTGTGATTCTGTCTGAAACACACTGCGTGTGTGTGTGTACAGTAAGTGTTTATTTGTACAGTATACACGGTCTATTGGGATCTATCTCTTCTCTGCCTGATCTCTTCCAGTTCCGACCGAGTCCCTGTTGCCGCCATGCTCCCGAAAGTGCCCAAGAAGCACTGAATGATTTGATGATTCGGCGAACGAATCACTTCAGAATGACTCGTTCGCTCTTCAAGTGATTCGTTCAGACAGATGAGTCGCAGTCCCGTCGACTCCAGTTCGTTCGCACCCCCCGTCGATGATTTGGTGATTCGGTGAACGAATCTTTTGAACGAATCTTTTTAGTGAACTGATTCTAGTGATTCGGTTCACCTAAAAGAACTGTCCTGCCCATCACTACTGACAACGCTCTGAACAGAACACCAGAAAATCCTGAATCACGCGATTGTGTGTGTGTGTGTGTGTGTGTTGATGAGCTCACGTGACCGTAACCCAGCCGCATTATTTGTGAAGGTGTGCTGGTCTAATTAAACCCGACACGTTGAAGTTCAACAGACCCATGTGACTACATCACTTTAGAGCGATACAGACAGATTTATTAAGATTTGTATGACAACTTTTGACTACTGGTGGTGGTCTGTTTTCACGTGCAAGCTTCCATTGTTCCAAAAACACTAACGCGCCTTTTCTGGGAGAGCAAAGCCAATCAGCACGTAGTGTTGGAGCAGGATGTGACGTAGGCAGAGACGCCACCGTCGGTCGGCGTTGCTGAAAACGGAAAACCATCACGACGTCTCGTCGGTGACGTGCCGGGCCATGCTTATTTGCGCTTGTTGATCGTAAAGCGGTCGCTCCGTGAACGCGCTTTTGAAGGTGAGTGTTATCCGTGATGCCCTGCACGCGCTCTTTTCATGCCCTGAACGCGCGGGTACGAATTTCGCAGTTTGCCAGTCTTGCGCAGTGAACAAAGTGCGGAGGGTTACACAGAGGTGTAAAGCGGCCACTGGCTCCTGTTCCGCCGGGCGAATCAATTGAGACAGGAAACGTCACAAAGCTGCTCTGACATGTCTGTGATGAACACCTGAAGTCTCCATGCATTTCCCATTGTCTCACACACCTGAAAGTTACCCTGCCTCGTTCATAAATCCATTATAACCGCTTGTGTTATGCGTTTGTGATAGAGCACAGGGACTACTTTTTTCTCCGCCCCTTTTCAGAATTTCCCATGGATTTTACTGCTGTAAATGGCAGACACACACACAGATCTGCATGACACTGTCTCTAATGAATGTCTTTTGCTTTTCTTTTTCTTTCTTTTTGCCAATTGCATATAGTCTGTGTTTTTTGCAGTTAAAAGTAAGTAGAACTAGCTGAGCAGTCTTACCTGTCAATACAGACTTGTGTATAAATGAAGAGTGTTTCAGGTCTTCAGGCAGGTAGGTATTTCTGTAGCTGAGTTTTATTATAGTGAGATAATTAGGAACATGTGGTGTTGTTTTTTTTTTTTGTTGGTTTTTTTTTTTGGAGTTTCACAACAAACTTATAATTGTTGGTTTGGATATTCCCCGATAATGTTGTAATACGTGTGTCGTGACTGAATCGCAAGCAGTGATTTTCATGAGAATAGATTTAGTATTCATTACTTTATTCGTTGCAGTAAGATGGAGGAAGCAGATTTGTTTATGGAGTGTGAGGAGGAGGAGCTGGAACCTTGGCAACAGATGAACCAGGATGAGCCACAGGATTCCCCTGACACTGCTGAAAGTAAGGCCTCTCCTCTCTTATGTAGGACTTTATGAGTATTTATTCATTGTATAAAGGGTGAAAAATGATTTAAATCACTGTGCTTCATTTTGGTTTCTTTTGAAAGTCTTAAATCTGTCTAGTAATTCATGTGGAAAAGTTGATGAAATGTGCCTGTGTTGATTTTTTTTTGTTGTTGTTGTCGTCAATAATTTGTTGCAGAGTAAAGTATTTTTAAAAAGGAGATTTTGTACTTTTTAAATTGCAATTTCTTTGCATATAAGTAATGCTGTAGGACTCGAGGACATTCGTGGTCTCGAGACCGGACTCAAAACCACCTTTTCACTTGCCCAGTATCGTCACGTAACCGAAAGCAATGTCCCCTACAGAAATTTCACTTTTGAATATTAGCAGGGCTGAGGGTAAATAAGTCTAATTAAATCCACAGTCTTGAAAACAGTCTTTTTTAGGCCTCAATCTTGACTCAGTCTTGCTTCCTCCAGAGACTCTGTCTTGACCCCCTCAAAATCCCAGAGCCTTGGTCTTGACTCAGACTCGACCCTGTAAGATCTTGGTCTTGACTCAGACTCGACCCTGTAAGATCTTGGTCTTGACTCAGACTCGGTATAGGTGGTCTCATCCCCATCACAACATTTAGGTACTTTTTGGCCTTTTTTTCCCTCAGGAGCTCTAACACCATATGTGTCCAAACCAGTAGTGGTTTCCAGCATTCCTCCAGCCAGCACTCATGTGAATACTGTCCCATTGCTCACCAGTCCATGTAAGTCTCTGTTTTAGGTTCGTTCATGTGGCTTTTAGATAAGGTTGTCACATAAGCATGCAATGTTCAAGACTGTTTCTTATTTCATTACTTTTCCAGTGCCAGCAGCATTACCTGCAGGCATCTCTAAAGGTACACCAGGTCAGCAGTTGATCCTGACCCAAGGTGCTGGAGGATTGACACCTGTGGCTTTGTCCCAGGTGATTCTTCCTGGCACCTCGCCCGGTGCTAGTGTCGGTAGCAGCCAGCCCATCTACCTGACCACGCAGGTGCAGACTTAATGAACTCACAATTAGGCAACCATTAATTTATCAGTAGAATGTAGAAGCACTAACGTCTGACAAGTTATATGGCCTGCAAGACATCTGTAATTTGTAATAGCTTTGCAATCTTTTTGGTTTGCAGAGTATCCCTGTCCAGAATATCCAGTCAGGCCAAAGCCCACTGAGCATTGTGTTAAACGTCCAGCAAGGCCAGACAGTTCGGCCCATTACTCTGGTTCAAGGTACGGCAGTTCAGTAAAAGTGGGATAATAAATGTTGTTTTTTTCTCTTTCTTCTGCTTTAGTGTGAAAAGAGGACAAGATTAGTATACTTGATTGAGTTTAAAATGTGTGTCTAATTTTTGCCAATATGTGTATTATTAGTAGTATTTGTAGATTCTTTGTTTGGTTATTAATGACCTTTGTTAACTTTGTTCATTTTTGTAGCACCTGGCACACCTGGACTTTTTAAGCCAGCAGTTGGTACAACTCAAATAATTACCCCACAAGCTCAAATGAGGCCTACAACCTCAGTAGTGAACCGGGCACATGCACAAGGCCCCTTCACTACTATGCAGATTCCTGCCACCCTCACCATCCGAAACCCTGCTCCAGCCAGTCAGCCCAGAGCAACGTCTGTCCCAAGCTCCCAGCCTTCCACTCAACCACAGCCACTGCCCATTAACACCCAGACTAAAATTGGTTGGCAAACTTTAAGTATAAGTACTCTTCTAAATGTGAAATGTGCATGATCTTGGGTTTTTAGGAATTTGAGATCAGCATTTGTTATTGTGGCTTTTTATTGTAGTTGATCCTGTTTTGAAGATGTTAATTTCACAGATCAATTTTGCACACACAGAGCTGTGCAGTAAATCAAGTCTAGCTGTGTAAATTACAACCAGTGGTGGCCACAGGACTGAAAATACTTGCAGTTTTTAATGTATTTACTTTCAAAAATACTTGTTATACACAGGCATATTGTGATGGTCAATATGTTTAATGCTGGGTAAAGTGTTTATATGATTTCTTTATCTCGGGTCTTTGACAGTGGCCGTCAAACAAAGAGGCAGCAACTTGGATGTGCAGAACCTGATGAACATTGTGAACTCAGTCAGTATTCCTGCTGGGAGTCAGCCTCAGACCATTGTTGTCATGAGCAATCAGAAGGCTAATGGCTCTGGGTGTGCTGCTGTCCAGACAGCTCTTCCTTTAGCTCCGAGCAAAACTCTGCAAGGTATGCAGTACTTTTGGATATCATTTTGTGTCAGCACACATTGGCAGCTGACACATTTGCAGCCCCATTGACCTTCACATATTTTGCAAAAGAGTTTCACAAGAGTTCTAACATTTCGGTACGCTGATAGAATTATCATTCAAAAATATGCAGTTAGTGGAAATTACATATGAATCTGGAATGGCTCGTAGCTGTGTAGGTGTGTTGAACTCTATTAACTGACACCCCTGGAAGCTCTGTTCCTTTTCCCTCATCTCACATTACTGCCTTTTTTTTTTTTTTTAGACCAGTGCTCAGTTTTGGTTTGTTTTTTTTCTCACTTGAAAGATGCAATGATGCATAACCCTCACTTTCTCTCAAAGTAAATAGAGAATGCCCTGAACGTTTAGCCACAGTGGTCAAAAGACAAAAATGCTGTGTTCAACTGGAGGTCATGACTTGTAATTTCTGATCTCCAACCAGAAGATGCCAAAGAAAAGCACTTGATTTCAATTTGAAATTCCTACTCAGGAACTCAAAGTATTCTTCTCAGAGATCCTCTGTGTTCAGATAATCATGTCAGATCAACATGGCTACGCACAGCATCATAAGCTAAAAAAAAGGACTTCGTAGCTATAGATGAGTTGTCCTGTATAAACAAGTATACTTTAGATCAATACAGACACATTTGGCGGTTAAATCTATATGACTGATTATACAGTTCGCTGTTTTGAGAAGGAAAATGTACGTCACCTGTCACAGTCAGTTAGCTTGTTATTAACAAAAGACGAATATGGAGTCCACACATTGTTTTTACCTTTCAGGGTTGACAGGCTTTGAAAATCATGCTATTATCAGTTTGGTACATTAATATATGGATATATGAAACCACCTGAATGTGTTATAATGACTTATTTTAGGTACTTCTATATCGCCAGTATCCTACCCATGTCCACGATGTGGAGCCCAGTTCAAAATGGTGGAAGCACTCCGGGGACATATGTGTGTAAGTACCCAAGTACATGACCACCCAACACAAACCCAGTTTCAAAATGCCAAAGAGAGAATTGATTATGAGTTGGGTTATCTTTCTGTGCTATAGTTTTGCTGTCCAGACATGACTCATACAAGCACAAAGAGCGAAGTGCCCACTCATTCAGAACAAAATCAGAGTTCCCCCGTCAAGAAAAAGACTGAACGCGTCACGAGTCCAGGAGAATATCAGTCCAGGATCGTCATGTTGGTGGATGACTTCTATTATGGAACCTATGAGGGAAATCGAGAATATGTGCCCACAGACAACTTAAAAGAGGCTTCATCATTCAGATGCTTCACTTGTGGCAAGAAACAGAAGAACAATATCAGGTTTGAAATATGTTAATTTTAGCAATGGCTGAATTGTGATTTTTTTTTTTTTTTTTTTTTTTTTTTACTTGGCTGAAGATCATGAAACGTAATGACGGCCTGTCTGTATGTCTGTTTGGTCTTCACTGTCTGGTCAACTGCAGCAACTTTGAACCTCTTGTCTTCTTGCAGGCTCATGAACCACATGAAGTACCATGTAGATGTAGAACAGCGGAATGAAGAACACACATCCTGCCCACACTGTTATCGCCAGTTCCCAACTCCATTTCGCCTTCAGTGTCACATAGAGAGCGTCCACTGCACCGTAGAATCAACTAGTAAGGGAGATATCTTACTACCTACATACATATACAGTTACTAATTTTAAAACACTTTGCAAGCATGATGCATTTATTTCCCTCCACTTTGGATATTAGCTGGGTTTCAGTTGCAGTGTTGACCAAAATAGAAGCTGTTTGATTATTTATTTATTTGTTTGTTTAGTCGGTCGGTCAAGAAAATTGCGAATGGTCTTGTGTTCCCAGTGAGTGATGTTATGCAATTAAAATTTAGGTTTCTCCCGTCGCAATAGTCATTCAGATCTCTGACCATTTCAATTTTGTGAAATATTGCTTTGTTGAATCATTTGGAAAAACCACTTCATGTGAGCATATAAACTTTTTCTGATATTTGAAAGTTTTTTCTAAAATCATATGTTTCTGTTGCTTGTTTTTTTAGTTCACAATTTCAAATGGCAAAAGAAGCAGGTTACTGAAACCCTGGCTATTGTCCAAGTCCCAGTGCAACAAGAGCTTATGGTGTTTTGCCATCCAAAGATCTATTTATTTCTATGTTAGAATATATAATGTAGTTTGTTCTGTAAAAGAAATGTCATTAAACTATAGGAATTGGTACAAAACAGCTTTTACAGTCATCAGGAAATACAGACTCTATGATCATGCAGATTTGGAAATTGATAGCCTCTTATCTTTAATCACACAATAGCATTTGCTGGTCACATGTTCAACAATAAGTGAGATTTTCCATAGGGAATTGCAGCTTCTCCTGTTCCTCTAAAACGGCGGTCCCCAACCTTTCTCGTACCACGGACGAAAATGCATGAAAATTTTTCCGCAGACTGGGTAGAGGCACGGGGGTTCGCGTAGCGGGTGTGGAGCTTGTGTATCACCTGATGCGATGAACCCCGTAACTTAGGATGGATAGGAATTTTGGGTGTTTTCATTTAAATGCAGCTTTCTGGCAGTCCCATTCTGGCCCTTCTGCTGTCCCATCGTTTCCTTGTTCCTTCCCGAAAAAGCTCTCCGGTGAATTTTGTTTTTGGCTTATTTTTTTTGCCAAGGTCGCTGATGCGTGAAACGGCGCACCAGAGTCAAGTGCAGTAGTGAGGCGAGGGCGGAAAGAGTCGTTTTTCAAAATAAGATCTAGAAGACTAATGAAAGAAAAATAACCATAATTTTAACCACGAAATATTTTCTTTGTGGCCCGGTACCAAATGATCCATGGACCGGGGGTTGGGGACCTCTGCTCTAAAGAATGCAGAAAAACAAGCTGTGAAATTCCCATTCATTCAGAAAGTACATGTTGTTACAGTTTAAAACTTGAGCAAAAACTTGAGTTAAATCTTTAAGTAAAAATAATTTAGAGTTTTTATTTAGTATTTTTAAGTTTCAAGTGTAAACTGTTATATATCAAAGTTTTATGATTTACTTTTAGTTTTAGAACTACCGTATATGAACTTTCAAGACAACCGACAACCTTCAAATCCTTCAAGATGCTGTCTGTAAATTCATGTCTTATCACAGTCAAAACAGTTTCATATTCCACTGGTAGTGTTCTGCTTATTAAAGATAAGCCAACCCCTTTTTCACTTTCACTACAATATGGAGATCAGAGCATTGACCAAAACCAGAAAACAGCAACAAAAACAAAGTGTACAGGGTGGTGGTAATGCAGGAACAGTGTTGGGAAACACTGCTTTAAGACACATGTAAGATCTGTGTTGACCAACATTTAGTCTGATTTTGCGTTTACAGTGTTTTAACAACAACGTTGTCACAAAGCAGCTTTAAAGAAATCCAATCACAGATTTAAATTTGGATCTCTAATGAGCAAAATCACATCCATATGTCAAAGTATGATTATATATATATATACACACAGAGAGAGAGAGAGAGAGAGAGAGAGAGAGTGAGAGATTTAAGGCAGTGAAATACTAGTTAATGACAGGAAAAAGCAACACTCCATATCAGATTGATGCATGTGTTGTTTTGGGGTTTTGTTGTGTTTTTTGATGGATTCATGATTGCTTTACTTTTTGTGCAGCCAGGTGTAAAATCTGTGAGTGGGCCTTTGAGAGCGAGTCTGTTTTCCTGCAGCACATGAAGAACACTCACAAACCTGGAGAAATGCCATATGTCTGTCAGGTGAACTTTGTTTCATGAAGCCATTTCCTTTTTTTCTTCTTGTCATTTCAGTGTGTTTTTATCTAGTTAAACACGCCTGCGTTCTGTTTCCAACTGTGATATTTTCAGCTGTGCCAGTATCGGTCTTCATTCTACTCTGATGTGCACAATCACTTCTGCACATGGCACGAGGACACCCGGTACCTGCTCTGTATTTACTGTCTGAAGATCTTTAAGAACTCTGGAACATACCAGCAGCACTTCGCCCGCCATCAGGTACATATGGGTGTGCATTCTTTATATTTAAACTGTAGTTTCCAACTGTAGTTTCCACAGTTTTAATCTAACTGTGATTAAAAATTAAAAGTATAAATCATTTGCCTATTCTTTTTGCTTTTGCTTGCAGAAATCATCGGTTTATCATTGTAACAAGTGCAGACTTCAGTTTCTCTTCACAAAAGAGAAGGTTGACCATAAAGTCAATCATCACAAGACCTTCCGCAAGCCAGCTCAACTGGAAGGACTCCAGGCTGGGACTAAAGTATGTGTTTATACCTACATTTATATGAACACTAAAGTTTCAGTAGCATCTTTTTATAGGAACATGTTCCCAATGTTATTACATTTACAATTATGATGGTGTCGTTCTTCTCTGGTGTGGTTTAGGTCAGATTTATTCTATTTTTGCAGCTAGACAACTCTTTCTGTTGTTAACTCTCTGCCCAGGTGACTATTAGAGCATGCCAGGTGACCATTAGAGGGTATGCAGGGAACAAGAAAACTGCAGGTCCTAAAACAAGTAAAGACACTGAGATGCATCTAAGCCCCACTCAGCCTGGTCAAGCTACTTCTGAGCAGAAGCTGCTGCTACCACAAAGCAGTGGACTTGCTAAAAGGCAGATCACCAAAATGTACGGCTTCCTGACCAAGTTCTACGAGTATAGGTGAGTTCATACGTTTCTGTATTTTATGACCAGCTCTCAGCTGTAATGTTGAGTTCTTGTCCACTAGAAGGCGCTCTAGTGTAAAAAGCAGCACAAGTCATTGCTTTAGGGATTCAGTCAATCTACAATCCCAACAGCCTAGCAACTTATACCCAAGTTTCTCTTTTGAGTGTGGATGACCATGAAATTATGTAACACGACACATAAAATATGATTTGATTTGATTTGATGTGATTGTTGGGACGGATATTAAAACATGCAGTCGACTGCATACGATGCAAAAAATGAAAATGCATATATTATGTACAGAAGTGTTCCATATTAATTTAATAGTGTTTTCCTATTGAAAACCAACTTCAGGGTATTCCTTTGCTCATACAGTATGCACCTCATTAAAATGTCTAAAGATTTTTAAACAGTCTTGTCTCATTTAAAGCAGGGAAATTTAAACACCGTTTGCTTTGAGTAGTTAAGAGTCAGAGCTGGAGAAGGCTATAGTCAGAGATCAAAGTGTATTCAGGGATACAACTGTCAGGAACAAAATGAAATGAAAAGAACACTGGATACAAATACACTACCAAAGATTGTAAGAAAAAATGTAAACAGCAAGAGTATTCGTAGGTCTAGAAGCAAAGGGAATAAAAGATATCTCTCTACCATTTAGAAATCATTTTGATTGCACATTTGGCCTTTTTTTTATTACTGGATCTTCTAACATGCATTAAATCATTTTAATTGTTCTGTTTAAATGTTTCATTTTGATAGATTTCCCTCAAGTGGCTGGAACAAAAGTAAAATATTTTTTAGAAAATATGTAATTTGCAGTGTGGGATTGTTTCAGGGATCCTTTTGATTTCTTCTTGCCGTAAAGTCCTGCCAAATTTGTGGACTGTTCTGTGGGGTTGTCAATAATTTATGCGCTGGTTGTTTTTGGAATTCAGAGAAATAATGAAAGGTTTGACAAGCTATTCGCTTCCTTCATTAGTTATACAGCACCACAACAAATTGAGACAACGAGTATGTCCATACTGTTCACAAACATTGAATGTTGAAACAGCGTTTTTCATTTTACTTTGAGCTGTCCCTGTACACTCAGGAAGAAATTATTAAACTGCCCAGTTGCTTGTCACAGAGGTGTGGTACTCCAAACGGTACACCTTTTGTACCTTTAGTATAATCTTGTACTTGAGAGTAGTATAGTGCACCTTTAAAACTCAGTTAAAATTATACACTAAAGGAAAATCTACCCTCAAACATCGATGAAAGAAGTTTAAACCGATTGTTAACTCAGAATTTCGTTGGAGTACATTTTGAACAATATTGAAGATCACACGTTAATTAGAAAGATTAATACGGAAATCGCTCCAGCTGGATTAGTACACTTTCATAACTTTGGTATGCAATTACATATATAATGGTACAATAGATTCAAGAAGTGCAGTGTGTGTGTGTGTGTGTGTGTGTGTGTTTGAGAGAGAGAGGGTCATCGTTGATGAGCTGATTTTTGTATTTCTTTCCTCAGAGCACTGTTAGGGAGACAAAGGTGTATGGAGTGCACCTTTGACGTCCCAGATTTTGCCAATCACTATCCGACGTATGTCCACTGTTCACTGTGCGCATACAGCACGTGCTGCTCCCGTGCATATGCCAACCACATGATCAAGTGAGTCAGCTTAGCTGTCTTATGTGTGTCATTGAATATCTGGAAAGTACTGAATAGTAGATGTGCCACTATAACGCTCAGTAAATACTGCATCTGTGTATTATTTTTTTTTTTTTTTACTACATACTGTTCAGTATAATGCCATGTTCATAAATGTTTTGTTTCAACTTTATACCAGCAAACATGTTTCAAGCAGAACTCAAAAAGCTCGTTCTAAAAAAGGCTTTTTAAGGTAATGCCTTCCGTTCATTGGTTCTTTCTTTATTAGTTGTAAATGAAGAAACTGAGCACTGATGGATTTTTAGCTAAAAGTTGACTTATTTTGCAGTTGGTTAAAGCTTACATGTGTTTGGTGTAACTACAAGACTACGTCAGGAGACCTGATGGCCAAACACTTGGCCGAATTCCCAGATCACTCTTGCTGTGTTTTCCGTCTAAAACGTGAGTAGGATTTCAAGCATCGCTAACACATACAGTGCATTCTCTTAGAAACCGAACACCGATGCAGTTTTTTAAACAGAGTTAGCTTCAGCAGTTGTTAAGTGAAACAGTCACTTTGCGAGATAAAATTGTAAGATATCATCCTAAACACATTTATGTATATACCCAGTGAACCATACGGGAATCCCAACTTTTTTATTCATATTTTCTCATTTAAGGCAGCCTTCATAATTGTACAGTTAAATAAATATATATTTACAATACCAGTCAAAACTTTGGACACACTTTCTCATTCAATGGTTTTCTTTATTTTTATTATTTTCTACAATGTAGATTAATATTGAAGACATCAAAATGATGAAGTGACGCAGATGGAATTATGCAATAAACAAAAAGAAACAACCAGAATGTTTTATATTTTAGATTCTTCAAAGTAGCCACCTTTTGC
>JAOVYU010000056.1:14428527-14442415 GCA_025674565.1 Synodontis membranacea | reverse complement strand
AGTTCATTCTGGTGTAAGTTTCTCTTTATAGTGATTCTGTTGAATCTACCCGAGACGTCTTCGTGACCTGCTGAATGGTTTTTATTTAAAGTATTTTTGCCATGTAGGTTATCTGAGCTGACCAGTGCATTCAGGCTTTAAAACCAATTTGGCTATATTTCTGATTTTCCGTTTTTCATTTGATGATGCCCTGCTATTCTGTCATCACTTCTCTGGCACATTGTTGACTTTTCATTCTATTAATAATGCAGTCAATGTGCAGTTATCATAAAAATACTACTTTTCTGTATGGTTCACCAATTATCAGTGTAAATACTTTAAAATTACAGCTGATATGCACAAACGCCACAGATAGTACTTCCTTTCAAATCCTGGTCCATTTACAGACTGCACTGTCTGAAGGAAAGACTGTTTGGTTTTCCAGTGTGCTCTGCATGCATATTACAACTTCATATAAGTATTAGGCATAGCTTAGTTGTAGAATTTCCTAATGACATTTTTCCACTATCCTGCTTTATCCCTGCTGGGCCGTTCAACACTGACTTGTATTTTTATTACACATTTTAAATGGGACATACCCAAACTGACCACCCGCTGTAGTTTGGCATACTGTAAGTGCAACCACTGTAATGGTAATGTCATAGTCAACAAATTGGCTCAAATATGTTGACATTTAGGCTCATTCTGTGCCTGTATTATGAAAATCTGGTTGTTTCGTCATGCCAAAGTATAGCATTGCTAACAGTCCTTTTTCTGCATGCTAGTGGAAAAGTGTCATGATATAATATACCTATATATTAAATATTAATGGCAAACATTGCATACACAATTCCTGCTGTATACCATCAGAATGAAGACAGCCACACGTTTTTCTAAAATACTTTAACAGGAACTATTTTAAAAGAAAAAAAAAAAGGACTATACAACGAGGAACTAAGAAACTACTTTCGAGCTTCTTACTCTTTCATAAAAAGGTAACTGGCACATGGGAACCACTTTAGCATTAAACATAGTGTTGTAAAGTGGAGTAGTAGTGGTCATAAGGCTCCAAAAAAGAAGACTAACTGTGTGTTCCTATGATCCCTCCCCTCCCCTACAGAGTGTCTGGAGACTGATATTGAGTTCTGCCAGTTGGAGGAGGAGGAGGAGGAGGAAGTGGAAGGAGCTAATGATGTTGATGCAAAGCCTGACTGGTTGTCCATGAAGAACTGGAGTGTTCCAAGCGATGGAGGATCTGTGCAAGAGTTCACAGAAAGCAGCGGGCCACAGCATTCAATGGCTAAAAGCAGTGATGTCCTTGAGTATTTCCAGCTACTATTCCCTGACAGCCTCATAGAGCAGATTGCTAAGGAGACCAATGCTTATTCTGAGTATCAGCGCAATGTAGGCAGAGGGGACCCCACTTGGCAATCTCTTACCAGTGAAGAGGTCAAAGGCTTCATAGGCCTGTCCATTCTGATGGGACTGCAAGTTCTTCCAGAGCCAGAAATGTATTGGTCCTGGGAGCATTACCATAGCTGTTCCACATTCTACAGGACCATGTCTGCAGCACGCTTCAAGCAGGTCAGCTTGCATATTCGGATGAACAGCATGCTTGTAAAGGAGGACCACCAGAATGTGGACAAGCTGTCTTTCTTCCAGCCCATGTTGAAAATCCTGGAGATTAGCATGCGCAAAGCTTACAAGCCAAACAAATGTCTGACTATTGATCGAACCTTACTGAGATCTCATGAGAATGCAGCTGATGGGGAGAAGTGTAGAAACTCTCAACCACGAATATGGCTCTTATGTGATTCAAAGTCAGGGTACTGTCATAAATTGTTAATCCTGACAAAACAGAAAAAGAACAGAGACTTGGGGAGTTTGGTTGTGCCATATCTGGTAAAGGGCCTTGAAGGTCATCACCACCAGATATTCATGTCAAACCTGCTAACAAGTGTTCCCCTAATGAAGGAGTTGCACCAAAATAACATATACTGTTCCAGCTCCATCACCACATGTAGCGCAGTCCTCCCTAGAGACTTCTGGGATCAGCCTGCATTGAAGAACACTGGGGATTATGTTCAATTTGAGCACCCCCCTGTACTGGTCACCAGATGGAAGGATGCAAAAGAGATGGTTTGTATTTCTACAAATGCTGTGGCTGGTCAGCCAGATAAAGTGTGGAGGAGGTCCACCAGTAAGGCTGGGGAACTCTCCACAATTTCAAGACCACTGACTTTTAAGCTGCTGCAAGATAATATGCGTGGAGTGGACATCTGCAGTCAACTCCTAGCCTGCAACCAACTAGGAGGATTGGTCCTGGACACAAACTGGCGGCGTCTCTTCTGGTTCCTTGTCAACTTGAGCATCATAAACTCCTTTATTGTACTACGAGAGACTCGGAAAGGCAACCCGCCTGGATGGCTTCAGGGAGGCCATTTCTCTCAGGCTAACTACCGAAAACGCTTGGGATACCAGCTGGCCAAGTGTGCCGAAAGACAAGCTCTTCAGAAGGAAATGAACAGTGACCAGTTGCATCAGCGAAGACATGAGGGTAGGACAGAAGCTTCTACGACTTCTGAGGTGTTCAGGCATTGTTTAGCCAAAATTATTTTTAAGCCAAGATGATGTAAGATTTGTGGCCTAAAGAATAAGCATCATGAGAGTGTGTATGGCTGAAATGCATAGCAGGTCAACCTGTGCATACCTGATGCTTCTGGGACTACCATGGTTTCTCTGCAGGCTTCAAAGGTTATAAGGCATAAAAGCCAGAGTATGAATGTTTAATGAATGTTTACGTTAAAAAGGTTAAGAGTTCTAGCATTTTCTTAATGATATTCATTGGTATGAGATATCTTATCTATTTTTATTTTCTCCACAGGTAATATTAAGATTGAAGTTATGGAGCCTAAGAGGTATGTCTGTTATTTGTATGGGAGTACTTAGATAGACATGGTATTAAATAGACTTCCATTGCTTGTCGGCTACATTAGTTTTGTGTTTCAAACACAAAACTGATAAAGCAAACTTCAGACACCAAACCATGTCTTAGCTATCACGTTTTGGTTTGTGTGAAAAACTCTGTACAATGAGTGGCCAGTTTATTAAGTATACCTAGCATATAGATGCACGTTGTAGGTATACAGTTACAGAATTGTAACCCAGCTTTTGCTGTACACAATTGTCAGTCCTTTATATGAATGGAAAAAGACATGCTGACCAGATATTATTTGAATGGTGAACCACTCTAACCATTCCAGTGACTTTAGCCCAATGCTCTGTAGACCTTAGTCCAGAAAATACAGTAACACTTATATCTTCTTTCAGGCAACATACTCAACCAGTCCAGGACTACACTACCTTTAAAAACTTTCCCTGTGGCTTGGCAATGGAGGATTCTTCTGAGATGAATGAAGACATTGATCAGGAATTGGCCCCTCTGGGGTCATCAGATTCAGAATTTGAGACAGATGACAGTAGTCAGCAGGAGGCCTTTGAGATTGGAGATGAGCACAAAGGCAAGGAGTCTGCAGCAAAGCCTAGTTTTCCAAAGCCTACCAAAGAAACTGAGGACATGCTGTCTGTTCGTCGGCTTCGAATCCTGCTGTTTGCATTGTGCTCTGGGATCCAGAAAGCAGCCAAGAATATGGACACAGAACCTGAGCTCATTAGGGCTTGGCTTCAAGATAAAGAAAAAAAACTGGACTGTGAGGGTCAAGGCACCACCAATGAAGAGGCTGTGGAGCGTTTGGTAGAGTGGGTCCTAGTCCAGCGGGAGCAGCAGCATCCTATCAGGGAGGATAACCTTTTTCAAAAAGCTTCTGAGATCCATAGTCAAACGAATCAAGGCAGTTCCTTCCGTATTTCATATGAGTGGGCAGTGACCTTTATGCTGCAGCACAAGCTGGGCTTGCACAATATTGGCATGTCTGGTCATCAGCTACCACGCAAAATGGAGGAAAATTGCCGAGATTTCACAGGGTTTGTGCATAGACAGATTAAAACACACAATGTTCCGCTTTCTGCTGTTGGTGCTATGGATGAGCTTTCAATTTTTGTCGACTTTGACCGACTTGTTGATAGTACAGGGACTTCCAAAGACTCTGCGTTCAGATTAGAGGGCACTGGGAAACCATGGATCAACATTTACCTGTCAGTGCTGGCCGATGGTACGATGTTGCCCACAATGCTGTTTATTAAAGGCACCCCTTCAGATAGTTTTAGCAAAGGCCTGTCAGACTTGGTACAGTTTGAAGCAAGAGTTGAAGGTTTTTCAGAAAAAGAAGAACTGGAGATTTGGACTGCAAACGTATGGCAGCAGTATTTAAACTCCCAGAATGGGAATAAGGCCATGCTGGTTATTGATGGCCATCATAGCCACATGACAGAAGACTTCCTATCCACCTTAAGTGAAACCCAGACCTTACCTATGGTTATTCCATCTGGGTGCAGCAGCCAGCAACAGCCTTTGGAAATGTTTGTGTGCCCTGTGCTGAAAAAGTTCTTGCTGTGTCGCTGGTCTCAATTGGCAATTCAAAAGAGAACAGCTGAGGTGAAGCCTGAAGACCTGGTCCGGCTTCTTATGTCCTGGTTAGAGGAGGCCTTGGTTTGTTTTTCTAGCAGGTCTCACGTGATTCAGCACTCATTCTGCTTCTCCAGACTAGTCACAGAACATGACGAATGTAAAAAAGAGACTGATGCGCAGTTGAAACTTCTGAATACATTGACCGAAGCCATGCTTGGGCCCGAGGTCAGTGAGTCACAGTCAAAGTACATGGAAGAACATGTCCAAGGCATCCTGGAGAAAAAAGAAAATGTAACCAGTGAAAATAAAAGCATTGTTGCACAACCAGAGAGGGAAATACTTGAAGAATCAGAAAATGACAGCAAAACAGAGAGTGAGAGAATTGAGATTGAACAAGCAGCACAGGAAATGAATGATAATGGTTTAGACGTGTCAAGTGACATTTCAGAGAAGTGTTCTCCCCTTCTTCCAGATAACTCCTCACAGTCACAAGCAGTACCCCATGTAATTGATAGAGTGGAGCTTCCAGAACCCAGTCTGGACCTTGATGCAACACAGATGGATGCTGGATCCAGTTGTTAATTTGCTACAGAAGTATGAAAAAAGTGTGAATATAGGTAGTATATATTTAATGTCAAATCATGACTTAATTCATTATCCTGAGGTGAAATTGTTTCTTGAAAACCTCAGACCTAATTTTATTGCATAAGTCTAAAGTTGTTGAGAGGTGATGACCTTTTTTAAACTATTTGTACTTTCTCCAAGATTGTAACTATTTTTCATTTATGCTTTTGGATGAGGATCTCTTGTATATAAATGTTTTGTTTCATCCACCCAAGTAAACATGGATATCTTCACCCTTATGTTTCGGTGCTAATGAAGTTACTATGGATACTAGGATGTATACTGAAATTGTGTACCTTTACAAGTCTGAAGAGATGAGAACTTTATTTGCTCCTCTGGAGTTAAACTACTTGAATTAAGCCCAGACCAATTAAAAGAACATAACATCCAAATATATTATCACTGGTAAACGTACATGGAGGTCCAGTTAGCATTATATACTGTAAGTGACATCATTCTCAAAAGTTCAAACAAACTTCTTTGTATAGACTTTTGGGGAAATTATTTAAAGAGGATCACCCCCTATTCAAGAAGGCTGTGGGATAGTGTGAAAAATCTGGGTTATTTTGAGATTTGTAGGTTTGCTCTGTGTCCATTGTGTCATTTCTACAAATTGTGTGGCAATTTGTAGAAATGTTGCTTGCTTGATGTCTTTCCCTGAGCCTGTGTAGCCTGCCTAGCCTGTGTTCTGACACGTATAATAGCCAGCATTAACGCTTTCAGCAACGTGCTACAGTAGCTCTTCTGACAGACGGGTTAGCCTTTGTTCCCCATGCACATTAATGAGCCTTAGGCACCTACGAGCATGTAGCTGGTGTCCTTCCTTGGATCACTTTTGGTATTTACTACCCACTGCATAAAAGGAACAAATCACAAGACCTGTAATTTTGGAGATGCTCACACTTACCACAGCATATCCCACAGATGCTTGATTGGACTGAGATCTGGGGAATTTGTAGGCCAAGTCAACACCTCAAACTCGTAGCTGTGCTCCTCAAACCATTCCTGAATCATTTGTGCTTTGTGGCAGGTCACATTATTCTGCTGAAAGAGGAAACAGCCATAAGGGTATACAGTTTCCTTGAAAGGGTGTATATGGTCTGCAACAATGCTTAGGAAGGTGGTACGTGTCAAAGTAACATCCACAATGATGGCAGGACCCAAGGTTTTCCAGCAGAACATTGCCCAAAGCATCACACTGCCCTGTGTTCCCCAGGTAAGTGACGTACACGCACCCGGCCATCCACATGATGTAAAAGAAAATGTGATTCGTCAGACCAGACCACCTTTCCATTGCTCTGTGGTCCAGTTCTGATGCCCATTGTTGGCACTTTCGGTGGTGAACAGGGGTTAGCATGGGCACCCTGACTGGTCTGTGGCCATGCAGCCCCATACGCAACAAGCTGTGATGCACTGTGTATTCTGACACCTTTCTATCAGAACCAGCATTAATTTCTTCAGCAATTTGAGCTACAGTAGCCCGTCTGTTGGATTGGATCTCACGGGCCGGCCTTCACTTCCCACGTTCATCGATGAGCCTTGGCTGCCCAAGACCATGTCGCCAGTTCATCACTGTTCCTTCCTTGAACCGATTTTCATAGCTACTGTCCACTGCAGACAGAGTTGCAGTTCTTGAGATGCTCTGACCCAGTCGTCTAGCCATCACAATTTGGCCCTTGTCAAAGTCGCTCAGATAATTAGGCTTGTCCAGTTTTCCAACACATCATTTTTCAATAACTGACTGTTCACTTGCTGAATAATATATCACACACCTTGTCAAGTGCCACTGTAACAAATTAATCAATGTTATTCACTTCACCTCTAATAGGTTTAGTTAGACCACAAACCATCAAGGACCATCAAGTATTTCAACTTTTGTAATCAGTTCTCAGGACACTTCAGATCCACCATAACCTGACCAGGATGAAGTGGTTACTGAAGAAGAATGTACATCATATATAGTAAATCTTAACATCTCTTAAAGCTTAAACATTTCATATGGGAAAGAATGCATGCTTACAAACATTTTCAGCGTATTATTTAAGTAATTTGTCCATAGTATTTTCAGTCCTTATTTAGTAATTGGTATGACTATAGACATTTTAAGTTCTAATTTGGCATACAAGTAATGTTTAAGCTAGAGATACATGAATACTCTTTTAAACTTCACCAGCACTCTAAACCAGAGGTCCCCAAGCCCCGGTACTGGGCCACAAAGGAAAAATCTTGTGGTTAAAATTATGGTTATTTTTCTTTCATTAGCCTTCCGGATCTTATTTTGAAAAGCGACTGTTTCGGCCCTCGCTTCACGACCACACTTGACTCTGGCATGGCATTTCACGCATCAGCGACGCAAGCTAACCCTTGGAAAAAAAAGTGCCAAAAACAAAATTCACTGGAGAGCTTTTTCGGGAAGGAACGAGCAAACGATGGGACAGCAGACTGGTCACAGACTGCAAACAAAAAGAATGCTGCATTTAAATAAAAATACCAAGATTCCTACCCAAGTTACGGGTTCATCGCAACAGGCAATGCACAAGCTCCACATCCGCTGTGAACCCCCGCGCCTCTACCTGGTCTGCGGAAACATTTTCATGCATGTAACCAGTCCGTGGTACAAGAAAGGTTGGGGACTGCGGCTCTAAAGGAATCCACGTATTTATGACAATAATAATGTTACCAAAAATTTATTTTCATTTTTAATTACCAAGGTACAAGAATTTGAAACCCAATCTCAAATAAACTAGAGAAGATGATGCACACACCTGGTGTGAAAGCTTTTGGGTTGCTCCTGAAGTCTCTTTTTTTTTTTTTTTACGACTTTACAAGAACTTTCTTGTGGAAATTTTTTTTGATGTTTTGATTTTATTGCGACATACTTATTTTACTGTCAGGTCAGCAATTTATCATGTCTGACCATGTCTATCATGTTGTGTTAAAAAACTGTCTCTAAGCAGTTTAACATGGGTAACAGCTAGTCTAGCAGTGTCTAGTTTGATTTTCCTTTTCATTTTCTGTTTATTTCCTGTTTTCTAAAGGATGAAAAGAACCAATCAAAAGCATGCATGCATGTTATCCCCTTTTACAGATCAGCAAAAGGTAAGATGTGTTGCAATATGTACAGTATAAATAGAAATGTCGCGTAGGCAGAGTTCTCCAAGAAACAAGGACTAGCTGTTTTCTCTGGGTGCTCTCTTCTTTGTACAATAAACTTGATTCTCAAGAAAAGAACATTTTATAACATTCTACTACATCCAGTCACTTCTTCCTTTAGGAAACTTTTCGCGACTTTAAACAGAATGGGTAGCTACTTATACATCTCGTTGTGTCCTAAATACCATTTAAAGACTTTTTAGGAACATTACGTTCATGCACATGTGGGCGAGCTTTTGCGAGTTGTGAAGACTCGGCTGTAGTTTGCAATTCTGAAATTGTGTTTCGTCATAAATTAAAAAATCGAAATTAAAATGTTTGGGTTTTTTTTGTCGACAGTGGGATTTTTTTTTTTAACAATCATGATGGCGCTAGCTAAATCTGCACCACAGATTTTTACATGAAATACCTCATTTGTTCAAAAATTGTCAATAAATTAAGTGAGTGTTTGTGGAGTAAACTGCCTTTGCGTTAAAACCACAGAACAAGATGTGAATCACGTCTATTTTCTCAGCTCCAACACCCCTGATTTACCTGGCTCTGAAATTCACGAGCAGAGTCAGGTGTTTTGGTGCTGTGCAAATAATGCAACAGCCGTGCAACAGCATTGTCTGTTCATCAGCTTCGATCCTGCTGTTTGCATTGTACTGTGTGATCCAGAAAGCCGCCAAGGATATGGACACAGAACCTGAGCTCATTAGGACTTGGCTTCAAGATAAAGAAAAAAGACTGGACTGTGAGGGTCAAGGTACCACCAATGAAGAAGCTGTGAAGTGTTTGGTAGAGTGGGTACTAGTCCAGTGGGAGCAGCAGCATCCTATCAGGGGGGAAAACCTTTTTCAAAAAGATCCATAGCGTGACTTCTGGTCACTAGGGGGATGTGGTAGGTGGAAGAGAAGGTTGCTCCCGTTAACTTTTTCAATTTTTTTCACTCCTTAATCATACAGTTGACAAAGTGATTAAACTGTGTAAGTTTTTTATGCATTTCGATTCTTTAGATTCGATTATATCATCTGATATAGAGAGAGGTAAGCACCCTCGACTGAATAAAGCCCATATTCAAAAGTCCCGGAGTAATGGAGGCCTGGCACTGCCTAATTTCCGGTATTACTATTGGGCAGCAAATACACGCTGCATTACGTTTTGGTTCTATTTCCGAAACAAAGATAATTGCCCATCCTGGGTGTCCATGGAGTTGAACTCTGCTACAAACTCATCTGTCTTGGCGCTGCTTCACTCCCTTCACTTCCAAACAAGTCAGTTGACAATCCAGTTGTCTAGCATATGGTGAGAGTATGGGCCCAGATGTGAAAGCATTTTGGCTTTCTCTTTTTTGAGGTTTCTCTCTTTTGAGTCCAATTTTATTAAATCCTTCTTTTCAACCATCTTTATCCGATCCTATATTTCAAGATTGGCATGGTAGGGGCATTACATGTTTTAATCTATTTGTTGATAACGTTGTATCTTTTGCTCAGCTTTCTGAAAATTTTAATCTCCCACATACACATTTTTTCAGATATCTCAGATACCAAATTTTCCAGAAGCACCAGCTGTAAGGTCAGGGGATACGTTCCTTACTTTACTTCCAACTCGTAAAGGGTTCATTTCTCTTATATATGACAAACTGGTGAGTATGAAATTTTCCTCTATGGATAGGATTAAAACGGCCTGGGAACAGGATTTAAATGCCATTGTCTGAGGACACATGGGATTTAATACTCAATTGTAGATTGTCTTCTACAATTTAAGGTTGTGCATAGGTTCCACATGTCCAAAGTCAAATTATCTCGTATTTATCCTAATGTGGACCCCTGCTGTGATAAATGTGGGCGTGAGGAGGCTTCCCTTATCCATATGTTCTGATCATGTCCTAACCTCAAAAGATTCTGGAGAGACAAATAGAACCTAATCCATTACAGTAAACCCTTGTGCATTCACCGGGTTAGGTTCCAGACCCCAGCGCAGATATGTGAAAATGGCAAATATTTGGTGGAGTCACTAAAAATGCTAATAAATGCTTATTTATAAAGTTTCAATTCTAAATATGACCCAAATCATGCTCCGAAAGCACTTTAGTTTTATTTAAAAGTTAGCTTAATACATTACCCTTAAAAAAATAATAATAAATGGGTTGACATAAAAACAGAGTACAGTATCACCTAATTCAGTGTTTCCCAACCTTTTAGAGCCACGGCACATATTTCACATTAGTCAAATCACAAGGCACACCACCAAACAAAAATGTCACAAAAAGTATATTTATTGAAATATAATGAAAATCCTGTTGAACACAAGTAGTTGAACACAACTCTAATACTGTACTGCAATCTTGCAGGAACTGAAGAATGACGAATATCTTCCTCTTTAGCTCTGAGCCTCTGTCTTTTTCAAGTAGTTAAGGCGTTGTACTGCCCTCTAGTTACAGGCAGAACTAACAGGCAGCCTTAAAATACAAATGGGGTGAAATTACAAGTAAAGACATACAGAGAAATAATGGTCAGCAAAACTTCGCGAATATGTGTTTTACCGTAGTTGTACTTTTTGGCATCACTGGGGACTCTGATGCACGTTTGACTGCGTCACAGTGTCGTACTTTGTCTTTTTGTTAAAAAAAAAAAAAAAAAAAAAAAGATAAGTGAATGTGTCATTAAACTATATTTCACTATGTCAGCTTATCTTCTTTTTTTTTTTCTATAAGCAATTACTGTGAAACTTACTTATTGTATAATAACCTTGTGTGTACTTTGTTTTTTCCTTGTTTCAAACTAATAAAAATATCTTTGAGAGAAAAAAAGAAAACTGCTTCTAAGCAGTTTAACAAGGGTAACAGCAGGTCTTGCAGTGTCTAGTTTGATTTATCTTTTTTGTTTATTTCCTGTTTTCTTAAGGATGAAAAGAACCAATCAAAAGCATGCATGCATGTTATCTTATCTCCTTTTACAGAACAGCAAAAGATGAGATGTGTTACAATATGTATAAATAGAAATGCCATGACGTCACAGGCAGAGTTCTAGGAGAACAAGGGCTAGCTGTTTTCGCTGGGTGTTCTCTTCTTAGGCCGAGTTGCAGTTTTTGAAATGCTCTGACCCAGTCATCTAGCCATCACAATTTGGCCCTTATCGAAGTCGCTCAGATTTACATTTACATTTAAGGCATTTAGCAGACGCTCTTATCCAGAGCGACGTACAAAGTGCTTTGTAGTCAAGATAATTGCGCTTGTCCAGTTTTCCAACACATCAATTTCAAGAACTGACTGTTCACTTCCTGCCTAATATACAGTGCAAAAGTATTCACCCCCTTGGCATTCTCTCCATCTTGTTCCCTTACAACCTGGAATTTAAAAAGAATTTTGCGGGGTTTGTATCTTTTAATTTACACAACACAATTACCACTTTGGTGTGTGAGTTTTGGTGGATGACTCTTTCTTGGCAGGTTTGCTGTGCTGCCATAACCTTTCCATTTTCTAATAATGTATTTAATGGTGCTCCTTGGGATTTTCAGGGTTTGAGAAAAAAAAAAATTTTTTTATAACCCAAGCCTGATCTGTACTTCTCTACAACTTTTTCTCTGACCTGTGTGGAGAGTTCCTTGGTCTTCACGCTGTCACTTGCATTGTGGTAGCCCTTACTTAGTGGTGTTGGACTGGTGTTAATTTTGGGGGCTATCAGAACAGGTGTATATATACTGAGATCATGTGACACTTGGATTGCTCACAGGTGGATCTTATTTAACTAATTAAGTGGCTTTGAAGCTAGTGGTTGTGGCTTCAAAGCAAAGGGGTTGAAAACATACTGTATGCACGCATCACTTTTCAGTTTTACAATTTTTTTTTTTAGAATTATTTCTAACACTTTTTTTTTTCCTTTTAACGTCATTAAACTGTAGTTTCTTTTTGTCGGTCCATCACTTAAAATCAAATTGAAAATCCATTTAAATTCCAGTTCGTAAGAGAACAAAATAGAGAGAATGCCAATGGGGGGGGTGTATTCTAAAGGAATCCACGTATTTATGACAATAATAATGTTTCCAAAAATGTATTTTCATATCGGTCATTTTTAATTACCAAGATACAAGCCCTTGAAACCCCGGCTCAAATATACTAGAGCAGGTGACGATGAACGCATCAGGTCTTTAGGTTTAGTAAATGATTGGCAGGATAACCTGTTTCCGCTGAGTTCAGGGTACATAACCACGAGTCTCTCTGGGACGACTTTACAGGAGCTTTCTACTGCATCCAGTCACTCCTTTCTTCAGGAAACTTTTCGCGACTTTAAGCAGAATGGGTACGTATATACATCTGTAGCCGGCTGCATTGAACATAGACTTAAGACTACGACTAATAGTTACAACTGACTAAAGATACCTAAGCAAGACTGTTGCATAAAATAAGCTGTGTTTATTTAGACTAATTCGCACTGAAGTATGGGGAAAGTAAGGCACTGAACAAGTCTAAAGAAAATGGCTGACAGCGGGCGCTCGGCGCAGAAAATATTAGGATTTTGGAAGAGTAGCTATAATGCAAAGTCGATTTTATTGAAACAAATTCGGTGATTAGGCTACAGTGCAAACAGTAGAGAAAAAAAAACACAAGGCTTGGAGCATATTTACTAAAACAGTTAAGTGTGAACCCTAAGCGTTAAAGACGCGCAGAAACGATTTAAGAATATGGTACAGGAGGCAAAGAAGAAGACACGGACACGGGGTTCGTGAAACAGTGTACTTTATATCTCCAGTCGACCCTCGGCACTTCGCGCTTCGACGTTCGCGGCTTCACTCTATCGCGGTTTTTTCCAATTCAGTATATTCATTAAAAAGTTGATCGAGACAGTGAAAATGATACAGCACGCGCTCGATTGTCTGAGTCAATGATGCACCCCTGTATTTAAATTAAAATGACTGTACGTATAGACTGTAGGCCTATGTGTAAATGATGCGTGCATTGCGGTTCATCATCCAACAAGTTGCACTATTTGCATAGATTAGTGGTTGTGTGTAAGAACTGTGTGTGTGTAATTAAATGTACAATAATAGTATGATATATTTGTAACGTCTAATATGTCTTATTTTTCTCTTTTTTGTCTAATATATTGGGTAATACGAGTGTAATGGTGACCAAAGGGTGTTATTTCATGTCTAGAGAGCTCTAATAATGCTTAAAAAAATCATATTTAGGAGGTCGTAAACAGGTTTTCTATGCTCTAACTACGAAAATATTCGATTCATAAATAAAGAATGCTACATCGCGGAAATAGAGTCTGGAACGGATTAACCGCGATAAACGAGGGTCGACTGTATATTATAGGAGCAGCATAGGCATATAGGCATATATATATGTGTGTGTGTGTGTGTGCGTGTGTGTATCGCAGCAAAGGTCCCAGTGCGCTCTGGCGTATGGATGGATACAATAAGATAGCCTACATGTCGAATTTATTCTCGACATTTCGAGTTTAATCTCGTCATGGCAAAAAAAAAAAATAAAATTCATGTGTGGCCCTAATACTCCGTCGTATAACTGTCAGTTCAGCTAGTTCCATAAAAGTGGCTTAGACTGTTGCTGACTGATATTTACGATGTCAGATGTTAATATTTGGGTTTATTATATAT
>JAOVYU010000056.1:14391430-14403046 GCA_025674565.1 Synodontis membranacea | reverse complement strand
ATATATAGTGTGTGTGTTTCTTTGCACTGAAAGGTATTTATTAACTTCTATTAGTGCATGAGGCTGTGCGTATACTTCTGCACCCTCTTGATCATGCATATGTAGCAGCCTCTAGTGTTAGAAAAATGTAATAGCAGGTAAATGTAATTGCAGGACTAAGTCAAGTGAGCTTTTTCATTTCTACAATACATGTGATTCAATACATAGTGAAATGAAATAACGTCTCACAGTAATGTCACATACTGTCTATTATTTTGGCATAATTGAGAGAGGAGTTATTGTTTTTAATGCTCACAAGGTCCAGACAGATAACACAGACGGAGCGTAAAATGTAAAATCATATTAAAGGAACATTTAAAGTTTGATTAGGCCAGATGTGGCTAGATTAGATTTGGCTTTGTGGAGGGAATGTGTTTTTAGCACCAATGGAAACTCCGTGCTGAGAGTGAGTGAGTGGATCATCGGTTGACTCCGTTTGCCCAGTGCAGTTTTAGTTGATCACTGTTCTTTGACTTTTACTTAAAGTACTTTTCAAAAAGATATAGTCGATGGTACTAACATTTCCCAAACAACTACAAGTTGAATTTGCTTTAATTCATATTGTTTGCTTAATTCATATTTTCAAAACCAGTAGCACAAAAGAGAGCAGAAATGGCACATGTTCATGCCATCAGAGTTTCTAAATGTATTTGGGGAAATAGAATGCACACACATACTTATTCATATTTATTTATTGGACAAACTACTCGTAGAAGTGCCAGGTAGAGAATTTTTGCTTTATTTCATGCAACAGCATCTTTACCTCATTGTCCAAGAAGTACACCTTAGAACTTTTGGTATGATTGACACAAGCAGCACTGTGAGCAGACTACAGTGTTTGTCCGGGGAAGTTTTAACCATACATACAGATTTGAGGGTGTTTCTTTATGCAAATGAGTGTGGCACTGCACATCAATTTAAAATGTTTTGGATTTGTTAATGGCCTTTGCTTCCAACTGTGCTTATACACGTGATAAATTCCGATTTGTGCATTTAGGTGAGAGTTATGCACAAACCTGTTTTATGCATGCTTTGATAAAGGAGATGTGTGGTGTGTGTACATTTTTTTATTTTTTTTGCAGTTCATTTGGGCAGGGGAGAACACAGCAATCGGGTATTGACCAAACGGGTCCAAGACAGTCTGAGCAAAGCCGTCGCGATCCAGTCTCTTCCAAGTGGACTGTAGCTAATTTGTGATTACACTGAGAAAGCGATTCTACCTGATTATTGGTTTCAGTTTTTGTAGAATCAAGCTGATAAACTGACCTGCTAGGTGCAAATGGAGCCACAGGACGGCCGTAGTGCTGAAGAAATTGGAATATTGAGCACAAATAATAGAAAATGAATATATTTGTGCATAGTAAAGTGGTTTCTGTATACACTACCAGTCAAAAGTTTGCACAAACTTTCTCATTCAATGGTTTTCTTTATTTTTATTATTTTCTACATTGTAGATTATTATGCAATAAACAAAAAGAAACATCCAGAATATGTTTTATATTTTCGATTCTTCAAAGTAGCCACCTTTTGCTTTGATGACAGTTTAGCACACTCTCAGCATTCTCTGTCAGATTCATCAGCTATTTATCTGGAATGGTTTTCAATAGCCGCTGAGCACTTGCTGACTGCTTTGTCTTCACTCTGCGTCGTCTGTCTTCACTACTGTGAAGTGTCTAAAATATAAAACATATTCTGGTTTGTTTAACACTTTTTTGTTTATTGTATAATTCCATATGTGTTCCTTCATCATTTTGATGTCTTCAATATTAATCTACAATGTAGAAATTAATAAAAATAAAGAAAACCATTGAATGAGAAGGTGTGTCCAAACTTTTAACTGGTAGTGTATACAGTCGACCCTTGTTTATTCTGTTCCAGACTCTATTCTTTTGAAAGCTTTTGATTTTGTAGTTAGAGCATAGAAAACCTGTTTACGACCTTCTAAATATATTTTTTTAACATTATTAGAGCCCTCTCTAATACATGAAATAACACCCTTTGGTCACCATTACACTCATATTGCCCAGGATATTAGACGAAAAGAGAAAATAAGACATATTAGACGTTACAAATATCATATTATTATTATTGTACATTTAATTACACACACACACACAGTTCTTACACACAATCACTAACCTATGCAAATAGGTTTATAATTGACTCAGACAGCCAAGTGTGCGCTGATCATCTTCACTGTCTCGATCAACTTTTTAATGAATATACTGTATTTGAAAACGCGGTAGTCGAAGCCGAAGTGAAGCCGCGAAAGTCGAAGCGCAAAGTGGCGAGGGACAACTGTATTGACCTCAGTTCATTGTGCGTCTCCTAATTTGGGTTTATGTGCACTTATTTAGACGGCGACTCTCTGAGCAGCTTGCCCACACACCAACCACATTTAAGAAGGACCCAGAGGATCCCTCAGCAGTAGCCTTAAAAGAGCCATGGCAGGAGAAGGTTAGGTAAGTAGATAGAAGCGCTTTAAACTGTATATAAAATTCCCCTCCCCCCACTTTTTTTCATTTATTTGAAATAGTGTGTGTTAATTTTTTTTCTCTCCTGCTGTTAAACAGACGAATCCGGGAGGGCTCTCCATATGGGCATCTGCCTAACTGGCGTCTCCTCTCAGTCATAGTAAAATGTGGTGATGATCTAAGACAGGAGCTCCTTGCCTTCCAAGTGCTGAAACAACTACAGGTTATTATCCTGATTTTTTTTTTCTTTAAGGACACATTCACATATGAATTGAAGTGTTTTTTAGAATATATTATTTGTAGCTTTGATAGTATGTTCGTATAATTAGTTACCATTAAGTAGATTGTAGTCATCTACACCTCAAGGCTGATGAATTTGGATTGTTTGTTTATTTATTCCTTATCTCCATTCTCCCTGGTTATAGGCAATCTGGGAGCAGGAGCGTGTCCCTCTGTGGATTAAGCCCTATAAAATCCTGGTCATCTCCTCTGATAGTGGCATGATTGAGCCAGTGGTCAATGCCGTGTCTATTCATCAAGTGAAGAAGCAGAGTCAGCTCTCGCTGCTCGATTACTTCCTGCAGGAGCATGGCAACTACACTACAGAGGCCTTCCTTACTGCACAGCGCAACTTTGTGCAGAGTTGTGCAGGCTACTGTCTTATCTGCTACCTGCTGCAGGTTAAGGACAGGTGAGACTGAAAGTTCGATCACATCACATCTGTTTTAATTTGTGCTCATTCTGTAGATCCATGGAGCTGAAATTGCTCTTGACCATTATTAGGAGTGACTGAAATTAAAGTAAAATAAAAGGTAAAGTAAATATTTTAGTCAAATTAAAGAGATTTCGTTTATTGCAGATCATTGCACTCATTTTGTGACCTGGTTGAATATGTCTTTTAATATAAAACCGCACATTTGATGACTTCATTCTGTGTCCTGGAATATTTTAACAAATTGTTCCAAATCAACTTAACCTCATTATAATTAGTAGTTTTATACTCCATATTCATCAGCCTTTCGAAGTAGGAAATGGGTTAATAACTACTTAAATATTCGGAAAGTGACACAATTTCAATTCGGAAAAAGAAATTTATCAAGAATCCTGTTGTATAAAATTGCTCATAATATTGGGAAATTTAGGAAAAGTAGGATGTAGGAACGTGGCTTCACTTGGTCATTACAGCACCTGAAAAATGCTTTGTAATACCTCAGTGATAATGAATTGGTTTTTAGCAACCATTAGGTAGAAATTTACTCATGTTTATTATGAGTCTTGTATGGAACATGATGTTGTAGGCTCTGAGCATACAGCTTGTTGTCTGTTTGCCAGGGTTCATCATAGCAATTTATGGAACCTAAAATAAAGAAAACTAAAGTGCATTAAGAAAATTAATGATCATGTGTGAATTAGAAGGTTTTACAGATGTTGAGCATAAATAACAGGAAGAATCTCCTGCTGTCTCACGCACACACATGCATGCATTTATCTTCAGAAGTGTACACAGAGTCATTATGGACATGTCATGGCATTATTGTTTTTTTTTTTTGTTTGTTTTTTTTTGCACTGTTGTTTTTCTGGAAAAGAATACTTTTTTTCAGATAACGTCAAATTTATACATATAGCAAAAATTTTAAAAATTGGTTAAATGTCCCTTAGCAAGTTTCACCTTGAACAGATGCTTTTGGTAGCCATCAGCAAGCTTCTGGCAGAATTCTGGTTGGATATTTGACCACTTTTCTTGAAATAGTTGGTAGAATTCAGATAAATCTGTGTGTCTGCTGGCACAGACCTGAAATTTAAACACAGTCCACATATTTTCGACAGGGTTGAGGTCAGGGCTTGTTTTAAGTTTAATGTTTGCTTAATCCATTCCACAATCAGCTTTGATTGGAGTTATTGTCCTGCTGGAACACCCAATTGTGTCCAGGTTTCAGCTGATGGTTTGAGGTTATGCTGAAGAATTCTGAGGTTCTTTATTATTCCATTCACTTCCACTGGTTCCATTCAGTTCCACTGGAAGCAAAACAGCCCCAGAGTTACGGTGCTACCACCAGTGTACAGTTGGTACAGTGTTCCTCTGGTCATTGTGACCAAACAACTCGATCTTTGTCTCATCTGACCATAAAACTTTCCTCCAGAAGGCTTTTTCTTTGTCTATGTGGTCAGTTTTTCTTTTTTTTTTTCTTCTTTCTTTGTGTTATAGTACTTTTCTTGGCATGGGAGTGGGATGATTTATCAAATCAGTCACTGATTGATAAAATTTTTGATTTGTCACAACATATAAAGAAACTGTGCATCTTTCAGCCTTCTGTGACCACTATTACATAAGAGATATGAACAATCTGTGCAGTCTGTATACAGATGAGTATATAATATACATTACTTGTTGGATCTTATGACTTATAATGTTCTGCTCTTCAGGCACAACGGAAACATTCTGCTCGACTCTGAGGGTCATATCATTCACATCGACTTTGGCTTCATTTTGTCAAGCTCTCCAAGAAACCTCGGCTTTGAGACTTCTGCATTCAAACTGACCAATGAGTTTGTAGATGTAAGGCCCGTTTCTTTATGTACTGACGTGGATTAAATATTTTTAAAGACGTGAAAAGCTTTTTTCCTTCAGATTTCAAAACTATGGTTATCTTTTAGGTCATGGGCGGTCAGGATGGAGACATGTTCAACTATTACAAGATGCTCATGCTTCAGGGTCTCATTGCCGCACGCAAGCATATGGAAAAAGTCATCCAGATAGTGGAGATCATGCAGCAAGGTAACGTCAGTCCCTTAGCAGCTCTCACTGGGCTTTTGGAGTTTGTTTGGCAAAGGGGACGTTCAGTAGCATTTCATTTGATTAAGCATGACAAATTTCTTCTCTAGTAGTCACTTTTTCCTCACGGTCAGATTTTGTGATTTGCTCTCCAGGCTCCCAGCTGCCCTGCTTTCACGGCTCCAGCACCATCCGTAACCTAAAGGAGCGATTTCACATGAGCCTGACGGAGGAGCAGCTGCAGGTGCTGGTGGAGCAGATGGTGGACGGCTCCATGCGCTCCATCACCACCAAGCTGTACGACGGCTTCCAGTACCTCACCAATGGCATCATGTGAATGTGGAAATTGAATATTGTGACTAAGAAAAAGCTGCACCACTTTCAGGGGCCACTCCCAAGCCCTTTTGCAACCTTTCTGTTTTCAACATCCTAGCGTGTTTGTACACCAAGACTGAGTTTTTGATCATGGATTTTATACCCTCTCAAGAGGTCTCAGCTGTGAAGTTTTGCTTCCCTCCATCAAGGCCTTCCCTCAGTTTCTTATTCCTTTCCTCATATTGTATAGTTTCTCCTGGAATCTGGGATGTCTTTTTGGAATATGCGTTTATCCACTATCCTAGTGCCTCCGTTGACTGCGCTCAGACTCCAACTGCTTTTGTGTCCCATGAACGTGCAGTGTATTGACCATCTTATATTCTTGTGTTCTTATGTGCAGTTTGTTTTCGGTATCACTAATCATTTCTATTTTTAGTGAACAACTTGGAACTTTCACACCTACACATAATGCAGTCCCTGCTGAGACAACTCAACAGTGCACAGAGCCCTGTGCTGAGTAATGCACATTGTGTAATATGAGGGAAAGAGGCATAAACAGCGCACAGTCGTCAGTGGGTTTTGTCTGATCAGTGTTATTTTAGCTGCAGTTTGAGAGAAGCAAACACTTCTTTCAAATACAGATGTAAATGTTAAGCCAGTTGCCATTGGTTGAGAGATTCTCTAAAATTGACCTCTTAAAGAGGCACTATTTTTTTTTTTTTTTTCTCAATTTACTTCATTAAAGCCATTTAATTGGCTTTATTTGAACTTTAAAACACTTGCTGTCCAACATGCCAGTCCCAGATGGCCACTATACTTTCAGCTTCATAGAGGGGGGAAAAAACCCACTGATGCAATAAAATGTAAATGGTATATGATCGTCGTCACCTAATAACTTTGACTTAAAGAGAACAGATTAAAGTCGAATTCTAACCATTGTAAGTATTAAAGTGTGACATGACAGCAAGAGTCTAAAAACACTATTTATTGCTTATTTACAATTACTTGCTTTTTCATGTACAACACGGATGGCTGATTCCTTTTTTTTTCTTGTTTCATTTCATTTCTGTTTTTTTAGCAGACGTATGATTCCGTAGTGTGAACAGATGTACATAATATAAATTTTAAACTTCAAAAAATGTACACGGATTCCTTTCTTGTCAGATGGATAGGGAGCTGTGCTGAAATGGGTAACTTGGCCACTGAGTTACTTAGGAGGAGACCTACATAAGATGTCATTAATTGGGGTGAGACTGACACTTGGGTAAGTTGATCAGATAAGAAAGAAACAAAATGCTAATAAATGGAAGAACCCAGTGCATTCTTAATGTTTAGTTTGAGAATATTAAATGCCACTTTATGCATACATTTAAAAGACTATTATTATTATTGTTGTTATGATGAAGAAAGTGACAGGACCTGAGCGTTCCATTAACATGATTCTTTCCTGCTTTCTGTAGAACCAGTTTTAATTCATCTCTTTTTTCTTTTTTTTCTTTTTCTTTTTTTTTTTTTTTAAAGTTTAAGCCCATTTCTTGTGAATAATTTGAACATGTTTGAGTAAGCCGTTTAGGAGTCTATTCATCTTTGTCTTCACATTTTATACTTCTTTGTTTCTGTGTTTTTCGCTTCCTTTGTAACTTGTTTGACGGACCATCTCTCACAATCATGTGAATGACATCCCTTAACTTGTGAATGTTACTTTACTTTGTATAATAAATTAAACGTATCTGTTTCATGTCATGAGTGTTACTGTTGTCCACTGTCGTACTGTTGGTGTCGACTGCACGGTTGACTGTTTTCCCTGCTTCCGACATACCTGATTCAACTAATCAGTGAATTACAAGCACTTCCTGTGTTGACCTGGGTGTGTTAAGGCAGGAAACACATTAAATATGCAGGACAGTGTGTACTCCAGGACAAAGGTTAGAAACTAGTCATTTTTATGTACAACAAACAAACAAACCAAAAGAAAAAAATCTAATGTGTGCATCAGGAAATCTTTGGATATGGAAGCATGAGTGATAAAGGGTGACTGATGTAATTAAAAGTTGTCAACTCTGTTGCTAGTCTAAGCTTGACCTGTCAGTTCATGCATTAATCGGCCAAATCCTTTGAATATAAGGAACTGTAGATCTACTAGCATGAAGTTTCGTCATATTAGGCAACGTTGAACTATACAGTGGTGCTTGAAAGTTTGTGAACCCTTTAGGTAATTGTCTATATTCCTCCTTAAATATGACCTGAAACATCTTCAGATTTTCACACAAGTCCTCAAAGTAGATAAAGAGAACCCAGTTAAATAAATGAGACAAAAATAATTCACCTGGTCATTTGCTAATTGACGAAAATGATCCAATATTATATATCTGCCAGTGGCAAAAAGTATGTGAACCTCTAGGATTAACGGATAATTCGAAGGTGAAATTTTTGTCTCATTTATTAAACTGGGTTCTCTTTATCTACTTTGAGGACTTGTGTGAAAATCTGAAGATGTTTCAGGTCATTGCAATTCTAAAGAGTTTGCAAACTTTCAAGCACCACTGTACACATTATATATCTATAATAGGTCAAGAGATGCCACCACGAGTGCTTTTGCCCCAGTTTTGCCACCATATGTCTGCATTTCGAAGGTTTCTTCCTCTTGTCATCTCAGGGAGTTTTCTCTTGCCACCGTCGCCAGGCTTCCTCATTAGGATATATAGATAGATAGATGGATAGATGGATGGATGGATTTATAAATAAAATTCATAAGCAGGATTTATATATTTCTGTAAAACTGCTTTGAGAAAATGTCCATTGTTTGCAGTTCTAGTCATGAACCTTGTAAAAATGTTTCAATCTCGGGTCGTTTGGGCGCCTGAACGCACCCGCAGTGTCTCAGTAGGTCAATAGGGGGCGCCATTGTACAGTCCCTGTTATTCTCCAGCACCTCTACCCACAATGCAGTGGTCTCTTTACCTGTCGGCACTTGCCTCAGTCAACTACCTGGGTCTGATTTTTTTTTTTTTTTTTTTTTCCTTCTCCTTCTTCTTCCAAGAAAGTTTCCTAATGCTTTCAACTCGCTTCACACACAGCTGATGCATTTGACTATGAACTCATCCTGTGGATTTAAAAGCAGCACAAGTGCATGAGATGGATTTACTTTAACTGTAAAAAAAAAAAAAAAAAAAAATCCCGAGTTTCATCTGAAACCATCTGGATCTTTAAACACTCGGCAGAGTTTCTACAGAGGAGTAAAGACTCCTGGGGCAAGAGTGCTGGAACAGGAAGTGGTTTTAGTTCAGAATGGTAAGTCACCTGCGCAAAATGGAAATATCTGATATATGCAACAACAACAAAAAATAATAATAAAAATAATAAAGTCCTGCTTGTAACTGAGATCGGATTTAGTGGCAGTGTGTAACAGATTTGTGATTGAAATTGTTTAGTGACATGATTTGGTTTATTATTGTTATTATTATTATTATTAGTTTGTAAGCAAAGAGTGCTGATTACACTGTGGGCATTCAATCTGTTTCAGTCCTAATATTGGAAAAAAAAATAACAAAACTCAATAATAAAACACAGCTCAGTTAGTCACCTTTCCAGGTAGAAGTGTGTATCTGGGTGCGGCCTTATGGTGCGCCTTCTTTACAATCTGCCTGATGAAGAAATAGCTCATGATAAATAGCCTATACATTGAACCTCTGTGTGTGTTTGTTTAGTTGTGTCTTGAATGGGCAGCTTTACATCTGAAATCTGAAAAGCCATAATTATATTACACAGTGTATCTGTTCTATAGTAGAAAGTCTGTGTCATTGCTACTGAGTCTGTTTAAAGGTCTGCCTTGGATAATAATTCCATTATAGTTGTTCAATTTCATTTGTCCAAAACTTTTTAACAAGCCAGCTTTATAGAAATCCAGACGTACACTCAGGAAAGATCATGCAGTACAGTATAGTACAGTACTCCGCTGGAGCTTTCCTTGTTTCTGGAGTGCTACGCTGAAGGGTGCAGCTTTTCTGCTTTCCACGTGTAATATCTTTCACCTGGAAAACACGGATATGGTGTACCCTTAAAAACATTTTACTCTTGAAAACATTACACGTCCACGCTCTTCTGTAATTGTATGGTATGACTTCAGAGAGTACCCAAAAAAAAAAAAAAAAAAAACTGTGTTAAAAGATTGACAGAAAGAGTGTCGGAGTGGCTGTGGTCACAAAAAGAGTCCTTCCAGGTGAGATTATCCACTGACGAGCGTCGGAAAGCGAGCTGAGAGTGCAGAAGATCGAAAGGAGACGTAGAGGACGAGTAGAGGATGAGTCGGGTGCGAGATAACATAATATGGTATACAAAACAATAATTCACAGTTTTTCCAATGTAATGCGTTTTGCCGGTACAAAATGAAGGTTTGTAGGTTTCATCAACACCGGCGTCCACAAAGTTGTCAAGTTTTATTTTTTGACATTTTAAAGTACCAAACAAAGCGACCACGTTAATATAATGCATTTGAATTAAACCATTTTTTAACCAAGGATTTAACCCCAGTGCTCAGTGTGAGATGATCTTCACTGCAGAGATCAGGATCTAAAAGACAGATGTGGTTTAAAGGTCTAGTTTAGGCGGATAAAAGCAACTGAATGCAGCTTCAGTTGTGGGACGGCTTCACCTGTGGTTTATGTGAATAATAACATAAATCGAATGTTATTCTTCAGTCATTGTTGCACTCATGAAAGGAGCATTTTTCTTCCCTGTGTGTGTTGCATTGCTTTTTTTGTTGTTGCTGTTGTTTTTGTTTTGTTTTGTTTTTCAAAGAGATGAAAGTCTTATTTTAGGCTGTTCGTAATATCTGCTCTCGGAGTTGTTCAAGAATATAGCGTAATCTGTCCATCACAGCACCTATCTGACACCGCTGCACTACACCAAAATTCTTGGAAATAGAGAACCCACATGTTTCTTGCATAAGACAAAATGTAAAGAACCTCAGGCCTCTTGTATAAGTGATCATTCAGGTGTTTGGGGTCCAGCCAGTACTATTATCTGAAAAAATAGAGGGTCAACACAGTGCTTTGTTGTAATTATTGTTACAGGCTCCTTCTACACGCTGCCTGTAGAGTTAGCTGTGGTTAGCTCGGAAACGAACTGGTTATTATCTCTAATCCTGCTGTGCATCTCGATGAGGTGTGTTTGTGAGCTCTGGATAACTTGGGTTGATGTAAACAGGTGTGTTATGCTTTCCAGCAGCATCTCGGAATTCTGGTCAACAGTGCAAAAGACAGAATCAAAATCCACATAAAAGGCGCATTATACATTTGCAGTCAGTTTACATACGTAGGTATGAATATCATTATTGTCATAAATGTCATGGCAATGTTGGGCTTTTTCTGTGGCAGAATGATTGTACGACATTAATTTTTAATAGAAAAAAAACAAAACACGAATATCGTGCACAAGTTTTTATTTATTTTGGGTTTTCTGAAATCAACACAGAGTTAAAATTATACTTACAGGGTCAAAACTGTACATACACCCACTTAGACTGTTAATCGAGTGGCGCTGAGAGTACCAAAATGTCACTCAACGTGCCAAGGCCTCTTAATTTCTTGTTATTGATCATGACCAATTACAGCTGGTAGCTGTACATATACATATACATCTGTGCACGACATAAAAAGGGTTTGTTTGATAGCATTCATTGGCTTGACCAACAAAGTACAATGGGAAAGTCCAAATAGCTCAGTGCAGATCTGATAAAGGGAATCTTAGATTTACAGTGGAACCTCGGGTCACGACTGTGATTCGTTCCAGAACTCTGGTCGTGACCCGAACATAATTTCCCCATAAGGTTGCATGTAAATACGATTAATCCATTCCAGACTGTTAGAACTATATGTCTTTTTTTTTTTTTTTTTTTTAAAGATTTTTAAGAACAAAAAAAGTTAATTATACCATAGAATGCACAGTGTAATAGTAAATAAATATAAAAACATTGAATAACACTGAGAAAACCTTGAACAACAGAGAAAACTAACA
>JAOVYU010000056.1:14314341-14341303 GCA_025674565.1 Synodontis membranacea | reverse complement strand
TTTTTTTTTTTTTTTTTTTTTTTTTTTTTTTTTTTTTTTTTTTTTTTTTTTTTTTTTTTTTGGGTTTCTTGTGCTTTTTAAAGAGATTACTGAGATTTTAATTTCAACATTTTTAAGCAATAAAATGATTATGAAATTTCCAAGCCTGCTTGGACCCATGGTAAAGAGAAATGGTGGGATAGTGTTAGTACTGTAAGTGAACTAATGTAGGCACAGAAATTGTTTATTGATTATACAGTAGTAGTGGTGTCAGGTGGTCAATGAGGATGACTATAAAGCTGAAATTTTTTGATTTGGAAATAATGACATTTTGTTTTTAACCTCCTCCAGATAAGGCTTCCCCCAGAAGATCCCCACATAAGAGGAGGCAGAAGCGCTCTGCTGGATCAGATGAGTGAAGGAGTGTAGCTCTGTGGTTCCTGGCTGTATGGTGCATGCTACTGAGCAATTTGACTATCATACAACACGCCTATGGACTGGTCAATATACGCGTACATCTTTACCAATACGGTCACGTTTTTAAAAAATAAAATAAGCAAAAAAAAAAAAAAGTTTAATAATGAAAAGCTACTCCAGCCACTGTAATAGTGTAATTTTTCCCCCCATATTTTGCTCTTTTTTTTTCTTCTTCTTCTTCTTTTTGAGATATAATTTTTTGTATTTTCATCTGTGAATAAAAGGCATAATCACGTGAGGAGTTTTTTGTTTGTTTCTAGAAATTCATGGCCCTGTTGTAATTTTTCTTGGCACTGATTGTCTTTCTGCACACATGTATGCGTAGCTGGGTCTTCCTCACTATTTCAGTCACTTGTTGCAAGCCAATGTGTGTGCATCTGCCATGTTTTTAAAGTGCACTGTGTTTTTTGTTTTGGGCCATTTTATTCTGCCATTTTGATTTTGGAGGATTGCTGACTGTATCAAAGCCTATTGTAATAATAGACTCATCTCCCAGATTGTGCCTATTTTTCTGATTTTTTCCGTTGGCTTTTCACCTCTCAGAATATCCCTAGACTCAGTTTTCAAGTCTGTTTTTCAGGATTTTGAATCGCCTCCGAATTCCGAGAGCATTGATAGTACATACTGGGTAGTGCTTGGGAAAAGGGAGTCTGCAGTTTAATTTATTTCTTGTTGCTCTGATTTTTTTTTTTTTTTTTAAGTAATGTGTCTGTGGCATGAATTTGGATGCCCATAATATTGTTTGCTTTAAAAGCATAGTACACTACTGTATGCAAATTTCCCTTACAGTTCCTGTGGGCTTTACCAACCCACTGTTTCAGCATTCAGTGCTTTAGACATGTACATGCTTTTTAGTAGGTGTGTGATTTATTGAATGATATCTTTTTCCTATTGATGTTAAGGTTAACTGATACCTTCTGAGAATCATTTACATGTAAAAATGTCAGAGTGAACCAACTGATGCGTACACTGAAACCAGGCAGTTCACAGGGTCTCTCGGCTTAGTCATGTCTTTCTCTTATTGGGACTTTTAGTTCTGCCCTGCTTTGTGAAGACTTCAAATAAAACTTGTTCCCATGTTCAACCACCTCGTTGATCAAATGTTGCAATTAAGACTTCCCATACAAGTATTAATGATGAAATAATGTATAGAAGAGACTGTGGGTTCATGTGGGAAAAGTACAAAATAAAGATGGACTATAAATGTGTGTTTGTTTGTTTTTTTTACTCTCCCATAAATGTAACTTTAGATAATTTTGGTTAAAATATAAAATGTTTCGTTTTAGTCTCGTATTCTTACGTGTTTACTTGCTAACTTTATAGTGGGCTGGCTAGCAATGAGTAAACATGATCAATCATGAAACCATTTAAAACATCCAGGAACAACAATCATGGTTTCTGTAAATAGGTGGTTAGAAATAACTCGGCCAAAACATCTGCTTCCCTCTCTGACAAGTCCAGGCATTTGAAAGCTGTAGTGTTGCTCAAACTCTTCAACAGGTTCACTCTGTGAAGGTAACTGAAGCCTGATCCTGTTGCCTTAGTGACTCAACACGTGAGCTTGAAGAACTTTTGTAAACTTATAAAAAATAATAATAATAAAACATGTCTACATTAAATTTCTAGGACTATTAGAATCTTTAAAAATGTAAAAAAATCTTAAAGACAGGCGTGTTCCACAGGTCACCTACAAGCAGAAAGTGGACCTTTGTAATGTTTAGAATCGCCTCTGAGACTTAACAGCGTATCGGGGTTGTGGGGGAAGCTGCAGCCAATCCCAGGTGATTTAGGTGAGAGGGCTAAAAGAGATGAACGGCAATTCACAACCACACCTAAGGGCAATTTAGAGTAGCCAGTTGACCTAATCTGCATGTCTTTGGGCTGTAGGAGAAAACCCATACAGGTATGGTGAGGACACACAGAAAGGTTCCAGTCACCAAGCAGGTTCGAACCCATAACCATAGTGCTTTGAGGCAACAGTCCTAACTGCTGCACCACTGTGGATGGGAATGGATGTGTGAATGCGTGTCCGTGATGCCTGTGATGAACAGTGTTCCTGGCACAGGTGCCGGATCCACTAGGACCCTGACCAGGATAAAGCAGCTGCAAGGAACGAATGAAGGAATTAAATAAGTACAAATCTAATCTGGAATGTACTTTTAAAGAAGTTTTGCTCTACTTTAAGAGTGCAGTAGAGTGGAGGCCTCTGTTGTGTGCTATGAGCAGAAGGGCTGGGTCTGTGGATCTATGGGTCTGTGAGCTCACCTGTGTGTGAGATGTTAAGAGGTGTCTGTCTCTTTAAGGCGCTTGTCTACTGCTGCTGCTGCTGTTGTCTGGCTTTGTGTGAGAGGAAAAGCACGCCATCGCCACGGAATATGCCTTAATTATACTGGGGGGAAAGTTACAGTAAACAAGAGGACGGATAACGGTTTTGGACTTAACGGACTTCTGTACAGGGTTCATAGTGACACGGTAAGACTGAGTCACTCATCCATTGTTGTTGTTTTTTTTTTTTGTTACATATATTGTTTAAACTGTAGCGAACAAGGGAAGTTTTTTTTTTTCTTTTCGTCTTCTTTTCTTCTTTTATGCGCTACAAATGATTCCAGACTGTTTGTGTTCACTGTCGAGGGACAAAAACAGAACACTTTATTATTATTATTATTATTATTATTATTAAAGAAACATTGTTGTTTGAGCAGAATAAATGAGTAGATTAAATACAACCCGTGTAGTAGTCGGAGTTCTCCTCAAACACGAGGAATGAATTAGTGAAATTAGATTAGTCTACATTTTGGGTTTGGAAGCTCAGGTGGGGGTAAAAAAAAAATTGCATTTAGCTATTAAAGTAAAGCATGTCTTGGGGTTTAGTTTTGTTTTTGTTTTGTTTTACGTAGTAAACAGTTATTGCTGTTTACTGTGTAAAAAAAAAACGTCCTTGACCAAACTAGGGCTGAATCCCAAATGGCTGCTCATTCCCTTTGTTAAGTGCACTATGTAATAATGGCTTCCAGACTCACTGGAAGTGTACTTGATGTCCAATAGGAAGCCATTGAGGTTGCGTACCTGGCCTCGCGGCTTTGATGTTGCCGCCCATTTTAACACAATGGCGCGCGAGTAAAGTGTGGGAAGTGTTGCCCATGCACGCACGCACGCACACACCTCCTCCTCCAGGATTGTGGATCGTTCCCTGATGGTTTCATTTTGTTTCTTCAAGTAACTGGGTGTGTACTCCTTGTCGTTCGTGTGAGGATGCAGGTGGGATGAGACTTGTTTGCGCCGGGATGCGGTCCACCTGGACACACACTGCGATGTTTGCGGCACTTCTTGTGTTTTTGTCTGGACTTCCCTTTTCTACTGCGTGCAACAAAGCCTTGTGTGCCAGTGACGTCAGCAAGTGTCTAATACAGGTAAGGAAGCTTTTCTTTGTTTTTGTTTTTTTTTGTGTGTGTGTTTTTGTGTGTGTGTGTGTGATACACATACCTACATTCATTCAGTATTATACCCATAGAACAAAAGTTTACCATTTATTCTGTATCAATTAACAGTGCAATTTACCTAAACCTTACCTAAATAAACAAATAGATGTTTGTCCCGAGATACAAATTTAAGTTGAACCAGTTGTTTCTGTTTTCCTACTTTTCTGTGTAGTTTGTAATGCACGAGTATTTCTAGATCTGTAATACTGTAATCATAACTTTGAAAAACTCGATTAGTTTTTAGTAGTGATTGCAATTTTTTTCATCTCCAACTCTACAATTTTTGTTCTGGCCTGAAAAAAGAAAAATTCCCAATCCCCCTGACTGAACAGATCACCGACACCTTAAAAATCCTTAAAATTCACTTGCGTGTAGTTTCTCAGGACATGGTCAATTGGGGAAAAATTGCAGGTTGCCTCACAGGCAGTGGACACACCACTAACATCTCTCAGCTGTTCCTCTAAATAAACCTGTCTTGCATTTAATATAACAAATCGTAACACATTGTTGAGTGGAAATTTCCCCATTTACTCCAGCAAGTGTCTAATACAGGTAAGGAAACTTTTCTTTGTTTTTGGTTTTTTTGTGTGTGTCTGTGTGTTTGTGTGTGTGACAGGTACACATACCTACATTCATTTAGTATTATACCCGTAGTACAAAAGTCTGTGGACACCAGACCTGATGTGCTTTATTTATTTATTTATTTATTTATTTTTAAGTCCCCTTTTGCTTTATTAAAAACCTCCACCCCTCTGGCAAGGCTCTTCTACTAGAGTTTGGGGGCGTGACTGTGGTGAGTTTGGGGGCGTGGCTGTGTGGATTTGTGATCATTCAACACAAGAGCATTAGTGAGGTCACTGCCTAGTGTTCCTGTTCATCCAAAAAAAAAAAAAGTGTCCACTGGTTGAGGTCAGGGTTCTGTGCAGGAGTTCTTTCACACTAAACTTGGCGAAACATGTCTTCGTGGAGTTCACTTTGTGCACGGCGGCTTTGTCATGCTAGAACAGGTCTGGGATTCCTAGTTCAGGAAAGGGACTTCTTAATGTTAGAGCATACAAAAGGTATCCTATATAACTGTGTGCTTCAACCTTTGTGGCAACATTTTCGGGAAGAACCACATACGAGGGTGATGCTCAGGTTTCCGCAAACTTTTGGCCATGTAGTGTGTATTGCACTGTAGACAGAGACAGACTTGGGATCATGGAGGGCCCCCGGGCTTGAAACCTATACCTATACCATGACAAGAATCTACAAACTGCTCCAACCAGAAACAGCAAGGTGGTTATGTGGAAATGCTTGAAGTCACAAGACAAGAATGCAAATGTGAGCAAGTATTTATTGTGTGTGCATGCTCACGTTAAAAAAGAGAAAATATAGTACAGTATACCATGACGGAGACAAAAAAAAAAAAAAGCCAATGGTTACAGCTGCAGCAATTTTGACCAATAAACCACACAAAAGAGTGAAGAAACTTGTTTTGGAGCAACATTGACAACTTTTCAGAAATTAATATAATAGCAATTTTAATACAATATTTACACTATTAACGTGGTATATTGCAGCAGTGTTTTTTTTATTTTATTTTTTTTTTTTTTATACATTCATCCTGATACTTTCTTTCATATTTCATGTGATTGTTGGACATGGGCAATCCTCTGATATACTGCACCAGTATGTCTGTATTTTTGTGTGTTTTCTGATGCCTGATACATGTATATTACACAGTTGTATTCAAAAGTTTGCATACAGTCATCATGGACAGGAATGTCATGGCAATATTGGGCTTATTTTCTGATTTATTTGAACTGTTGTTTTTCTGGGGAAGAATGATTTGTATAACGTGCATCTGTAATACAAGAATTTACAAGAATTTGGTGTGCAAATTTTAAATGATTCTGGGTTTTCAGAAATCAACTCTGGGTCAAAATTATACATACAGCAAACCTAATATTTGGTTAGTTGCACCTTGACCAGATGCTTTTGATGACCATCAAAAAATCTTCTGGCAGAATCTTTTTGGATATTTGACCAATTTTCTTGGAATAATTAGTAGAGTTCAGTTAAATTTGTGTGTCTTCTGGCACAGACCTTACCTTTAAGCACAGTATTTTTCTGATAGGGTTGAGGTCAGGACTTGTTTTAAGCTTAATGTTTGCCTGCCATATCCATTCCACAGTCAGCTTTGATATTTGATTGGGGTCATTGTCCCAATTGTGTCCAAGTTTCAACCATCAAGCTGATGGTTTGAGGTTATGTGGAAGAATTCTGAGGTTCTTTATTATTCCATCCACTTTGTGCAATGCACCAGTTCCACTGGAAGCAAAACGGATCCAAAGCATGATGCTACCACCACCATGCTTAACAGTTGGTACAGTGTTCCTCTGTACCTCTGGTCATTGTGACCAAACAACTCCATCTTTGTCTTATCTGACCATTAAACTTTCCTCCAGAAGGCTTTTTCTTTGTCCACGTGGTCAGCTGAAGACTTTTTCTTGGACGGCAGCCTCTCAGTCCATGGTGACGTAAAACTCTCTTGACTGTTGACAGTGTTTCAGCAGCTTCCAGTTCATATCAGGCCTGTACCTTGATGGTTCTTGGGTTGTTCCTGACCATCCAAAATAATTTTGCTGAAGGTGATGGTGTGGATCTTCTTCCAGACCTTGGCAAAGATGCTTTTTATGTTGTGCACAGAGACACTACCAGCTGTCATCAGTCATGATCAGTAACAGGAATTTACAAGGCCTTGGCCTTGGCGAATTAAAATACACTTTGGAGCTATCAGCACCACTGAATTAATAATCTAAATGGGTGTGTGAATACTTTTGATCCTGTGTTGATTCCAGATAACTCAATTATTTAAATCTTGTGCACCAAATTCTTGTTTTGATCTGTTAAAGATGTATGTTGTACAATCATTCTTCCCCAGATAAACAACATTAGTCAATCTTAGTTAAATCTTAACGTGTCTTAACTTACAACAAATGAGAAAATAAATATTGACAAACTTTCAACAGGAGAACCATTTCTTTTCCCGAATACCTTTCTTCACTTTTGTAATCTGTTAGATGTCTGTGCAGGTGAGGAATCTGGATGCACTAAATTGTTTTAGATGTGAAATAGCGGTATTGTCTCATAGTATGAAGAATACAGCCATTATGATCCAGGTTCTGCATTGCCCATGGTGGAGATTAGGCAGCTCTTTGCACATCTGGAATGTGACCTCCACTCTCAGCCTCTCCTGCTGTTTTGGCGGCCTGAGGTTGCGCAGTGCGCTCCAGAAAATCTCAACATTCTCTATAAGAGCCATGCATTTCACTAATAAAATAACTACACTTGTCCTCAAAGACAAGCACATCACTAGGAAAAATAAGTACGCATGCAATTAAAAAATATATATATTTTTTATAACATCCGTGTTTTAATAAATATCAACTAACACAGAACAGGTTTTCTCAAAACCTCTCAAGCTGTAAAGTTGTAAATAATTTATAAGGGTTATTTAACTCTTTGAAAAGCTAATTTCTGTGAAGTCACTGCAAAGTTAACCTTTTGTACATTGATCTCTCTCACATTCCTTTTTCTTTTCACGGTTTGTGTTTTTCAGGAGCTGTGCCAATGCAGACCATCAGATGGGAACTGCTCATGCTGTAAAGAGTGTATGCTGTGTCTGGGCACGCTGTGGGAGGAGTGCTGTGACTGTGTGGGTGAGTGTAAGCGTTTCTCTTCTAGCTCATGTAACTGTGGAATTGAAACTGACAACAGCATGAATACTTTGAAATTCTTTAACTTGCTGTCCAGTACAATGCTCTCTCTTGTATTCAGTGAACTTAGATAGACGAATAATGCAAGTGTCCTTCCTGTAGATGCAAAACGGGTGCTGTGACCCAATATTTACAGCCTGAATATTTCCTGTTCATAGTTCTGCTTTCCTGTTTAAGGATCTGTGTTTTTTTAACGGCTGTGATTAATTTATTGAACTCCCTCTCAGGCATGTGCAACCCGAGGAACTACAGCGACACGCCAGCGACCTCTAAGAGCACAGTGGAGGATCTCTACAGGCCCATTCCCTCCCTGTTCAGAGCGCTCACTGAGGGTGAAGCTCCCATCAACATGATGGTGGTCTCCTTTCCTGTGGCAGAAGAACTGTCTTACCATGAGAGCCTGGTCTCCTTCTTGGAGACCATGGAAGATCAGCATCAGAACGTCTCGTTGCCTGGCAACAGCATTCATTCTAGTTACGATAACACTCAAGGTAAGGCATGTGTACAACCAATAAATCTGATGTTACCCAGTAACACATGCTTCTTCTGTATCAATTAACAGTGTAATTTAACCAAACCTTACCTAAATAAACAAATAGATGTTTGTTCTGAGATACAAACTTAAGTTGAACCAGTTGTTTCTGTTTTCCTACTTTTCTGTGTTCGAGGTGTAGTTTGTAATGCACGAGTATTTCTAGATCTGTAATAATCATAACTTTGAAACACTCAATTAACGTAGTGATTGCCAGTTTCTTCATCTCCAACGCTACAATTTTTTTTCTGGCCTGAAAAAATTCCCAATCCCCCTGACTGAACAGATCACCGACACCTTAATCCTTAAAATTCACTTGCGTGTAGTTTCTCAGGACATGGTAAATTGGGGAAAAATTGCAGGTTGCCTCACAGGCAGTGGACACACCACTAAAATCTCTCAACTGTTCCTCTAAATAACCTGTCTTGCATTTAATATAACAAATCGTAACACATTGTTGAATGGAAATTTCCCCATTTACTCCTAGCATGAAATGTCTTCCTGGATCAGGGCCTCATATTTTACATGCTCCAATAGCTCTGAAGCATGCTGACCTTATTGAAAATCTCTTTGCATTGAACTTGCAACCCTGTCTTTGCTGTCTGACTACCAGCAGGGAGGAGGTGTTGATGTTCACGATGAAATTCCAGCTTATGTCAAAGGTTTAGAAAATAACGCTCACTTAACTCTTTTTTTTATTATTATTATTTTTTATTTATTTATTTATTTATTTATTTATTTATTTATTTATTTATTTATTTATTTATTTATTTATACCAGAGGCCAAAGATATGTTCAGCATTGAATTTATTTGTGATGTAACACTCCAGAGTAGTGATTAATGGCTCATATGAAAGTAGACACTCTGGGCTTTGAGAATTAGGAGTAATACACAAGTATTTATTTTTCTTATCAAGTCTTCTAGGTTTATATATTGCAACTTTGTGGCAGTTGTGTATGGTGTTTAACTATCAAAAAAGCTTTCAGTGTGCTGTGTGTTTTATCTCTGTAAAGTGTCATTGTGGAGAGGTGTGAGTAGTTTAGCAGCAGGGGGTTCACACCCATCCCCTTTCCCATTGCCCTGCTCATCAGCTGGGAAACACAAAGTCTTGATACTCTATACTCAGAAACCCAACCGTGTCCTGACCTTATCTTATAACAGACATGTGGTGACAAACGGATTCATTTGTTTATACTGATTGAAAATGTCCAATAAGTCAGTTTATGCCAGTGAAAGGGTTAAGGATTGAACATGATGCTTATAAATGTGTTAGTGTGATCTGATTTCATACACATTTTCCCTGAACCTGAAAGCAAATGCATTTTTAGATACATGAGCTGCTCAATATGCAAATGTTCCTTCTTCTCATAATCTTACTCTCCATCCCTCTAGAAAACATGTGCACAGTAGTGTACTTTGACGACTGTGTTTCGATTCGTCAGTGTAAGCAGTACTGTGAGTCGATGGGAGGCTCGAAGTACCGCTGGTTTCATAACGCATGCTGCGAGTGCATCGGGCCCGAGTGTGTCGACTACGGCAGCAGAGCTGTGAAGTGCATGAACTGTCTCTTCTGAGCCACTGGCCTTTTGAGTGTCATGGATGCTCACGATCCTGCCAGAAGAGGGCACAATAACAGGACCGCAGGCTCAGGAGACACTGACCTGGGCTTGGGAAGAAAAGGCGACAATCATGTAAATGACAAGCCCTTGTGATTTTGCTCTTTGTATTAACCTTTTACACTTTTTCATAGGTTTCTAGAAAAAAGATATATATGGATTTTGTCTTTTGTATTTTTCTATGAATCGTTGCATAGGCAATCGCTTTTCAAATGGTATTCAAATGGCGTCTTCTGCCAAGTTACTGCTTTTTATAGCGTGTTTACTGTTAACAACTTTATCCATGTTAAACCTAATTGTGAAATCTTTGTTGACTGATAGCAAGGTACTATATTGGGGGGGGATCTGACAAGTCCCTGTAATGTTGCAGGCACTCGTACAATAGCATTTCGCACGTTGAAACTATTTCAGATGCAGTGAAGGTTAGTTAAGATATTCTTAGTTGTAATTCCTCTCCACCTCAGGTATAGGGACCAGAGACATATACACAATGGATCTGTTTCCCCAGTGCCATTTCTTGAAGGTTTCTGTTTTTACAGCACAAGTATGACGAGAAGGCGAACAGAAGACCTGTCCTTAGATCAGCACTCTGGATAATCCCTGTGAATATTGCTTTAGGATTCATTTTAGTTCCTAATGAGCAGTATGTTTCAGTACTGTTACTTCAAAGTACTTCATGCATTTGGTTGCTATTCCCAAAAACCTGCATGTTCATGTTTTGTTTTGCAGTAATCCTCATTAAAAGACAAGAAACGGTTGCTTCTGAAGTAACATGGTGAAGTTCTTAAGAGGGACTTGTTTAAAGCAGCGTTCAGTTTCAAACATGCCCAACACAATTGTTTCTTTGCTTTTGAAATCACAGTTAAATCATCTATTAATAAAACAATCATAGGATCAAAAAGTCCAAGCTTAGTATAGAGTTATGCTGCAATTACTGTATTTGTTTGTAATTTGCATAAAAAAACAACAGTTAAATATCTCCACAATATTAAAATTAGTATTTTAATCAAATAGTTTTCAGTGCATTTTGATCACTCCCACTTCCATGCCAGTTCTTCCATGTATGGATGCATTCAGCACGCAGGTGCACTAATCAGTCAGCCCAACTTTGCCTGAATGGTGGAGAGGAGGGGAGACGAGCACTTCCACATCAGCTTTGTATGATTGATCATGGATTCTGGGTCAGATAGCAGATGGTTGGGTCTGTGTAGAGGGGCGATGGGGTTGCTGCATGCTCCTCCCTTTGCAGCACATTTAAATCAGTACAAAGGAGTCTTTCTCTCCTGGGAAGAGATTGAGACACAACTAGTGCAGTCACATGACCACTCAGTCTTGGCACTGGAAGCAGGTAGGAGCTTCACATGGCATCATCCTAAAGCTCTGTTTGCCAGCCAGGATAGAAGGGCATATGAGAGGATGATCACTTTACCTGCAAATCACCATTCGGTCAGCAGAAGTTAACAGTGCTATATTACACCACTAGTTAAACTTTATTGTTTGGATTGGAATGAACACCTATTGAGTTTATCCACGTACTAACTGAGATGGTACTTTAAGAAACCCCATAAAGCCAGTAATGTTTTAGACAGTGTTGTTTACTAACAGGGTAGATAACCTAAAGTCAATGCAGTAGCATATGCATGTTAAAAGGTAAAGAAGTTAAGAATTGTTACAGTAGACTTCATCAATGCCCAAAGAGAAAATTTATAGAAGGAACAAGTAGGTTAAAAATCCTGAGCACTAACTATTGAACGATGGTTTACTGGCTCTGAAGAAAAAAAAAAAATGACTAAATGTATCTTTGATTACACATAATAAAGAATTCATATTAACTCATCTTTAAATAAATACAAGAACACATGAGAGGGTATATAACTCAGGGGTAAGGTATAATCTGACTGGCACTTTTACTGCCCCTCTACACACTACACTTCACACAGACATTTAGCTTTAGTTCTTTTGAACACTAGAGGTTTATCTGGTTTCAGCATTGATGGTTCTTTTTTTTACCAAACTACCACAAATGTTCACATTAATATGAAGAAATGGCATTGGGCTATACAATTTACTACAATCAGTCTTTTTTTTTTTTTAAATGCTTTTGATCACTATTCTGAATACTGAAGAAAACAAAAAAAAAAAAAGGTGAAACAAAGAAATCTGACTAAGTGCAACTGCATCTGAACTTTTATTTTGGACAGGTTAGGAGAACATATAACAATTCTATTCATGATCACTGATCAAAATGGAAAAAAAAAACATCTGATAAGGATATGTACAGTACATGTGATGCATGGATCATAGTGAAGCACTTTTATTTATATGTTAAAATACCCCAGAGTGATATGCAACAACCACACTGATTCAATATTGAATTTCTACACACTCTGCAAAATGGACCGCTTGCGATTTTGGTTTTAAAAATACAATAGTTCCTTTTCCAATAGGACATGGATCCCCTGTGTCCCAGGGGAAACTCATGTCCTCAGGCACAACAATGTGCTGCAATAGACTTTAAAACAATACAGGCTCAAGCCCTTGAGAAGAAAAAAATGTGTCCGGCTTCAAACAACGGCTCCCAGACTATGGTGTGTGGAAAGGCTGAGGCGGTTATTCTCTCTCTCTCTCTCTCTCTCTCTCTCTCCATGTTGAATATATCTGCAGCATATGAGTCACTCACACAGTACAGTATCAAAATGGAAAATGGGATAAAACGAGGGAAACACTTGGCGCTAGTCTTTCCTGCTAACATGGTTGTGCGAAGCTGAGAGTTCCTGCTATGTCGAAGAGAAAAAAATAACGAAGATCCATCAATAAGAAAGAGAAGGGGATGAGGATGAGTGAAGGAATAGCAGTCACCCACTCCCTGGATATGAGATATGCTGAATTTTTTTTTTTTTTTTTACTGTAGTTTGTTGATGTTTTGACTCCAGATATTCAAGTATTCTCTGGTTTTTAAGGAAGACACTTGTAAGGCTTCTGTGGCAAAAAAAAAAAAAAATCAACAAAAATCACAAAAACTCTTTGTTGTAGTGAGCTGCTCTAAGGGAAAGACAGTTGGTTGAAGCGACTCCCCAAGCAAACATTTCTCAGTTTTTGTGCCCATGGTAGAGGCCAGTCCAAGCCCCTATACCATTATCCGAGCTAAGGGTGTTGTATGTGCATGCTCAGTAGGTGGAGGAAGTGGTGCTCATGGCATCCTCGTTAATGCGTGTGCTTCCTGGGTGTACGCTGGCAAAGTATTTCACATCCTTGTCCATGTCCATCTGCAGAGCTACCAGTGTCTGCTCCAGGGTCTCCTGGTGCGAGTTGGCTGAGTGTAGGAAATATTCTAGACGAGGAAACACAAACATTAAAGCATCCCCGAGCACACCTTTCATCACAAACTGTATAAATTCCAGTGTGACTTAAAAGATATTCTGTTGGACTGCAACTGATGAGGCTTTTTGTCAGATTACTACTCCTGGATATCCATTTTAACTTAGGCCAACAGAAACAATTACCTGTTCCTAGTACAACAACCATCAGTATACAGAATCTGAAATCTGAATATCTGCACTCAGCAGTCTGTTTTTTTACTTGCTTGTCCTCAACATACATGCTCTCCCCTAAGAAACAAGTCAATAGGGTGGCACTGACCTCGCTCCATCAGGCTCTGGCGCAGTGTTTTGGCCAGCAGCACACGGACGTTGGGCACAGGGTCAGATGCCAGCTGCAGCAGAGGAGCCAGCAGGTGCTCTGAGAACTGATCCAACGACACACAGTCCTCCTCTATAGCCAGCTAGAGATAGTGTGTACATATAAAAATACGGGAAAAATACACTGGAAACACACAAATGCACACAGAAAAACGAGAGATGAACCAGAAGAGAATAAACACACTTGGGTGGATGCACTATTTACAGGAATATCCTCCATTAAGGTCCTCCATTACGTAGCTCCGATATGCTGAAGTAAGCAGGTGGCAGCCAGGAAATGTTACACCTTTACAACACTGGCCATATGGCAACCGTGCTCTAGCCTTAACCACCTTTGGTTCCGAGTGGTGGCTTTCAGTGTGCGCACATTCAGCAATATGGATCTTAAAGTGTGTATTCAATATATAAAATAAATAAATAAAAAAAACCTCAAATGCCACTAAGTCGCAAAAAACCTTATATTTAAAAAAAGAAAAAGAAAGAAAGCATTGCACTGTGATGAAGCCTACCACTGTGTCTGTTGTACTGCTAATACAGCATCACCCAGTCAACTGAATGCTTTTAGTGCAATGAGGCAGAAAGCACCGTAAACACTATACTGGCTGAATGAACTACTCACAGGCTTCAAGTCTGTTTGGGATTGTTTGCCCTTACCTGACAAACAAAAGCAAATGCCTGGCGTCCGGACCACTTCGGAGAGTGACAGAATTTATCCACTAACTCGCCAAGGAAATCCACCAACAGCGCTGGACATGTGGAAAGTTTCCTGATAATCTCACTGACCTAAACAGAGAAACAGAAAAACAACTCATACCAAGGATGATACTAAAACTGCTCTTTATTAACATGCAGCAACCATCACAATCATCACAGAATGCTACATCACCTACATAACAGAGGGGGCTAAGAAAGCTTGACCCCTTACGAAGATTATGCATACCAGTCTGTAGGAAGTCCACCGCACAGAGGAGACTCTGTCTATGCAGAGGCAGAACGCCAGCGGCCTCAGATAGTCATACACGTCCTGTCCACTATACAGCTCCAACAGCAGGACCAACTGCCTGTTAAACAAAACCCACACAAACACACAATAACCTGTATAATCAAATGGCCAAGACAGTTAAAGAATAGGTAACAGGTGCTAGTGAACATCACATTAAGTGATCATACTCTGCAAGTTCTGATCTGAATCTCCAGTTTCGACTATTGTCTGTGACCAGGAACTCCTGCAACTGGTAGAGGTACTTCCTCCTTGTATCCTGATGCAGCAACTAAAAGAGGAAAGAACAGAAGTATGTCAACTTAAAATCTGTTGTGTGTGGTTTAACTGCAAATATACAGAAGTGAAAACGGTGAAATACAGAAACAGTATAAACACAGAGTGAAGAGAAGGCTACAGGGATTGTAAAAATCGAAAACTAAAACACAAGAAGAACTTTGGAGGAACATAGAATCTAAAAGCAATATGCAAACTCTGCCACAAAATGTAAATAACCTTGAGGAAGTCGTAGAGGTGTCGAAGGACTCCTATGCGCACCTCGTCAAGGTCCTTAAGAAAGCCATTGAAGATAGGCACCAGGTCTTCAGCAGTCAGCTGATCGCCCAAAATCAGGGCTAATTCGTGGATGGAGAAAGCCAGTGTCCGTCGTACCTTCCACTACAGGGAGGGGAGAGAAAGAAAGACTGACAAATAAGAGACAAAAAGGTGCAAGTGAACAGAGGCAAGGAGAAGGGAAAAAGAGTAAAATATTAGGGTGCATAAGTTCATGGCCTAGAAAAAATTTTTAATTATTAATCAATACTCCCCATTACAGCATGTGTTTTAGATAGTTTATCAATCAAGCATGGAGCTCGGCGAGACTCATATTCGTCATTACCTTCTATGGAAAAAATTCAAAGGAAATGAGACGAAATTTATAAAGTTTTTCAAGGCTGCAACTTCTGTGGCCAAGAACTGGTTTTGAAAAGGTGAATTCAAGCCAGATAAGCCAAGAAGTGGAAGACCAAAGGAAACGGAGGACAAGGAGCTGAAGAAACTGTTAGACAAAAGAAAGTCAATCACACAATCGACTCAAGAGCTGGCAAGACGTTCGAATATCAATCATTGTACTGTTCTCAGGCATCTGTAGGTAATGGAAAACACTCTGAAAGTTGGTAGGTGGGTTCCACATGCACTTTCCGAGAGAAATAACGGCTTAACAGTACAGCCGCATTACACCTTTATTACGAGCTGCTCAGTCCTGGAGAAACTGTCAAATGGCAAACATTACAGTGATCTACTGATAAGATTAAATGACATAAAAATAATAAACGACTTAGCGGCCCATTCACAAAAGAAAACCATCCAAGGCCACATATTGAAAAATCAACAAAAAACATGATTTTATGCCTTGGATTTTAGTCCTACTCACTGGACACAGCACCATGGGATTTCCACTTGTTTAGGTCACTGTAACTTACCCTCTATGACATAAAATTTGAGGATAAGAAATTGCATAGATGAATTAATTTTCTCAAAACCCAAATCCATCTTTCACAACAGAACAAAATGTGTTCAAAAAGGCCACGAACTTATGCACCACCCTAATGAAAAAAGGGAGAGGTCAAAAGGATGAGACAAAGGGGATGAAACTAATTGAAGCACATTACTTACTTCACTTATTTACACTATTCTAAAATTTAATTAAAAAAAAAAAAAAAAAAAGAAACAACTGTTTCCCATCTTGCAAAAGAGTTGTATCACTTCTTGAAGTATTTACATAAACTCGCACTCTACAGCAGTTTCTCAAATTCTACTCTAAAGTAAACCGGCAAAGTTGTAAAATGAACAAGACTATGCATGCCTAGCTTTGCCATTGGCTGCACAGCTATTCAGTATTAATGAAGAAGTATTTTTAACTCTACGCTGGATATACACCTCTATTTGACTTCCTTCCCCAAAGTCCCAGTTTCAGACTGATAGTGACCAATAACTACTATCTGATCCTAGTGTGTGATGCAGGAATAATCACATGACCAAAGGCTCAGGGGTTAAAAAGGGACAGCAAAGGCAAACTGCTGACAGAAACACCGGAATGCTACATAAGTGAAGTAAGGATGTCATATACTGAGCTGCAGTCTTACGTTACCTGCATGTCAGAGGCTAGGGTCTCGAAGGTGTCTCTGAGGCAATGCCAGTTCTGGCGGCCCAGTGTGAGAGCCACACCAGGAAGGCTGTACGCACAATGCTTAGCAATCTCCATATCCACCGTCTGGGCCCGAGACGGGTCAGTCATAGACAGGTACTGATCCAACAGCGCCTGAGGGACTACATCCTACAGCATACCACGAAGACAGAAAAGCATGCTTAAACTGGCATGGAACCCCCTTCCCCCCACACACACATTAATAAGCAGCACAGCTGGAGAACATGCGCACACGAGAGTGCCATGTAACAAGCTATGTACCTTTTAACAGTTGTTCCTAATTAATTATAAACACGGTAAACATTCTGAAGATATACGCTTATCAAAACAGCAAGCCGGAAAAAATTTGACAAATGTGTTTTACTTGTTGCTTGGTTTTTTTCTCCTCTTCTGGGCTGCTGCCATCACTTAACTCTGAATCATCACCGTGACTGACTGGCAGGGTGGATTCCCGACTCTGACAAAACAAACGGCGTACGTATTACTCCATGACAATCAGTGGTATCTTATATGGGAGTGTACACAAATACTGTGATCACAAAAGACCATTTAAACCATCCTGGACTATAAGTTTTTACATACCTCTATATCAGAAGAGTCAATGAGAGGGACGTGGCAAGGGCTGAAAGGGTTATCATGAGCCTGACGAGGTTCCAGGAATGCCTCCTCAGCATGAGTGTCCAATGACGTGGCTCTCAGAGCAGCAGTCAACACATCCACTTGTGCTGTTGCACAAAAAAAATCAAATGATGCACAAAGGTTAGGCGTGCTTAAATTAATTGCTCAAATACAGTACATTTAAATCATAAAACTGTTCTAATTCACATGAACCTTATACTTATTGAATGTTGCTCTAACTGCATTTAACAAATGCCAGTAATAAAATAATTTTAAACAGTGTAATGAGACTGAATAGCCTGATGACCGAAAACCCCAAGTGGAAGACACAGCGTGTTATGCATTCTTGCTGGCTGACAAGGTAAGCACAGGTCTGAACATGAGCTTGCTATGTGAGTGCACAGAAACCCCACGATTAACACACACCTGGCTTGTTATGTCACACACAGGTATGCATTGTACCACATATTGTGCAAAATTACCTTTTCATCTTCTGACAGAAACATCTGCACGGTGCAGAACAGTGACACCATAATAAGCTAATGATGCATTTCAAATTTTCAATTCTTTACCAAAAAAAAAAAAAAAAAAAAAAAAATGGTTTCTTACAAAAAAAATGTTTTTAATATAAAAAAAAAAAAATACTAATTAAAAAAAATATAATAAAATGCAAATAAAAAAGTACCAGCTGTGATATTATAATTGCGGCCCTTCCGATCAGGTTTTCAATTTTGATTAATGGAGCTTGGCTTAGAGAATACACAGGATGCAAAAAGCATTTACAACATACACCAACCCTACTACAGTCACACCATATGCAAAAGAATATTTCTGCCATGAATACTGACTTCTGGAGTCAAAGTTGTTGCCTGACCTGGACCTAAACCAAGACTTTTGCCTTCCTAGCTTATCATAATAAACCCGTTTCTCATCCCCAGTAACAATACTCCACAGACAAATCCTTACGATCACGTGCATGCAGCAAAATGCTGATCTTAACCCACTGAGTTATATTCCTCTGACAGTGCATGTGGAACCCACCTACCAACTTTCAGAATCTTTCCCATTGCATTCGTACACCTTAGAACAATAGAACGATCGATGTTCAAATCGAAATATCCTTTTCGAAAGGTTAATATGAGGTCTGAATAAGAAAAGGGTGAATATGAATCTTGCTGAGCTCCATGCCTGATTGATAAACTACTTAAAAACATGCTTTTATGGGGAGATTTGATAAATAATTAACGTTATTTACTAGGCCACAAACTTATGCAGCACCCTAATACATTTTATACTGATGCATTTTAAGTTATTTTGTATTGTTTAAATGCCATCCTTTATTCCCCTCCCTTCAAAATCCATGTTATAATTAGCTGACCACATTTAATGACTCATGTTCAATACAGTTGTGTAGATATTAAATAAAGCTTTGAAAGTATAACACTTTAGAGGTTCAAGGTTATAAAACTGAAGCAAAAAATCTGTAAAATATAATTTATAGATGCATCAATAATCAACATGATTATCAGTAACATGAAGAAACTGAAATTACACTGTTCATAGTTAAAGCCCTGTGGTGCTTGCTCATAGTGCTGTTAACTAACACACCCTTTACTATTCAATGTTTGCTCAATTTCCCTGAGCTCATTTCCTTCCAAGAGCGACACAAGAATATAAGCCCGAGTGCCTCGGCTACTTTCAGTTTTTTTTTGAGGATCCTCATAAAATATAATCTGTCTAACCAATTAAGAATCTCGAACACAGGAATGGGTTGACAGACAGACAAAAGTACAATAGGTCACATAGTAAACAATGAAGCACACTGGAGGCTTTGCTTACAAATAAGCTCAAAAGCAACTCTACACCCTTGAACATGTAACCACATATAACACAGAGCCAAAGTAAGCCAGAGCTTTTCCTCTATTGAAAATTCAAAGACTTTCAGAATCTGAAAGGCTCCAGAAATGGCGTGTGATTCTCACGTCAGAATGGCAAACCAGACTGACAGAAAAGACCACTGACCTAATGAAAGGTCAGCACTACCAGCACAATTTAAATTTGGTTATTTATTTTAACCAATTTATTGTGGGGGAAAAAAACAAAAAAAAACAAACCTGTGCCATGCACGTAGCTACCAGTAAACAGGTAAGTCATATTTTTTTTGCACTGGAGAACATCTAAATATATAAATAAACCAAGAATGCAATTTAAAAAAAAAAAATGTTTAAGTGACCAAATGTTATTTAAATGAGTTTGTTGGAACATTTTGTTCCAAACTGGAAAATTAACAACAGACTAAACCAAGAATTATATATGAATGGTAGAAATACCAAAAAACTGCTCATGTTCGAGCGTCATTACCATCGGTATATCAATTACAATACACTACTCCAGAACAGCAGGAACTTTGCAGCTCATTTCATAGCATAAGAACATTGCTGTGAAGCAAAATCAGAGATGTCCTCGTAATTCACGTATGTTTATGAAGCTTTGTTTCTCTTGTCTTCCGGTTTCACAATAATTCAATTAAAAGAATTCACCTTTGACATCGGGGTCATCGATGTGGGGTTCCAGGTTCTCTATGAGCTCCTCCAGCTGCTTCCTGTCCAAAGCAGGTGTGGAGGCCTGGGTAGATAAGCTGGTAGCAGAAAACTCATCAGCACTGTTGCACTTCTCTTCCAACAGCTCCAGGTCGAGGTCTATCTCTGGGATAGGTGTCCTCCAGTAGTGGAATGAGTTGTACAGCTCCTGCTCTGGTATCTCCGCTTTCTCTGCCACAAGGCTTGGTATTGCACTGGAGGGAACCTCTGAACCGGCGGCGGTGTTCGGGTTCAGGTGTGTAGGATTCTCGGTCACAGCGCCTTCAGAGGTGTTAGATTGGCTGTCCTGTGCTGCCGGGCTTGTGGCTGGTGAGCACGGAGGTTCCCTGGTTCCTGGCTGATCTGGGTCGATATCATCCGGGTTAGAAAGGCACGTTGGACTGCGCCTATCTGCGTCACCATTACAACAGGTCTCGTCCAGAGGTAAAACTTCGGCTGCCTGCTCCCCTCCGCCCTCCACAGCTATATCCACACCTTCCTGTTCCGACTGGCATAACTGGCCTTCACAATGCTCCTGAGCGCATGGTGGATTCTGAGAAATGCAGTTGAGCTGTGATGAGGCAGCTTTTTCTTCACGTGGGAGGCTCTGAGAACTGTCTTCTCTAGCAGGTGTGTTAGTGCTTGTGGATTTCTCACCAGCCCTGGATGGTAATGAAAAAGAAACATTGAAAAATACAAACCGGATTTTCTACATGGTGTCTGAAGAAATACGCTGTTCGGCCAAACGCTTCTGGACACCGGACCATTACACCCCTAATTGGGCCTTCTCCAAACTATTGCTACAAAGGCGGAACCACAGAATATAGCAGAGAATGACTTTCTACGCTGTAGAAAACATTACGTTTTCTCTTCCCTGGAGTTTTAAAGGTCAAACATGTTCCAAAACATGACAATATCCAAGTACACAAAGCCGGGACGAGGTCCATGAAGACACGGTTCGCTGAGGTTGGAGTGAAAGATGTTGAGTGGCCTGCATAGAGCCCTGAACTGAACCCCAAGTAAACAACCTCCATGACTCCTTACCACAACAGCAGTGCCTGGCCTTACTAATGCTCGTGTAGTTGAATCGACACACGTCTCCACAGCCAGGCTCCAGAATCTAGTGGAAACCCTTCCTAGTAAACTGGTGCTTATTACAAGCTTTTGGTCATGTAGGGTAGGTCTTTAACACATTGTGTTTGCACTTATTTAGCTACAGAAACAGGCAAGACTACTACAGCACTTCTATAAAGTAGTATTATAGTCTTCCAGGTTATGAATCAATACAGATTAGCAAATACTCTGGGCTGTATACCCATCAGCTATTTCCACTTCTTGAAAGTTACTCAAATAACTATAAATATAAATTTAAATAAAATTAGTAAGGTACGTCCTTAAAAAAAAGTACTGTGTTATAAAGGGAATTCCTACCGGTTGTGCAATTGCTGGTTTCTCCATTCAGCCTCCTCTGTGCCCTCTTTGAAATACTGGCCCACATTAGTGCTTGGACTGGCAAATGTAGAGATGAACTGGCCCAGAGACTGGAACGCTGCCTGGCGCACCTATTGGAGACACAGCATATCACAATTAGCTACTTACTACATGCAGGAAACGCCTAAAGGTTTCAAAAACGCTAAAAAAAAATATCAGATCCTAAGCGTTCATATAAAAATAAAAACGTAATGAATATATAATCCTGCATACTTCACATTTGTAAATAATTGCAAGATTCCAGGGGAGGAAAAAAATAAAATCCTATTTATCTACACAAACAAACATCCTCAGAGCAGTTTGTCCAGGGAAGAAGGAAGTCACACACCCAGCGGGAGGGGTCACTTATGAGGTTGATGAAAAGAGATGAGAGTTTGGTCCTGCGCACTTCCTGAGAGGTTGCCGAGGACACGGTCATGAAGCACTCCGCGCAGGCCTTCCGCACTCCCCACACATTATCTGAGCAGAGCTGGAAAAACCGTGGCAGCTGCAAAAGGAAGACAATGCAGTGAAAAAAGGAAAAACAATCAGGTCACGCTTGCAAAGGAAACTCTTTCCCTGTTCACTCTAACTACAAATTGAAAATCGCTTCTGTTTATATTATGGGCTATAATTACAAAACTGCAAGTGTGTATTTATGCTCTACTGGGTTGAATACAAAAGACACCCAGGCAGGTAATACAGACACAAAAGATGGGCAGATCGTACAGGTTTATCCTGTACGGGCAAGTACATATCAGGGCACAAACTTCCTTTAAAATTAAGCCAGTTGTCACGTGATAATATTTTAACAAGACAAATATTTGTTGACAAACATGCAACAGGGTTGTACAGTGTGATATTGCAGCACAAGAGTGCAAGGCAGGAAAACTCCCAGACACCAAGCACTCACAGGACACGACACGCAAGCTCACGTACTAATTCACACCTAGCGGCAAATTCCGGCAGCCAATCCACCCTCCAGCAAGTTTGTCAGAAATCCATGGAGGCACAGAACATGCAACAAGTATTGATGTAAACTTTTCATATCTCCTTGCTAAACCTTTCTAGTGCCCTGTTTACATACAGTTCTGTGTAAACTCATTCGATGCAAACACCTTAAAACCCAAGACATCCATACCAGTAATTCTTCTGTCGTTTCTCCCCCAACAACAGTACAGATATCTCCAAAATTTGCCGCACACACCTATCCAGGGAAGAAAAAGTGACGCATTAAGACACGATACACTTAAAACAGCAAATCAAGGCTGTCCTTCATTACAATCATGTTTGTGAAAGGGCCAATCAGAGTTGCCCACCTTGCGTACATGGAACATCCTGCAGTCACAGCACATCTCACAGAAGCGTGGAAGGAAGAGGCGCTCCGTAATATCCTTCCCCACCATGGGTGCCATTTTGCAAATAATCTGTTTTTAGACATTGGCGTTAAAAAGAAAACACTAAAAACAGGTCACATGTCAAACTTATCCGTTGAAAAACTCACTGCCATAGCCTCGGTTTTGACATCATCATTGCTGTCTGGGGCCGTGAGATCAACAAGGACAGGACAGACAAGATTCTCGATGTCTGCCCGCTCTATCAGCTCCTGCTCCAGAAGCATCAAAAGAGCTGCCTGGCTTGTCTTCCTAACCTGTAATAGATTGACAGAGGCAAAAGGAAACACAGATAATATAGACATGAAACAACAGTATTGCTCACACAAATACTATATACAGTGGCATACTAGCAAAATACTACATCGCTTAAACACCATTATCCTCCTGACCCCCCCTGATGTGGGTTTCCTAATTTGGACAAGCATATGTATAATGAAAAAGACCTAGACATTTATTTACTGACGAGATAAGGAAAATGTTTTTCAGTCTCTGGTTAAATGATTTCCGAGACATACTACCAAGCAAGTACATAACAGAATACAAACAAAATATGCAAAATACACACTTACCAGATTGTTCTGGTCAGCTAAATATCTCACCACAATGGGCAGCAAATACTTTGAGAATGCAAAGGGAATGGAAGGTCTGTTTTCTTGGCAGAAAATGGCAATATGAGGAATTTGTTCCATAAGCTCGGCTCGAACTGTAGGCTCTGAAAACACACAGTACAGGCCGTTATATTAAAACAATCAGGATTAAACATGATCCCTAATCAAGCGGCCACAATGATAAAGCGGGTCATGTTTCAGAGACACAATGATAAAGGATTCAGCATATGGTGAATGCCAGTGTGTCGTCTTCTTTGTAGCAGAACAAATTTCTTTAACTGTATCTTCCTTCAGCTTTGGGTGTGTTGAATAAGGATGATCATAAAAAAAAACATCAATACAACACGTATCACACAGACAGCCAGTTTTTTGACCAGGAAGCTTCATAAACTTTGCAGCTTGATCAAATTTCCCTGCCGTGTATAGCTAGGACATCTTCCTAGACATCCCTAGGGCACATTAGAGGTAACTAGTTACGGGTTCAAATCCGGAAAATATATATATATATAAGCCTTTAGATTTTGCTTTATAAGGTTGAAGCCTTGCATAAACACTTTAATAAGTCACAGCGGTCCCATCAAACATTAATGGGTGCTAAAGGGAGCAGATTTCTTTGCAACACAGAACCTGAGACACAGCGACAGCATAGGGTACTCTAAATATAACATCACCTTCCTAGGAACATACACATTTGTTTGAAGACAAAACCACGAGCGAGTTCGTTTCAGATGCTGGAAAGCAAACAGAAGAACATAAAAATTTGTGGTTTCAATTCTGGTTTACCCGAGTCCTCCGCAAGTCTGCTGACTCTCTCGAGGACCGCAATACAATCCCTCTCATCCTCGCTGACTGCTTTTAGCGTGTCCAGCAAACTGCGAGCCACCATCTGTCTGTGAATAAAATACTAATGAGAGGTGTGCACTATGGCAAGCATCGCTGGAACACGACATGTCAAAACGAGCACAGAGACATCGTTCAAAACGTCTTTAAAAACATATGCATGACATTCGAATATTAAATACATCCTCTCGTTAATGGGGAAAAAAAAAAAACTACTCGACCCAACTCTGACTGCTGTCAGTCTGAAACAAGCCTTCTTAAATATGTAAATATTAATGAGCGCCAAATGCATTTAGAAATCTAATGAAGTGCACGTCTGAGTACCTGTTAAATATGTTTTCACTCGTGACGTATTTATCCAGCCTCCCCAGGGGCGTCAGCATCTCATCTTGCGATACAAAATCCAAGGCTGAAGGTATAATAATGACGTCAGACTCTGAGCTGTAGTCATCCACACCAACTATTAGAGACAATTGGGAAGATTATGAGCAGGACCCACCACCTAGCGCACACACACTCCGGTAGTAGCGAAGACCTTTACCCAGGAAAGAAGAGTGACCAGAAGCAAAAACGCTGAAACACAAGACATGCTGCTCGACAGCTTTTTTTTTTTTTTTGCATGCTGCGCAAATACGATAGCAGTCAGGGTCAGTCTGTCCAGATAAGAAGAAAAACTAAACCGGGCAAATGAAGTCAGCAGTGCAGACACGATCTCCAGGTAGACGCTTTGTCGATCTGCACACTATTCACTGACGCCTTTTCTGCCTTTTGCGTACAGGAAAGTCGTCTCATTGTTGCGTTTAGAGAAATTTTTCTTTAAACCTGTCCTTCCAGACATACGAAACTGGGCGATTCGTTGGTACACAGCACGTTACTTGTTAGTCATTAAGATCTTGATAGAGCAGACAGGTTGTGCATTCCTCACCCATGAGGTGTTTCTGACAGATCAGTACATCTTAAACTTCTCAACACTCACTGACAGGTCATCTAGTAAAATCAGTGATGCTCCTGAACTCTTGGTTTAAAGCAGTTCTGGAAAAATAACCAGAATACAAGTACAGGGAGCAAAGAAAAACAAACACTAAATATATATACAAAAAAAAAAAATAATAATCACTTCGTGTCTCCAGGACTGGACCTGGCTTTAATGAATCAAAAAAAAAAAAAAAACAACAACCCTAAAATAACATTTAACACGAGATATATTAAAGGAGAAGCATTACACATGTTTCATACAATCATGAATGCTTTGACTTGTTTACATAAAACTAAAATCAAAAACAAAACTATCTGTCTGGAAGTCGGAAAAGCGAGTCGCCTATTTCCGTTTTGCCCAAGCTGAAGCCTCTTGTTTGTTTGTTTGCACCAAAATATCAAATTATTTGTTTTAAACAAACACCCCAGGAGTATAATAAAGTGAAACACAGGGGGTGAAAATCCACCCGTGCTGAGCACTAAACGTTACTCCAGGCCTCTGTCCGTGTGGAGCAAAGTTTACCCGGTGTAGCTCTTGGCTAACTAGCACAGTTAATTAGCTTAGCTTAGCTTTAGCTTTAGCTAAAGTGACAGTGTGTGTGTGCGCACACCAAAGCTAAACAAAAGCAGCATTTAGCATTTAAACACACAGCATCATACTCACATCCGTCTATCTCCTCTTGAGAGTCTTCCTGAAGCAGAGAAATATCTGTGACAAACACATGAGAACCAGTTCAGTCGTGACCATCACGGAGCTACACCTAAACTTGGCTTAGCTTAGCCCTGACTTAGCTTAGGCTAGTTTAAAAAAAATATTATATATGTATTTTTATTTTTTTTTTTTTACCAAGACACTTAGCTAGCTAACGTTTAACGCAATCAAAGGCAACGACCAAAAAAACGAAGTAGCTTTAAAGCATCACTGTTTTAATTTCTTGAGCTGTAACTCAAAAGTGGACTTCTAAAACATACCCGCCATCTTGTCCTGGTCCTACATTTAAAAGTGGTCCGTGCCGACGAGGCGACAACAACTGGAGAGAGGGGGGGGAGCTAAGCTAAGGCTAAAGTACTGCAGGAGGACGGAACAGAGCACGAGCGCTGGGATCACACTGAGCCCTGTCACTACCCGTACACTCACTTCGCCTTCACCCCCCCCCCGTCGCCGCGTCGCACCGCGCATGCGCGTATCTGTGCGGGGTGGTGACGCGCACCGCGCATGCGCGGTAACGTGAGCGCCGAGGGTGTTTTACAAACCCGCACTTTCGACGGAATGAAGGACTTAGATCCGCAATAAAAAAAAAATTAACTATTAAATATAAATAGAGAATTGTGTTTGTGTTTTAGTTTATTATCCTCTTAATAAATTTAATGCATTTCTTTCTTTCTTTCTTTCTTTTTTTTTTTTTTTTTTTTAGAATATTTAGTATAGAATATTTGTTCATGATTTATTATTCTCTAGTTTTCCATATGTTTATTCATTTCGGCATTTTATTTTCAGATTACTTTAAGAAACATGTAAGTAAAAAATTGTGTAGGTTTATCACATTTTAAAATGTGTGATTTAATTTATGATTGAATTAATACTCTTGTTCTAGTTTATTTATTTAATTCTAGTTATTATTCTAATGGTATTTTGTTCTAGATTTAGTCTGATATAATTTATATGTAATCGTACATATATTAAATTAAATTAAATTATTTTATAATAAATTATATTAAATTAAAATAAATTATTTTATATTATATT
>JAOVYU010000056.1:14184204-14207855 GCA_025674565.1 Synodontis membranacea | reverse complement strand
ATATATTTAGAAGAAAGCTCCCCTGCCAAATCTAAGCTGAAAAACATTTTTTTTATTGTCTGGAATGGGTCAGAATGGTGCAAAGACAAAAGACGTTCTGTGCTTACAGGGTCTGCAGCCTGAAATACCATGTTGATGAGAGAAATCAGAGGAGAATGGTCAGACTGGTCTGAGCTGACAGTACCTCTGATAAGCACATTTTACAATCGTGATGAACTGAAAAGTATCTCTCGAATATAGGACAGCCTCAGATTCTTGCTCTTGGCAGACAGGAGTGGAGACCAATGTGGTGTTCTGCCGCTATACCTCTCCTACCATAGAGGTGTTTTCACCCACAGAACTGTCACTCATTTGATGTTTTTTGGTTTTTTTGCACTATTCTGAGCAAACTCAGAGACTTGAGGCATTGAGCATAAACTACACAGTTATTGCTTTTTTTTCTTAATGCATTTTGACAGACATCATGACCAGAATTGCCATAAAATATGAAAGTTCACAAAAATTAAATAGGTAAATAACAAAAGGTTTATGTTAAATGCATATAATAAATATGCAATATACATATATAATGTTTAACTTAATTTTCTGTAGTAACATGGACCTTTTATCAATCAATATGCAAAAAATTTATATTTAAGAGTGAATTCTGCCCTTAATTTACCTTAATTCTCTTTGGCCATTATACCTGACCCATCTTGAGTCAAGGAAATCACTGCTGTGTAAATTTCTTTTGCTTAAACTGTCAGAGCCGATCACGGTCACACAAAAAGTCAAGCTCAAATCATGTTGAAAAGTCAAGCCGTCTTTTACATTTTTATCTTCCATTTCACTGATGACAGATTGACTGAACCACTGAGATGAGGTTGATAGATTTGACAGAACTGAGTGAGCTCAATTGATGTGCCCATATTTTTTATTTTAAATTTAGTGTGCTGTTGTTTATTGTGACTCAAATGGGCCTAACTTCATGCATTAAAAAAATATCTCAGTTGAATTCAGGGTTTAACCACATTTATTAAGAATTATAAAGTGTGCACTGCTTATAAAGATATTTCATGCAAATATTTAACATACCAAATGAGTAAGACATTTATTTTTAAATGAATGGGTTATTTTAAAGCGCTTTGCTCAACTATTTTTTTGCTCCATTCATGTCATATTGTAAAATGTCGTCTCTGTATAATAATTGACTTCAAAGTGTTTCATTAGATTTGTTTTAATGCTTAATTTTTTTTATTTATTTATTTATTTTTTTTACGAATTTGTAAATTAGTATGTATTAGTATCTATCTAACACGCCAAGAATTATATGAAAATTGGCTTTAACTGACAGGCAGATCTGCGGGCATCTTTGTCAAAATGCTATAATAAAATATAATATGTACAGTTTATCAGTATTCATTCTCCAAAGCACACAAGCAATATACCGTATTCACACATACTTGATATACAACCCAATTCCAAAAAAGCTGGGATGCTGTCTAAAACAAAAATAAAAATAGAATGTAATGTTTTGCAAATCTTTTTCGATCTATCATTGTGTTATATCACCTTTTCTTTTAGCAACACTCAGTAAGTGTTTGGGAAATGAGGACACTAATTGTTGAAGTTTTGAAAGCTTAATTCTTTCCCATTCTTTCATAATATTCAACTTCAGCTGTTAAACAGTCCGGCACTTTGGTACATTTGCCTTCCTGGAATAAGCAGGGACGTCCCTGAAAAAGACAATGTTTGAATGGCACATTTGTTGATCCAAAACCTGTACGTACCATTCAGCATTAATGTGCAAGTTACCCATGCCATGGGCACAAACACACCCCATACCATCACAGATGCTGACTTTAGAACTTTGCGATGGAAACAGTCTGGATGGTCCTTTCCATCTTTGTCCCAGAGGACATGGCGTACATGATTTCCAAAAAATTATTTAAAACGTGGACTCGTCAGACTACAGCACACTTTTCTACTTTGCATCAGTCCATCTCACATAAGCTCGGGTCCAGAGAAGTGGGATGTTGTTGATATATGGTTTTTCACTTTGCATGGTAGAGTCTTTATCTTGTATTTGTAGACACAGCGATGAACTGTGTTTACCAAAAGCGGTTTTCTGAAGTGTTCCCAAGCCCATGTAATAACATCCTTTATACAATCATGCTGATTTTTAATGCAGCGCCATCTGGGGGCTCGAAGGTCTCATTCACTGGGCATTCAGTGTTGGGCTTCAACCTTGCCACTTACATGTAGAGACTGAACAATAAGTATATTGTCTTTATACTGTATTCAATGGAATATAGGTAAAAAAAAAAAAAAAAAAAGGAATTGCAAATCATCGCATTCAGTTTTATGTACATTTTACACAGTGTCCAAACTTTTTGGAATTGGATGGAAGGCTCTATGGTTCTGCAAGCCTCATAATGCAGAAACTGGATGGCTGAAGGTTTAAGGTCAAAAACCTCTACTAATTATAAATATAAATACAGTGTGTTCCACAACAGATTGTTCAGAATGAATTCTTGTGACTGGTCAAAAATAACTACATATAGTAACTAAATATTCACTTGTGCATATCTCCCAAGAACGTTTTAGCACTTTCTGAGTTCGGCTTTTATTGTTGCATTGCACAATTATTTCAAAGCACCTCAAAGCCATTATTTTTGATTAATAGTTGAGGTGATTATTTATGCAACCTGGTGGGAAAGCTCTCCGCAAATCCTCTTCTAAATCCAGTCCACTATCCTGTAATGTCCTGTCAATAAACATCTTGTTCTGCTTCAAAAACTGCATGCTTTTCTAATATGAATAAAAAAAAGTCAGATCCACATAACACACACTCTCACTTCACTTCAGTGCCTGTATGTACGTGTGTATATATTTGTGTGTCTGCACTCTAAAGTAGGTCACACTCATACTGGAACACACTCTGGCATGGCCAGCAGCAGTGCTATGATAAGCTCCCCACATCATCACTACTACATGTGAATGGGAGCAGCTTAATGGACTTGATTCCCATAGTAACCACATATGGTCAGTGCAGACGTCAATACACATCAACAAAATTGCTTTCATCCACTCCAGAGGTTTCAGTCCACAGTAAAAAGCTGGACTTGGCACTTAAAGTTTTGACATTAAAAAGAAGAAGCCTAATAGCAAAACAGATTTTAGACAAACATAATGGGGCTAAGGGCTTTTCAAAATGCACATTAAATAGTAAATGTATGTTATGGTTAGAAGAAATATTGAATTTAGTGCCTAAACAAGCATGACTATTAAGACCTCTAACTCATCCAGTTCCTGTAATGGGAAAACTTTGGAAACATCTTGACATTTTACAACTACAAGAGTAACTGCAACACAGCACTGCCTTTGGAAAAAAACGATAAATAGTGAGAAAAGAAACTGTGGGAAAAACACTCCAGTAAAAACCCAGCTATAAAATATTCCTCAAATTGTAACTATTATCGTGGAGCGCCTGTGGTGCGCTCGGCGATGCCCCCTTTCAAGCTCTACTTGCCCGCAACAGCGTGCCGCCACGCACACGCGTGGGTACCACCCGCACCGCATTAGTGACTATCAAAGAGATCTTTAAAAGACTGGCAGTCTCGCTTCCATGCGAAGCTTTGACGTCTTTTTGCCGAAGGTCTGATCTATGCTATTGTTATTTATGTTGAGTATTTTCATGTTGGACTGCCACCCTATGTTTGCCATTATTTGATGTACCGCTATAGTGCCCGTGTTCAAGTTGGAACTGTTTGCATGCCGCGTGTTTTCTGCCGGCTTTCCGTGTTTGTTTACGATCAGTCATTTGTCATTTACCCGCGTTTCAGTTTCCAGTTTAGCCTCAGTTTATACAGTGTTTTATTTAAATAAATATCCGTTTATGTTTCACTTTCGCCTCTCCTGTGATCCCTGCGATTGCTTCCGCCATACACACACACACAAGAAATCATTACAACTATCAAGTTTCCACCTAACATTAGCATATACAGTACACTGATCAACCATAACATGAAAACCACCTGCTAATATTGTGTAGGTCCCCCTTGTACTACTGAAACAGTTCTGACCTGAAGGCATGGACTCGACAAGACCTGACCTGAAGGCATGGACTCCACAAGACTTCGAAAGGTGTGCTGTGGTATCTGGCACCAAAACCTTATCAGCAGATCCATTAATTCCTGCAAGTTGTGAGTTGGCACTTCCATGGATTGGACTTGTTTGTCCAGCACATTCCACAACTGCTCGATCAGACTGACATCTGTGGAATTTGGAGGCCAAAACAAAACCTTTACCACTTTTCCATTTTCCTCAAACCACTCCTGAGCAATTTTTGCAGTGTGGCAGGGAACGCTATCTTGCTGAAAGAGGCGACTGCCACTGGTGCCAGATAAAGACAAACTGTAACAAACAGCAAACTGCAATAATGAATGAAATATGAAAGTGATTCATTGTCATTATTGACACACCACAGCACATAACAATGAAATTTGTCCTCTGCATTTATCCCATATGTGAACAGTGACACACAGCAGGGGGCAGCTATTTTCAGTGCCCGGGGAGCAGTGCTTGGGGGCGGCACCTGGCTCAGGGTACCTCAGTGGTACCTGCTGGCCGTGGGACTCGAACCTGCAATCTTTCGGTCACGGGACCGCGTCCCTAACCATTAGGCCACCATCTGCCCCAGATGGTGCAGTAAACAATGCATACTGACACGGACACCTTTTTTGGACTACCTGGGCTAGCCTTCACTCCCCAAGTGCATCAGTGAACCTTAAGTGACCCTGCCACTGGTTCACCAGATGTCCTTCTTTGGACCACTTTTGTTAAGTACTATCCACTGCATACCGGCAACACCCCACATGATCTGCCATTTTGGCTCTGACCCAGTTGTCTAGCTGTCACAATTTGGCACTTGTCAATGTCACTCAGATCCATATGCTTGTCCATTTTTCCTGTTCACTTGCTGCTTAATATATCCCACATCCTGACAGGTGCCTATTTTAACAAGATAATCAAAAATGTTCTTCACTTCACCTGTCAATGGTTTTAAACTTACAGTATGGCTGATAGGTCTAGCCGTGTTCAAATAAATCATTATAACAAATTTTCATGCAATCTATCACTTTTAATTGACTTTAAAAAAAAAAAAACATTTATCCTGTTGGTACGTTTGTACAGTCAACTGTTTCATTTCCATGTTTGGCTGGAGAAATCTTGGCTGTGAAATACAAAATTACCAAATTCATAAAATTCCCACTCTTAGGCTGAATAAAGTTTTTTTTTCCCAGTTAGAGAGTGGGAATTACGAAGGTGGGAAAGTAGAAATGAAATGCAGCAAATGCCATCACCTATGACATAGCAATATTACTAAAATCTTATTATTTATTATTGTTATATACTTTTACTATTTCTCAAAGTGGCCACATTGGGGAAATACAACTCGTACTGAATCCAAGACTAGAGAACCGTCAGTCTAGATTGAGTTACATAAAATCTACTTTCACTGCAGTGTTTACTGAATGAACTCTATTCTAGGTGGACGAACACAAATTAATTGTTAATCCCTAACATTATGTATTGTTAGCTAACTAGCTTAAATAGCTTAAAGATGGCCGTCGCCACATTATTATTCCTTTTAATGATTACATAATAATTACCAGGTTAGCCAATAATAGGTCTAAAGCCAGTGGACTTATTTTGTGATACCACATACATTTAAGATCATACTTACCACTCTGGAGTCTTAAAATCCTGTCTTTAATATACAGAGTGAATCATATTGATAAATAAGCCACAATATTAGAAAAAAGGGAAATAGCCTGGCTTGTGTAATACAGGTTAATCACACAAAGAAGTCTTTATTTGTCACTTATACATCACAGCACCATGAAATTCCTTCTTCGCAAATCCCAGCTTGTTAAGAATTTGGAGTCAGAGCACAGGGTCAGCCATTGTACAGCACTAGGTTAAGGGAGTAAGAGACTAAGAGAGGGTTAAGGGCCTTGCTTAAGGGCCTAACAGTGGCAGTATGGAAGTGCAGGGGCATGAAAGCCCAACAGTCTGCTCAGTAACCCAAAGACTTAAACAGCGAGCCACCATAGAGCTGAGCTCTATGTAATATGCATGAAAAAGATGAACCCAGGAACAGAGAGACAGAGCGAGAGAGAGCGAGCGAGCGAGAGAGAGAGAGAGAGAGAGAGAGAGAGAGAGCATAATACAGATAAATCAGAGTGTGTGTGTGTGTATGTGTGTGTGTGTGTGTGTGGTGAAAGAGAGGTAAAGGAGGAAAGATATCGGATCCCTGGAGACTGATGGGGGAAGATTAAAGCACTAGCTTACTGAAGACAGTCTCTTCATTACATTTGACATAGCAAAAAGAAAAAAAAAAAATAGAGAAAGCAAACAGGAAGCCAACAGCTGTGTTTCCTCTTCCTCTACCAGAATAACTATTTTAATTCCTTGAAAAAGGATTAATATATCCCAATGACTGATGAATACCCCCAAGAGAGAATTTAAGAGACAGAGGATCCAGAATCAGTAAGAGAGTCTTCAGATGCGTTCTTTATAGAGCAGAGTGCTATTTTATTTCAAGTTACATGAAATAAAACTTGCTGTTTTTATGCTGTCTTTTGTATTACAAGCACACATTGTATACGCTTTCTCCACCTAGAATGTCATTTATTCTTTTTTTCCTGAGAATTCTATCACCTGGCTAGAAATAATACCAGTACAGTAACACAATGACAGGCCCCAATCTAACTGTCATGCTAGAAAACATGTTGCTCGTTGCATCCATGTGACAGATGTTCTCTGCCATGTTTGAATTTAAAGCTCAAAGTTCGAATGTTTTAGCTTGAGAGCACACAAATGATCCACAACATACGAGAAATACCTAGCTTATCAAATCTTACAAACACAACACGTATGTTTAAATACAAGATACAAATACAGATTCATTGCCAGTGTCTAAACCTACCTCCTACTGTAAATAAACTCAGAGATGAGCTGGGGTTGAAGGTTTTTGTCATTTTCTGCACACACTCCAAATTTTATATGGCAGGACGACAGGGGGCATCAGCGAAGGACCAGATTTAAATGCAACGTATCATCACTTCATGAAGAACGTATAAATATTGCAGTGTTTTTGTGCTGGTACCGAGCGTATTTTTTTCGCCGACAATCTCCGACGGGGGCGGGGCTGACCGTACCGAATTTATAATTTCGCCCACAATCTCCGATGGGGGGGGTTTGGGGTCCTTCGGCGGGCCGGATTGAATCACTACGCGGGCCGGATGTGGCCCGCAGGCCGTAGTTTGCCCATGTCTGTTCTAGACAGAGATAACAGGGTTACAAATATGAGGTACATTATTATTATTAATATTACTTTTTTTGAAAGATTGCGAGGAAGTTTAGCAGATCATTTGATCATTTGGCTGAGAATAAAGGTGTGCATCGGAACTGGGATGCCACTGGATGCGACAGAAAAGCTGCCTGAGTGGGAGGTTTTTACTTTCATTTGGGAATAAGCAAGCTTGAATCATTAAGTTTATACGATGAAGAGCAAAGAACTTGAGGCACTATATGATATATTGCAACAGTGAATTAAATTAGGTTACTAGTTTGTTTATACTTTGGGAATAATTACAACATAAATTGATTAGAATATACTAAGTGCAAAAAAAAATAATAACTGTGTGAGCCGGATTTAAAAAAAAAACACAGACCTTGATGAGACAAATTATTGCATTTCTACTTGTTAGTTTTCCCTCCGTTGTTCTGCACTGTTTACAGAAAGCATAGTGATGAGGTTTTAAAGCTTAATACTTAATTCCACTTCAGATTTTAATCTTAATATATAGAATACAGATATTTCAAGCACTAAAAAGATACAGAATCAGATAATTTGGTTTGCACCCCTAGTGCATACAAAAGTATTGAGTAACAGCACTGAGAAACACTTCATGAACGTTCAAACAATGTCGTTAGTACATCTAAGGACATGTAATTTTAGTACAATCTTCAACGATTAAAGTGTAACAAAGTGGCGAAATCATATCGCTTGCTGCCTCTGTGACATTCAACGTGTAACCAATCTCTCAGTTTATGACAATTTAAAGCTTCGGATTGAAGGTCTCGCAGCATAGCGACGGTCATAATGGACTGAACTGGGGTCTTTATGGCCAGTGCAAATTTTCAATAATGCAACCACAACGGCATAGATTTGGCAGTGGTCCAAGTACCTCCCATCAGTGATCTATGAATGTCTATAAATGCTCTGTAGTAAACACTGGTGTGCAGCAGGATCACAGCTGCTATGGGCTGCAGTAGAGAAGGTCTTGCTGAATGCGCTGTGCTTCTTACAACCCGTGTACAGAAGGCTATAATTAGAATATGTGATCTGATGCCAGTATATAGGCTTATCATGCTGAGCCAGAACAGCTGGCAAGAGAGAGCAGTGGGACGCGTGTTACACATTCATTTGGTCACACCCAGGCCATCAGTGTATGACAGCTATCTCAGAGCTGAGAACAGACATGTACACACTGACCTTTTGAAGACCAGTGTTGAAGTGACCTTCAAGGTCAAAACGGTTTCAAATTTAAGGATGTGTTATTTGCTTAAATGCTTGACCAAAAAATCGCTAGGATTTTACATACCCTATCATATTCGGGCACTTATCAAAACCATGACGTGTTCATGTCTTGGGCTGACAATTTACACAAGCAACAAGCAACTTGTTTTGCTGCTACACATCAGTTACCACTTGTTTTGCTGCTACACATCAGTTGCTGCTCTTGTCTGTCTTGTCTTTTCTTGTCTGTACTGCCTTTATCATATTGTCTCTATTGTCTTTCACGTTGCTTTTTGCACTACTTATTGTTTTTGCCCATGTCTGCACACGTGCACCTTATGTAGTCTTTTTTTTGTTTACGTAGCATACATGCATGTTACATACTTGTCCTAGTCTTTTATGTAGCACCATGGTCCCGGAGAACGTAATTTCATTTCACTATGTACTGCATCACATGTATATTGTTGAAATGACAATAAAGCTCACTTGACTTGACTTGAATTTTATATATATGCAGTGTTCTCTCAGTTCTAATCCATTCGTATGGTTTAAGACTTTAAAAACATTTCAAGTCTTCTTTTCATCTGCCCAGTTTGACGAGCCTGTGCCCAACGTAACCTTGGATTCCTGTTCTCGGCTGACAGGAGTAGAATCCGATGTGTTGTACTATATCCCATCTGCCTCAAGGTTTGATGTTTTGTGGGTTCTGAGATACTTGTCTGCTTATAAAGAGTGGTTATTTGAGTTATAACAGCCTTCCATTCTCCTCTCTCATCAAAAAAACGCCCACAAAATCACCACTCACTGGATGCTTTTTGAGGTTATGGCTCTAGGTTACTGGTCAGAACAGAAGGTTACGGGTTCAAGCCTCAGCACCATTAAGCTGCCACTGTTGGACCCACTGTTGAGCCTAATCCTTTCTGCTGCATTGTATCATGGCTGACCCTGTGCTCTTACCTTAACTTCCTAACAAGCTGTATATGCGAAGAAAAGAACTTCACTGTGCTGTAACATATACGAGACAAAGAAATTATATTTACGAAGGATATACTTTATAGTGGATATTATTTTTTCCCCCAACCACATCATGTACAAATTTTCTGAGCAACACACGTAGTGGTTTATAAAATACAAAATTAAATTTGAGGTTTTGGTCCTAGATGAAGTACTACCTGTCACTGGGTATGCTTTATACACTGAACAACATGCTGAAGCGCTTAGTAGTCTTCATGCAAAGCATATATTCATGCTAGTATAAATAGGTCAAGGTCTTTGAATACCATTAAGTCAAAACCCTGTGAATGTAAATCTCACCCAGTTGAACTGTGAAGCTGGACTGCATAATAAATAAACGTTACGGTTTCATTTCTGGAAGGACTTAGCCACTGACGTGTAGTACATTTTTTAAATTGGTTGAAAATATATGTCATATAAAAGAATACAAAATGTTACGCAATGAACATTAAGCAAAAGAAAAAAAGAAGAAAGCTAAAGTATTCATGTCCATACATACTATGTATGTAATGTCTGTTACTGTTTATTAATTTGCTTAGTGTGGCTAGAAAATTTATATGTTTGCTTTCATACCCGGAAATCCTATCTGGTGGTTAGCAGAGAGATCCTTAAGATAACTGTGTTGCTAAATTGAGCACCACAGGGACAAGCCCCAGCCAGCTTGTAACTGAGGTTCTGTACTAACAGCGATGAAGTGATAATTAATGTCAAATCCCAAACAAGGATGGTTTGACATTACGTTCTTCTTCAGAATACATAAATACATAAATGTTTACATTTTTATAGTGATCTAGCCACATAAGCTTATATTCAAATAAATTCTTCTTTCTTTTTTTTTTTTTTTTAATATATTTTTTTATTAATAACAACATATTACAGCATGAAATAATGAACCTCTGGTTCATACACCTATATGCTGCCAGTAATATCACATAATAAACTGCAATTTCTCCTTAATAATGCAATTTCACCTCATCTCGTCACCTTGCTACCTGCTGCCTTGCAGACAAATCTTTAGAAGAATGTATATAATTAATTTTCAAAAGCAAAAAAAAATGTCCAAAAAAAAAAAGAAACAACCCCAACCCAACAATAATGTATTTTTTCATTAACCACCAGGTTGCTCAGCCTTAAGCTCTTACTTCAACCCTCTCATCCCCTTAAGCTTTCATTTAGTGAAAAAACCCAGACCAGTCTGAGCTCTGAAGTGACTCAACCAATTACCCGCTAAACCATACTGCATCTGGTCCCCCTATAAATGTGCCTCACGTGCCCCTTCAGCTTAGAGGAAATGCAGAGTACCTCCTGTGGAGACGAAACGGTCCACTCAAGCGAAACCCGGAACATCTCTTACCTCAACAGGTAAAATACTCCTAACAGCATGATCGTTTGATCTTAAAGCAAAGATGAGCAACCTCTCTACTGACGAACTCTCAGACTGAGCTTCATTTTCTTTCCCTGCAATACAACTAATTGATTCTTTTATTGAAATTGTTAACTTCGCTATGTACAGAGGAGCAGCCCATTTAAACCAATGAATGCATATTTGGTTTCAAAGAACCGCAATGAATTGAACCAATGAACTGCATACATTTTTTTTTGCATATGTAAGCAGTACCTTTTGCAGTACCATACCATTCCACCACCATATGTTATTCTGTTAGATTAGAAAGCTGAGCATAAGAAAAAAGCTACAGCCAGAGGGTGTATTAGCATGCAGATTAAAAGGATTAACTGAGAGAAGAGTTTCTGATACAAGCTGGAAATAGTACAAAATAAATTCAAGTTACATTAAAGTTAAGCCTGCCTTAAAGCATTTTTAGCATTGAGCATACATAAAACATTCTGGAAAGCACAAATGTAGGTGTACAGTTTCTAATAAGAGATCTGAACCAAAACTTATTTAAAGCAAAAATACAACGGCTCATAAATATTAATACTGGTCTATTTCAATGAACTTAAAGAGTGTTGCTGATTTCAACAGACAGGTAAACTCTTCTATTCCAGCCACAAGCCCAGGGAATTTGCCCAAGATGGGATGCCAGTCCATCACAGGGTACCACACACACACACACACACACACACACACACACACACACAAACATACACAGACTTACCTACACACATATATACCCAGCATAGCCAATCCACCTACTGGCATGTGTCTTTGAGATGAGGGAGAAAACCTGAGAACCTGGAGGAACCCTACACGGACGCTAGGAGAACTACTGTAAGCAATCCTACAAACCATAAAATGTAAAGAACATCATAACTAAAATGATAACAGGACACATCCAGGTTGCTTTAACAACAGCTGCCTTGCAGGTTCTTAATGAACTGTGCTAATGTAATGCCTATAGTGAGACATTTTAAAGATTCACAAAGAGTTCTTTAAAAATAATAAATAATAAAACACAATGAGATGGGCTGGTATGGAAAAACAATCCAGAAAGACAGGTGGGCTGCAGCCTGATACAAAGCAGAGACCCAAAGAGTTGTTATAGACGCTAAATAAATGTCCCCAAGCTTTACAGAGTCAACTCATACTAAGGGTCAGCTTGATCCATCTGCTATAAAATACACAAAAATGCTGAAGACGTGATTTAATTTTTAATTTAATTTCTATACGAACATAATTGAATATGAGGGCAGATTGTATTAACAATTTACGAATATGATCATGTTTAATTCATGTTATGAACATTTCATGGCGTCTGACATATAATTATGCACAGTGGCAACTTCAATAAGTGGTTACAAATAACATCTCTATCTGTTCTTATCGCCGGCATCAACTACATAATTATTTCGGAATATAGTGTTAAGACAAAAAGGAATAAAAAAACTGAATTTGTTTACTACTGCCACTGCTATATAGACTACTTTGGGATGTACTGGGATTATTTTGCTTTTGGTCTGGTACATTCATGTTTATTTCATACGTCTTTCTTATTTGGCTCAGATTTGGGTCAGATTTGGCTCACCAGGAACAGGAAATTGAGGTGTACTTTATATAATGGTGTCTCTGATTCATCCCAGGTATATGAAAGTTGTTTTTTTGCATTTGTTTTATTCATGACATGCATTAATATTGCATGTGAAATGGTCAATCTAAATGCAACTGAAAACTAAAATCCACTTCTGACTAGCACTTTTAACAACACCCACCCTCTGAAAAGTCCGGGAAAACATGTCTGGTGTCAATGTGGCTGATTTCTTGAAAACACCCAAAATAATAATAAAAAAAATCATATTTTGACCAAAAAATTTTGTTTAACCAAAAACTGCATATTGTACCATCTACTTTACAAAAAAACTCATGTATGTCTTGCAAAAACTGTGAATTTATTAATTTTTTTTTTTTTTTTACATTTTGGCTATTTTGTAAGCTTGCTCCATTTTAACAAATGCATCAGTGAATGCAATCATTTTTGCCTAAAGATACTGAAACATTGCTAGCCAAGTTCAAATTTGGATAGTTACATACCAAAGCAAAATAGACAAAAGCCTCATCAGTGTGTAATCAGATACCAGCTGTCAAAATGTCTGTGGTGCTTCTGCACTGTCACATCATCAACACATAGAAGAGTGCTTATACACTGCTTATACAGATGTGTGCTGACAATTAAATATGTTTAAATTACCTAATAAACAGACATCAATAACAAAAATAATCAGTGGATTATATACTGACTGAATTATTTCACATTATCATGTGATCAGTCGAACAAAGTGACAAAGATGAGGCTTGTGTTTAAATACCGCAAATACCTTTTAGCTTAGAGGATGAGATGAGTGATGCTGCTGATAAAGTGCTGAAAAAATCTCTAAGTGATTATTTACTTCCCTTGTAATTTCTAAAATTTGGCAGTAATGTAATTTTTTTCCATAAGTAAAGTATGTTATAGATAAAGAGGTAGGTGCGGTGGCTTTCAGTGAAATTGGAATACTGACATTTTTTTTCCATGTTTACTTTTGGGGGTAACCCAGGTTAGAAATTAATGCTTTACTTCTGGTTGAAATATATGTAATAGGGAAACATACGTACACTACATAGACAAAAGTTTGTGAACATCTGGCCATCACACCGATATATAGTTCTTCTTCAAACTGTTGCCACAAAGTTTGCACAGAATTGTCTAGGATGACTTTTTTTTCCCAGCCTGATAATGCCCCTTTGCACAAAGTGAGATTCACGAAGACATGGTCTGCAAAGAACTCATGTGTCCTGCACAGAGCCCTGACCTCAACCCCACTGAACACCTTCGGGATGAACTGGAACACTGACTTCACTCCAGACCCCCTCATCCAGCATCACTGCCTGACCTCACTAACGCTCTTGTGTCTGAATGAGCACAAATATCCACAGCCGCATTCCAAAATCTAATGAAAAACTGTCCCAGAAGATTGGAGGTTATTTTAACATTAAAGGGGAACAAATCTGGAACGCGATGTTCAATTAGCACATATTGATTTGGTCAGGTGTCCACAAACTTTTGTCCATATAGTGTATTTCAACTCAGGAATGCCTGTAGCTTTCAGAACTACAGCAGCAGAAAAAGTCAAAACTTTACCATGTGAAGGGTTTTCCCAGACTGCCACACATATACATATGCAATGTTGGTACTTAAAAACAGGTGGAACACGCTGCACCAGCTGCCAAATGAAACAATTTATTTGTGAGGTGCAACTTCCTGACATCTTTAACATCAGAAATTCCTGGTAGATTCTTAGTTTGAGCTCTCCGTTCTAAACACCATAAGCCGCTGAACTGATCATACGAGCAAGAGGAGATTCAGCAGAAATTTCCATGTAAGTGAATGATCAATTTCTGCTGGTGCAGCTGATCAAGTTATCCTGTAGACAGGGCACATACCTGGTGCAGCTGCCCTTCAGAAAGGTCACGGAAAGGCTTTTTGAAACAAAGTGCTGTTATGTTGTTAAGTAAAAGTCATCTTTAAAAATTTGCACCCCCTTATTTATATACTGATGTGTACAAAAGATTATTGTCTTCATGAGAAATTACATGTCTAGCTGTCACTCAGTATGATGGTCCTAATACGTCTGTTTTTTTTCTTCTTTCCTTTGTTTTCTTTATGTAAAAACTCTCTCTCTCTCCTAGCGTCTGTCCCGTTGTAGTACAGGGTCCGCTTACATGTTTGATTTGGCAGAGCTTTTTACGCTGGATGCCCTTCCTGACACAACTTTCCCCATTTATCCGGACTTGGGACTAGCAGCAGGAATACACCGCCTTGTGGCTGGGTCTTTGTACAGCACCCGGTATTCTCTGGAGAGCTCCCATCCAAGTACTAACCAGGCCCGCCCCTGCTTAGCTTCCGAGAACAGGCAAGATCAGGCACTCCCAGGGAGGCATGGCTGTATCTCTTTATGTAAAAACTCTAACTTCCTAAAATATAGATTCACTCATGAGTAGAGATGTAACACACATAACACATAACAAGCAGGAGCTGTTCCATCTTCCAGATGTTTACATATGAAGTGTTTGCTTTCTCTAAGGACTGACATCATCATCATACGCACACTTCTAGGCCCTGTTTCATTAAATCTTTTTCTAATCTCGACTGTCATTATATTTATAACATTTTGCTCACGCGTTGCCTTACGAACTCAAAACAGAAGATTCATATTCAGCACAGTGACAAGACAGCATCCCAAGCATATGGCAAAATACAGATGGAAAGAAAATAATCAGATTGTGGAGCTCTACCTGAGTTTGTCTGTCTCTTTCTCTTCCTTCAATTGACAATTGAGAGTGAGATTTGTCTTTTCAACACATAATTGGGGTATTTATCAAGGGTAAACTTTGAGCCAAAAATTTCATTGAAATCCTGCTGAGTACTAAAAAGTAAGCCTTTTGATAGTCATCATTTTTACGCACAGAAATTGAATCATGTAGCTGTAGGCCTGTTCCTTACACTCACCTGCATCTGAACACCAAAAATGTACACTCTGCATTTTATTGTACAGCAATGACACAATATAAAACATAAGTATATCTCTATTTACTTATTTACATATTTAGCTGTGTTATGTGATGCTTTTAAAAGAGTTTACATTATTTTAAGGCAACAGTGTACCACAAAATTATGTATGTTGTGTAACAAGCAAATAAATATATGCTTGATTTTTTTTTTTTTTTTACTTGTGGAGTATGAAGTATAAACTTATTAAAATACAAAAGAGGTTTTTAAGAAACAGGCTGTAGAACTATACTTGCTACCTAACTAAACACCAACGTTTAACATGCTTTATCCAGCAGGGTTACACACCTGTCTCTGCAAGCATTATATTTTAATGTCAGTCAACAAACATTTTAACAGTTTAAAAACCTTTTAAGGCTTTTAAAGATTTCCCTCCAAATTAATGTGATTTTCCTCTAACCTTAAGTAGCATTCTATTACAGTACACTTTCCGAGGAGGAATCTGCAATTTCTGATTTTGTGAGTTTGTAATAAAGCATTAGTTGTACATTACAATTCAATACTACAATGAAGTTATGACAAATAATATTGTAAATAATAATAAAAACAAAGCTTGGTGAACATAACCTGGATGCTACCTGATAATGAGACTGAGATAGAAAGAAAGAAAATTATTTCACTCGCACTCTTTCTGAAAGTAACTTAAGCTGAGTTTATCTGCAAATAGCCAAAACAGCTGTCTGCTTGTCCAGGAGTTACCCGAGAATGATACGGGACAATAATTCCCAGACCAAACAACATATGCTGCACACTGCACAGATTTATCAGATCGTTTAGGCATCGCTCCTAATCTTATGACTACAAATACAACTGTAGAACAAATACACGTCTGTCTATTTTCTTATAGCACCATTGCGTAAATGTAAATACAGTGAGCACAGAAACACTTTCTCTATCAATCTTCCCTACAGTTAGGCTAATGCTAATGCCAGTGACTCCTCTGAGTCATGCAGTAGGGCGTGCCCTTGCTCACAACTGACAATATTCGAGATAAAAAAAAAAAAATATATATATATATATATATATAGAACCGACGACCAAAATAGTGAATCTCTGGAATATCCATGGGTCCATACATAAATATATGCAGACATGGAGACGTTTAAATGAAATTCTGTATTCACCTCCTATGCATTCGGTTTGAACAAGTTTATGTTTCATTACGTTTATCTGAAATGAAATGACCAGATGATACTTTTTCAGCATTTCTGCATTCGTCCCATCTGAATTAATGATACAAGACTGAACAAGGGGACATCTCAATGACACTGGTTACAAAATGCACTGTCGCTGCATTCCTGTAAAAGTAAAGAGATGCAAAATATAAATGACATTAAGTGGAGTTGGACGTGAAGGTAAAGGAAACGTAAAGTGCTGAATGAGCGGTAGTTTGAGCTCTATCTGTTAGTACTGTACAGAGGAGCAGCTCTAGGCCTCTCTGAGCCTATAAATCCACACCTGGCTCTGCTCAGAGCTCCATGGTGGCATTACGGCATCTAATGGACTTACAGCCAGTGACATGGAGAAACTAGGGGCAGATTTGATGCTGGGATCAGTCGGAGGTAACTGAGGGCAGATGTACAGTGTAAGCACAGTGCTGTGAAACTAAACCACACCCGCCGCATTGCAGAAGCAGAGGGAAGGGAAGAAGGCCGGCAACTTAGCGCAAGTCATTATCAGCTGTCCCACTATCATCCAACACGGCGCGCAGGAAACACAGGCTGAGCGGCACTCCTAAAAAAAAAAAAGCACATCACTACCACCAGATTACCGCGCATCCCGTCCTCCGACTGTACAGCCACCAGAAAAATCTCCATCACGGAGCTGCTGAAAATAGACATGACTGATTGTAACCTTCCCGGCGCGCACACACATCTCCTCTCCTCTCCTCTCCTCGTCCGTCTGATCTCTCCGACTGAAGCGCTAAACGATGCGCTGCTCTGTATGTTACGCGCTGCGCACTAAATTCCTGCCTACTGTAACACAATAACATGCCTTACTCCAAAGGTTTATTTATTTATTTATTTATTTTTCCTACCGAAAGAAGGTTATCGGTTATATACTGTAAGCAGGGATGCTAAGCTCTTGAAGCTCTGTCTTTGCTCACTTTGCGCTCTTTACGCATTATAAATAGCCAGCAGTATAAATAAAACAGCGCAATACTCATATTTACCGGTTATTCAGTGCAAGGCGTGATGTGATGCGGTTTCCCGATCCTCAGACTCCTCGTGCTCTCCCTGCTCGCAGCAGCAGCCCAGCTCACTGACCACACACACACACACACACACACACACACGACAGGGACAGCGCAGCATGCTGGGAAAGGAGAGCCCCTACATATACCTTGATTCTTGCCTTTTTGGCCACCTAACTAAACAAATTCGATCACACACACACACACACACACACACACACCTAGTCCATTCTTTTCTTTTCTTTTTTTTTTTGGAACTTGCACTAAATTTGAAAAATCTGTTTCTTATTGCACTATTTGGCAATCATAGGGTTAAGTCAATCAGCTGAGTCACCATAACAGAGCCTATAATGTGTTCCTGTTATAGCCCTGTTTATACCAGAGTATCATTTCCATTACCTAATAATAGGCCTAGTTCAAAATTAGTTTATTTAAAAATAATCCAATTTTTTTTTAAAGGTCCATTTGAATGCCCCTCCCTTACTTTACATGTATTAGAACATTCTGTATGGTGGCCCTCAGGTGCCCGTAACGTATTTCCAAGAACTTGCATTCGCACTTCGTTGCTTTTTCTGTTCTAAATAGTTTAAAATTTAAATCAATTTGGGTTCTCAAACTTATTAGTCAGCACCAGCAAACACTGATTCATCTAATGTCTTCCTCCTTGTCTTCCCTTCCTCCTTCTTTGTCCTCCTTCCGGTGCTTCCTTCTGGATTGACGCTGCCACTTGCAACAACGAGAAAGACAGAAGGCACTCTCTAGAGGTTTGTCTGTTCTGGACTACTGTAGTGGTGCAACATGGTGGCTCTGTAGAGGTCCCACACCCTATGCATTAATATATATAAATTACTCATTCTAGGTTTAAAGACACCCTTATTCCAGGAAATTCAGAAAACACTGAAGGAAAAAATACAGGTAGAAATGCCTGCACTGTCAGCATGGTCTCTAGATTCTGGTGTTACATCACTCGTTCATAATTAATCTCAACTACAGATGTGGCGGGACTGTCATACATTTGTGCAGTTATTAATTTAAACCACCATGATCCAGTGTTCATTTTGACAAGAATTTTACATTTAGTTTTAGTCTTAGATGCTCACTGAAAATTACAGTTATATTTTAGTCAAATTTTAGTCTTTTGGTTTTGTAAATGTGGAATTTTGTACACTGTGATGGTGATGACCACTATTTTTCATATAAAGATGTTACTTCATTCAGTCCAGTGTCATATATGTGTGTATCACAAAGTCTCACGTTAGAATCCACAATCATTGTAAAAGCCGTGCAAATAGCTAAGCGAGGAAGTCTAGCGTGCCGGGCTCCTTTGCTTCCCAACACTCGGGAATGTGAAACAGAGAAGTTAATACACTATAATGTATTTTGCTCACAGATATTCCTCCTGGCTGTAAAAATTCCCTTGAGAAGTAAGAAAGGTTGTCCACCCACAGAGCCGGCTATTTTATCTCATCTTTACTCGTCAGCGTATAATGATTTTCGCTGCCATAATTTTTGTTGTCAAACATTTTTAATTTACGTTATCATTACAATTTAGTCATAAACTAAAAAGTCGTCAATTAATAGTAATCTTTAAAAGTTTCACGAACAAAATGTCCTGAGTAGGCAGTTACTAAGGATGCTGTAAATGCAATGTGCAGCCCTGTACATTCATGTTAATTAAGTCTTTCTTTGTCCTGCAAGCAATATCTCAATATCACTCACTCCATATGAAAGGAAAAACTCCATCATCCAAATATTGCACCTGCTCTTCATTTATGTTTTTGTATTTGTTTCAAACACATTATCTCTTTAATCTGAATAATGTTTTAAAATTCAGTTACATCCCCAGTAGTTACAGTGGAACCTTGGGTTATGAATGCATCTGAACATGTACAAATCGGGTTACGACCAAAAAGATGGCCAAAATTTCACATCTGTTCACGACCACACGCTTGGGTGGTGAACAAAAACACCGGTAAAGTCTTGCATTTCCGAACAGTTTTAATGCGCAGGAAAAGGCAAGTCACCTTCGACCACTATTTGGTGAAGTCCTGTCCACCATCTAAATGGCTAAAAACACCAGAAGCCCCTGAAATAGAAGAAATCACAAGAGAGAAAACACTTTAACATCCCTCCATTACAGAGCCGAACTCTCCCTCAAAACTGTAAGCTCCTCTAAACCCAGCTTCCTCATCACTTCCTTCACACCAGAAATCCACTCATGCAAGTTTAGTTTTCTTGGTTGTTTAGGGTTATTTTCTGTATAAATGAATGATTTTTCAAACGTTAATTTATGCTTACAACTCTAGATTAAAAAAGTGTTTACAGTGAGCGGTTTGTAAGGCTCTAGCGCAAACTTGGTCTTGCACGAGCTCCTGCGGTGTTAGTTTTCTCTGTTGTTCAAGGTTTTCTCAGAGTTATTCAATGTTTTTACATTTATTTACTATTACACTGTGCATTCTATGGTGTAATTAACCATTTTTGTGCTTAAAATTCTTAAATAAAAAAAAAAAAATTACATAGAGTTGGTACGGTCTGGAACGGATTAATCATATTTACACGCAATCCTTTGGGGAAATTACGCTCGGGTCACGACCAGAGTTCTGGAACGGATCACGGTCATGACCCGTGGTTCCACTGTATTCTACAATCTTGTCAAGTTAAGGTGTGATTTTAACCTTGTTGCATTTATTTTGCATGACACTGAAATAAAATAACGATGACCTTTGCTGATCTGATGCCAAAACCCCAACATGATCAACTATAGATTAATTCTTATGCATTCCAGTCTATACATCAGAGCAATAGGCTCTATAAAAGAAGGAATAACAAAAGATGTGGGTCACTAACATCCAACAAAGCATGTGAAGAAGGTGTCTCTAAATGTTCACTATAAAAAAAGCCCTTTTCATGCACTAGCATTCAGGTGTTCTAGTCGATACAATGTCAGGGGCTATATCTGTCTGAATTTTGAGTTTCAAAACAGCTAGCTTCAGGTCACTTTATTTAATTTATAATGGTGATTAAGTACTGCTGCTACTCTATAATTTATCCAGACTGACCTGAGATATTTTTAATTCATAAATAAAACTAAGTTAATCTGAACTAGAAGGAGTATACATTAAAAGTTCAAAAACAGGAAACAGTAAAGTTGATAATGTGTTACGTTTACTGTACTTGAATCTACTTCTGATTTCTTTCACCACTACTTGATGTGTTAACAACACAAACTCACACATATAACAAATATATATATATATATATATATATTTTAAAAAAATGATCACAGTTATGTCCTTTTACTTGTTTTTTTGTTTTTTAATTATACTTGGTGCCAGTCATCTACTCAGGAGTAATTTGAGCTTCCTGGATGAGAACCATCTTTCAATGTCACTAACTAAATGAGACTAGAAAAAAAAGGAAATGGTTTTGTACCAGACATACTGTAAATAGACAAGGACATGCAAGACGCAGACTCGTTTTTATCATCGCTGCCATTCACTTTGCAGCCTCTCTAAAAAGACAGTAGGCCATGAACAAGACTATTTGCAATGAAACTAGAACCTGATACATTCATACTTTTAATGAATGTATTCTTTTAAATGATCATGTTCTTTAGAAATGCTACTGGACTGTTACTGTGCACATTTAAAGTAACTGAAAATATTATGTGCCTCCTGAACAGAGGCTGTCACTCCCCAGTACCATAAACTATGGCTTAGACTCAGCTGCAGTAATAAAGTTGTGCTGCTTATTAATTGTGAGTGTTGCAGTATTCAGCTGTACACTGCGCCCAGGCATCTCTCTGTTCCACTGACATTCTTAATCCTCCACTAGACCGCATGCTCTCTCTCTAGTCCAATATCCCTCATCCTGTCTATATTTCCCCTTTCTCTCCCCTTCTCTGTTCCTCTCAGAATGTCTCATTTTCACCCCTCAGTTTCTCTTTCAACAATCCTCTCTTTTTTCTGTCTCCCTTGTTCATGTACTCTTTCACCTTCTCTCTCTCCTAATTTCTCCCTCTCTCCCTAACCTGAGTCCCTTGTTATCTCGGCATGCTCGTTGCTGTGCATGCTGATGAGTCTGCGTCGCTTTAATATTGCGTTAGCTAAGTCATGTCTAATCACACTCCTGAAGGACAATGAATAAGAGCGTCACCGGGAGCAGAACACAACCACTACAAAAAAGATGAGGAAATCAACAATCAGGCCAAGAGGTGAACAGATGTCAAGATGTCGAGACGTGTTCTCACAGAATGATAAGGCTATCCTAGAATTGTAAGTAGCTCCTAATGTTAAGTGTTTTATACAGGTGTGGCCAGAAATGTACATACCATCATCTTGGGCATGCAATGGCAATATTGGGCTTTTTTTTTATTATTATTTATTTGAACTGTTGTGTTTATGGGGAATAATGATTGTACAACATACATCTTTAAGAGATAAAAATAAGAATTTGGTGCACAAGGTTGAAATTATTTTGAGTTTTCTGAAATCATCATTCAGTCAAAACTATAGATACAGGGTCAAAATTATACATACATATATTTTTTGGTTTAATGTCCCTTTGCAAGTTTTACCTTGACCAGACACTTTTTTTTTTCATGTCAATGATGACTGTTTGTAAACTTCTGACCACTACTGTATATTCAATGACATTGATCTTACTGTATATTGTATACTTAACAACATAAGGACTGTGAAAATCAGTACTCCAATTAAACATAACTACATTAACAATGATAAAAAAAAAACAGTCCCTAGATGAATGAATGTATAAATATAGTAAAGGTTCAGAAAAAGCTTTTTATACAATTTCTAGTATGAAAAATGGGACCTAGATTTTTTTTGCACGCCTCAAACCATAACTCTGCAGTTTAATATTCTCTGTTCTATTTCACCCCTTCTAACAGTCAGTCGCATATGTAGTGATGTATGACGCTGTATTTGCAGTTAATACCATAATGGAAATGGATGGTGTGTGTACTTAGTGACCAGTGATGGACTGACATATCATCCTAGGTGTATACCTGCCTTGAAAGAGCTGTTCCTTGAAAATTAAAACTCAATTAAAACATGACTTACTCAGTAAAGTTCCTTTTAGTAAGTTTTAAGGAGAAACTCTCGCGTTTAGAGCCATTTAGGAGTACTCTGGTAAGATACTCTTTATGACTACAGCCCTAGCACTCAGTTAATCAAGCTTCATTTTGACAGGCTTTTATTGTTCGCTCCACGTTCATTAACACAGGCAACACAATTATCTAATAGGATCAAAATAGGATGGAGAGACTAAATTAATTTGCTGCTTGGCTAATTTTGATGTTAGCTAGGTCAATCAGGTTATTAAGCAGAAACCTAGTTCCAAGTGCTCTTTAGAAAACTGTGAAAACGGGGCAGGCTGCAGTCCAAACATGAAGAATGCAGAGTGCAAGTGTCTGAAATGTCTTTACAGAGCGTACTACCTGTTACAGAGCTTATGGTCTGTGTACAGCTATTATTAATTACAAATGTATCTCTATGTTTGATTCACAACACCTACATCTACCTTTCTTTTCATATAAAAATATATCTGGTATTTTCTGACCAGGAATATTGCACTGCATTGCCTCTCTGATGTTATATATCATTTGTTTGCCATTTTATAATTAACGCAATATGTGCAGACGTTTGTGCACACCTGACCATCACTCCCATATGTGCTTGTTGAACATCACATTCCAGTTTTAGTCCACCTTTGCTGTTATTACAGCCTTCACTATTCTGTGAAGGTTTTCCACTAGACTTCGGAACGTTGCTCCGTGCTCCGTGGTCTCCTGAAGTCAACAATCATCTCTTTTGTTTTGTCCACATTCAGAGACAGGTTGTTGACTTTGCAC
>JAOVYU010000056.1:14168827-14183834 GCA_025674565.1 Synodontis membranacea | reverse complement strand
CTGTCTGAGGTCTATCTGTCAGGAAGTCCAGGATCCAATTACAGAGGGAGGTGTTCAGGCCCAACAGGCTTAGCTTTTCAGTCAGGTGCTGATGTTGGGTGAGCAGGCCTGGGAAGCAGTTCACATTTCATCCCAAAGGTGTTTAGTGGGGTAAAGACCAGGGCCTTGTTCAGGTCATTCGAGTTCTTCCACATCAGCCTTGGCAAACCTTGATTTGTGCACCAGCTTGAGGAAGTCCATATATGGGTATGATGGTCAGGTGTCTACAAACATTTAGCCATACAGCTTATATGTAAATAAAGAATATCCAAATTAGAAAAGCACTAGAATTTTGGAATCAAAAGAGAAAAAGGTTTAAAAGGTTTCTGGTATGAAAAAGGAGGTCTGGATCTTATTGTGGCCGTTCTGTTTCATACCTACTTACAGCCAGTGGTATATACAGTGACATATGGTGCTGCATTTGCAATAAATACTATAATGGAAGCCATTTTCCCCTTTCAGTCATCCTGACAAATACATCCCAGATCTCCATACACACCATACGTGGATATCCACTGCAGTTTGTAACTACAGCAAAGCTACAGGTATCCAGTCCTATCCTGTTCTGAAAATATGCTGCAATTGTGATTATCAAACTGTCTCTTGTAGAGTATAAGACCCAGACAATAACGTACAAAGTTTTCTTTTTTTAATCTTACAAAAGCCAAAATGTGAGAGAATCACTGAAAAAACATCTTACAATGAAAAAATTACATTTATACCTAAATATAATGTTTCAACACGGTTTGTAAGAACAAAAATCTGAGATGAGAATATCTGAAATGTCCTTACTAAGAATAGCAAGTTACTTTCAAGAACAAATTCACCATCAGTAAGGCACATTTAAGTCCACGTAAGGTAGCAATTAGAGTACAGATGCTTTATGGGATCAGCCTAGTTATAACACCTTACAGCACTAACATGCTGCTACTATGTGAATTTATTATGAATGCCTCTGCATATTAAAGCTTTGTCTCTTTTTAAGGTTTATCAAAGCTTATTTGCCTCTTACATCATATAATGACAAGTAGGAATTATCTATCATTCACTGATTATATTTGATATTTAGATAAGTTATTACGTATATTACTGAGAAGGAACAATTAGGAATAGTGCTAAAAGATTTGTTATGCTTTAAACATGAAGATGAAGGAAAAGTTCACAGACGAAGTGGAAAAAAGAGCTGACATAATGGATTTCATATTGGTTTAAAAAAAAAAATTCACAAAAACCTGCAATTTTAATAGGGGAGTATAGACCTTTTATATCCACCATAAAACATCAGTCTGTGTTTAAGAATTAAGTGTGTAATGAGAGATGAAGAGTGTATGATCAGGTTACCAGACCCATTCCAGACAATAAAAGTTCTGAAATCTAATTTATTTATGTAGGTATACCTGTAAGCATGGACATTTAGCATGATACTGTTAAAATTTTCATTTAATAGTAATATGTAAATTTTTGGAATACAAAACAATTATTTCTGTTAACATTGTCTATAAAGCAATGACAGAAGTAGCCGATTACTGCTGAGTACTTTGCCATGTTTGATGAAATGTCACAGTTCACTTGGTGGGTGTAGGCAGGGGTCAGATGACATGTCACTACAAAATCCAGCAGGCAAACACACATTTAGGGTGTATGCCTTAATGTCACACCCATGCAGCATGTTGATAATGTAATAACTGTTTAAAACCTTTTGGTACAAAATGAAGTCCATATTTTTTGCATCATTTCAAGCATGTGCGTGTGTCTTGTATTCACAGAGATTAAAATGCTTTCTTATATGGCTCATTTGAATACAGGATTCAAATTGGTCAATACCTGTATAACAGTGTTGCGATGGGCCATGTCATTAGTTGAATCAAGAAAATCATTTTTAAATAAAAAAATCTTTATTAAATCAATATTTTTTGTCAAATTATTGATTTATATCATAAGCAGCCATGTAATAAGAAGGATAATGTACACAGAGCCAGTCATTACTGCAAACTAAATCCAGACAGAGTGATTCAAGACCCTGCTCCTCTTAATGTTGGGGGACTCTGCATCACCCTGTCAGGGTTCATTTCACAATAATGACCAGCTCGCTGTACATTATCCCTAACTTATTATCTTATTGAACATTCTCATATAAAATGTTACTGTCGGGTAAATGAAGCATGGATAGAAAGTACTGGTGTCACACTAAAATCAGGAAAATTATTCCCACATTTTAAAAACCCATTCTCTCTGGAGGGTCATGTAATAGGCAAAGCCAGTGCCGGTACTGGCTGGAGTTAAAAACTATCAGCCCAATATATTGGCCAGCCAATGGACTTGTTAAACACTACTCAAGCATGCATAATGAAGGTACCAGGTTGTCAAAAGGCTGAAGAAGGAGGAGCAATATCAAAACCATTTAAAACACATACATGTCATTAAAGCAATGAGCAAATAATCCACGTGCAAACCTTGAGCCTGGCAACCACCTCTGACTCTGGGATCTGTCATGTTTTATTCATGCTACTGTAAATGTTCCATTAACTTTCATGAATGCCAAATTACCTCAGAGGCTCTTTAATGGAACGCATACAAAGCAGATAGAAGGCGACCATCAATATTCTTTTGTAAAAAGGGTCCTTTCAAATTTCCAAAAACGTTATTCTCTATGTCACCCTATCAGGTGATTTCCCTACAGACCACTGGTCCAAGGTGTTTAGGGACGGTTTTGTGTAGGCGATACAGTTTTATGACAATGAGTCAGTGTTTCTAGGCTGAAGAGGACTGAATTTCACTATGACTGTATTCACAGATAGGTTGGATAAAAAAGTAATTTCTCTTCCTTTTTTTACTACCAGTGGTTATGATAATGTCCATACTAATTGATTTTTCAGTAATGATGTCAGTTTGAAGGCTTGGGAGTTGCTCTAGATTAAGCAGTTCTAGTTTCCTGAGAAACTGAGCTCTAAATGCTCACCTCAGCTCTATAAAATGTGTATATTTTATGTTATGAGAAAAAGACTCTATGGGTTGCCAGATTGTCCATACAGTTTGCAACCATCTTTCACTTGCAGTCAATGCACAAACAGTCCTCTGGCTTTAATGTGTCAGGGCTGGTGTAGGGTCTGCATCAGAAACGCTGAGTTGAGCAGTTAAGCCTAGTTAATAGAAATCTGTACTGCAGAAGTAAATATTGTGTTGTGGGTCACTTGTATATCAGCAGAAAGCACTACTCAAATTTTATAATCATACCAATAGTTAGTCTTGCCTGACATAAGGCCTGTACAAGACTACCATTTAGACCAGGGATATATAATCATATGCAATAAATACTGTGAAAGAATTATTTAATCAGCACTTCTAAAATGCTGAGAGTTTCTTAGAACAGAAGAAAGTAAACAAACAAACTCAGTTTGTAGGCTATAGATATATTCGAGTTAATTAGGTATAATGGTTTTAGAGAGCTGATGCTTTACAGTATACCCCCCAAAAATATAATTCATTCTTATACGAGTGCCTATTGTAGATCTTATCCCGTATTAACACTCTTTTGCTGTGACATATTCTCCACACAAACCTCTTCCTTTCTACTAGAACAAAGGCAATTTCACTTAATCTGGGATGTGGCCAGATGTGAAAGTGTTGGTGATTTATTTCCTCACACTCTGAGAAAAAGTCAAGATGGGCAGCATCCAGACAGAGACACATTAATTCACAGACAATACTCAAACACACACAAAGTACTTCACACCAAGAAATAAATGAATACAGAATACTACACAGAAGAAAGACTGAGTGAGTTGTGTGTGTGTGTGTGTGTGTGTGTGAGTGTGTGTATGTGTGTGTGTGTGACAGAGAGACAGAAAGAGAGACGGGGAGAGAGAGAGAGAGAGAGAGAGAGAGAGAGAGAGAGGAAGAAAATTGAGGTGTTATTTTGGGAATATGCTTCTTCCTACAGTGTTACTGATGACACACTGCGCTTCTGCCCACTGGGATCACTGACTGCAGACTGATCGATGTACCTTGGTAGGTAAGCAATCCATGGATAAAAGACAGGAAAACAGATGTTTATTTCTATACTCACAATACTAAAAAATTATGGCACATGGATAAGCACAAAGCCATTTCTTCTTTATCAGTGAAAATCAAGCTGTAAATGTACCACGTAATTGCTAAACACCAGCCTGCCCTCTGTTCACTCAAATAATTAACTCCTAATTAGACAGGAGAAAAGATATTGAAAATAACTGCACAAGAATTCACAGCTTACAATGTGTTACAAAAACCATATACAGGGGTAATGTTCATCACTAATTATTCAATATCAGTGAGCGCTGGAATCTAAATAAATATGTCTCCACCTACAGACAATGGAATATCTGATTTATACAGTTCAGTGATATGACAAATTTCAAGATTTAGTGTTCTTAGGTTCTTAAAGAAACTACTTAGAGAAACAGACAGTTCTATGTTCTGCACAGACCTTTTGAATGAAATGACTGAATGGAGTATGACAATTTGTGTGCATTTATTTCAAATATCCCTTACATGGACTTTGGTACACAGAATGCAATTATTAAAAACAAAATGTTGTTCAAACAAGAATGACGTTTTGCTAGAACAAGATACATAGTTTCTTCTACTGTTTGAAAGGGCAATCTGAATTATTGTGTGTAATGTTGAATAATTTTTCATAAGGGTGGCAATAATTTTGGAGAGTATGTGTAATTAGTTTCCTAAAATGCAGCGGCATTGCTATGTCATAGCCTTTCACTGCTGTAGCCTGATACTACTGAAAACAGGTAACATGAGACAAATAAGCGTTTTATTTTTCTATCCTGTTCTACTCAACTCTACTAATGCACAGTCTTAGTGGTGACACCATGTGATCAAAATCGAATGACTTTGTAAACGTGATATCACAGGGAGAACAGGGAAATCATGATTCGTCATGTTTACATTATGAATACATTTATTACTGAATACATTAAACCAAATAAAACTTCTATAAATGTTGCTATTTAATTAATTGAATAAATATTGCAATGTAGCAGCTCAATGCATAAAATCATGCAGATACAGGTCAAGAGCTTCAGTTAATGTTCACATCAAACATAGAATAGAGAAGAATGCGTCATCAGTGACTCCGTAGCATGGTTGTTGGTCCCAACATGCTGGACATGCTGGTTTGAGCGTTTCAGAAACCATTGATCTTCACTCCCGGGATTTTCACCCACAACAGCCTCTAGAATTTACCAAGAATGATGCAAATAAAAAGTCCTTAGCAGAGCAGCAGTTCTTAAAACGGAAATGGCTTGTTGAGAGAGGTCAGACAAGAATGGTCAGACTGGGGTGGGCTTACAGAAAGGCTACTCAAATGACCACTTTTTATAACTGAGGTGAGCAGAAAAGCATCTAAGAATGCAAAACATGCTAAAGCTGGAGACGCGACAGCCTACAACAACAGCAGTCCCCGTTGGATTCCACTCCTGTAAGCCAAGGACAAAAATCAGAGGCTATAGTGGATGCACAGTAGAGGTTTTTCCAATATTTAACTGTCCAGTTTCAGTAAGTCAGTGCCTACTGTAGCATCAGATTCCTGTTCTTGGCTAAAAATCCCAGGCGATCAATCAGCAGTTTCTGAAACAAAAACCATCTTATCTGGCATGGTCAAAGTCATTGAGGTCTCATTTTTCCTCATTCTGATGTTTGATGTAACGATTAATTGACGCTCTTGACCTGCATCTGCACTGTTGCCACATGATTGGCTGCCTGGAGAACTGCATGAATGTACATGTGTTCCTAAAAAAGTGAATGGTGAGTGCACAGTAAAGTGTTTGCAAGTTTCAGAAATTTAATCTTTCCCTTTATAATTTAAGTAGATATAGGATTTTCTACACCTATTAAATGACTCTGCAAGATTACTAGATGTGAACAGGGAAAAAGAAAATCACTGGTACAAATAACAATAAGGGGTTTGTAATGTTTTCAGTGAACGTTTTTTCCTTCTGATTTAACTACACAACCTCATGGGAAATTCAGAAAGTCACAGTGTGGTGTTCTAAAATATTAGATTCATAACAGAAAATGTATTAAAAAAAAAGGCCAGATGGCCAAAAAAAGATAAATTGATATTTTCCTTTTGTATACTTGGGCTATTGCCAAGCAGTGAGAATCCTCGGTGCCTGGATAAAGTGAGCTGTCTCTTGCCATGTTTCATACAGCAATCTATTTCACCGGGTCTGTTTGGATGATCAGCAGCAAACACCAAAAAGCTAAGCTTGGTTGAAGCATTGATGCTCAAAGTTGTAATGCCTCCAGGTAAAGCATAATTGCTCTTTCCATGTGAAAACAATGGGTTCCTGATTGCAAGTAAAGCTGCTCCTTAACAAGCTGATGAGGTCCCAGCTGAGGGTTTTGTTCTCTGTTTAGCTTTGTTCTTCTGCTAAGGATATGAAGTCAATCCTGAATGACTAACATGCTTTACCCGCTTGAACACCAATGCTGTAGTCCTTCTTGTATTAGATCTAATATGCACAAACCAAACCAGGTTTAAAGGATGCACATGGTAAATACTGATTTGATTCAATGTGCATTCATGTGTGATTGTTAGGAGCTTTAAAAAAAAACTTCATTTGTTTAAACAGGTGACTGTTAATCAGTTTTAGGACTAATATATAAAATACATTTAACTCCTTTGTTTTTAGTTAACTCCTTTTTGGCAGTGGGGATGGGCATTGATAATTACTTTAAAACCAACAAGCAATCTGGACTTAAACAATTTTTACTCTCATTGGTTCCTGACTTTTCAGACACCCCTGAACTGTTCTTCAACTAAGTGGCTACTTGTGATTTGCTTAAATACCTCAGCACACAAAACTCTATAAACCACAAATGTACAGAAGCAGTAGTACCACCATAACTGAAGACCTATGTCCCGCAGGAACTGTGGACAAAACAGCTTCTAAATTACTGCAACAGTTTCTTCAACAAATTCAGCTACTGCAAATAAAGCTATCTTTTTTTACTGTAAATAGATGGAACAAGCACTTTCTCTGTTATTGTCCCTTCTGGACAAATGAATCCATCAGCAGTACATTCCAGGGTCTACAGTTTATGCTCAGACTTTCACATTCAAAATGTAACAAGTAATAATTGAATTTATTTTTTATTCTGTGTGTACAAGAGATGCAGTCTCCAGATGAAGGTCTAAATTTTTCTGTAAACAGTTACATGCAATGTTCACTTGCATTCACTATGCAGTGTCATGACTGACGTACACCGCCTTTATCGAGGGTGCTTGTAACTCATCAATGACAGAGACGTAAGGGAACGAGTCCTCCAACTGTTCATTATTTTCAAGCCTCTAATCGAGTCTGAGAATCTAAGAAATAAATCTCAACTGAGGCATCTGGCACTTGAGTCAGCTTTCAATCGACAAAAGCATTTGCTTCAGTAATGGACAAAAAGTATGGCATTTTTTATAGCTTTAGTGCTTCAGTGTGCAGACTTGTGAATACTGGCTTGTTCAGGGTTCTCAAACTTGATTTACACAGTGACGTTTTGCTACACACACTTACACTTTAATTTACACTTTTTAAAAAAAATAATTTTTAATCAAACTTCGCATATAAAATTAGAAGAATATGCACTTTGACCAGTACTGAGGACTTACTAACGAAGTCTGCCGATGAAGGATCTGCTGATGACTATTCCAGAAATAACATTTATCCAACCATGTCCAAAACTTTAAAATCTACCATAAAATGCATACCATATAAATACATGGCAAACCAAAAGCCTTGTTGGTTGGTAACAGTACTTGTATATTCACTAATGATATCCTGTTAATGTATGCTACAAGAGTGTGCATTAAAAAAGAACAGAGGCACTTGAATCTGTTCCAGAGTAAACGATGACTATTATCACAAGAAAAGCCAGTGCTGTCCCGATGGAGTCACTCTGCATTGATCACATAAAGCAATCACTGTGTACAGCTGGAAACCATATAAACCCCTGACAGCTACTGTGTAATTAGAAACAGTCCGTGTTATCTGATTCAGTTCCAAGCTTCAGATGAAATGATGAATATCAAATAAGAACCGAACACGCTGTGAAATACAGTAAATACACTGACCTTTTAAATAGAGCAGATAGTATAGAATATCAGACGGAGATGAAGGTTGTCAATACAAGAGTATTGATCTAAGATGAGCTTCCTCTTGCCTTTAAATCAAACAAAACCCGTGGCAACTGAAGTAGAGCATACTTGTGTGTATGTGGTTTTGGGGTTGTTGGGTTTTTTTTTTTTTTTTGTGGATTTTCTATCAATTTTCTCTCAAATTTAGTCATGGCCAATCTCCCACCCACCAGGCAGCTCTTCCCTATCACACAACAGCTACTCACCAGGGAGGGCGTTGGCTATCATGAGCTATCTCTGAGGCATGCGAAGCCAGAACTGCTGCGCATGCAACGTCAGGGAGCAAAGTGCCATCCACCCACTTTCTTATGCATGAGCTCACAGATGCCCATGACGCTGTAAGTGTCACTGTAATGGACAGGAGAAAGAGAGAGTCCGACACCCTTCTCTCCCTGAGAACACCGGCCAAGTATTCTCTCTTGAGCTCCCAGGCCTGGATGGCAGGATTCGAATTAGCGATCTCTGGATGATAAGGCGAAAACTTTTCTATTGCACCACTTGTAATATTCTACTGTATGATTTAACAATAATAGCTCATGATAATTGACAATGTTTACATAATATCACAATTAATAACAGATCACAACATTTAGGTATCCTAACAGCTGCAACCAGCAGGTCCGAAAATAGAAAAAATATTTCCATGAAGCTGAGATCAATTACACTTTAATATTTAATATTTTTAATAGTAATATAAATAAATCAACACTGATAAGATAAGAATAATACTTTAAGCCATTTACAGTTACTGTTAATGTTGTGGAACATCTACGAGACAAGTTACTTCCTGTTATCACTTCTATTACAGCAGTTATAAGCGGTAGTAGTTCTCTCAGCAACCTCTCCTTTTTAAAGCCGAAAAAAAAAATGCAGCTTGTTACTGACATGCAAACTACTGTAAAATGCAAAGTTCTCTGTCCTGAAGACTTTCCAGTGTTTGAAAACTTAAAGAAACAGCTTTACGTCTGACTGCAGACTTCTTCCAGAAACAAATAAGCATCTTCAAAGCTTCACCTTAGCGATCTGACGTGAAGTTATAACATACAGGCGTTTTTCTGGATTGTCATACGTGTGAGGAAACACTATACTTACTTATATTAAAACATAAATATAGTACGCATAAAAAAAATACGCATTAATACATCAAAAAGCAAAAACAAATTAAAAAACCCAGGTTGTTTCTGTTCGCCTGAAAAACCATCCTGCACACAGAACAAAGCTCCATTAGCACATGGCATCCTCAGAGACCAGCATCAAGAGAAGAAGGTGCGGTAAACGAGTCATGAAATATTTACTCCCTCATATCAGCATTCCAGGCCTCCATAGCACTCCACAGAAATTCACAATTTTTCAGTAATCTATGCAGTCAAGTAAAATAGCAGCAAGGTGTAATGAGTCACTCTTGTAATGGAACACTCTTAAAGGCTTGGTGGTATATGAGGGGAGTGTGATTTATAACAGTTGATCAATAGTAATCATTTGGATTTTTTGCAGCGCTCGTGCTTCCAGGGCTTGGGATGAAATGGAAAAAGTCGTCAATGGAAAAATACTGCAGGTTTCCCTTAATACTCTCTCAATACCATTTTAAACACTGCGAGCAGCACAGACACTAGAGACACGGCTAGATGGTATACCGGGGATGCTTTTTTTTTTTTAATCTCTGCATTTGTAAGGCTTCAGAATTTGCTGTATTTAATCCATCATTCTGTAGTGTAGCAGATTAAAAACCAGGCGAACCCAAAAGCAGGACACTGTTCCAGAGGCAAGCCCAGATTAGTCCAAGACTTTCACAAGTCTTCCACGTCATACACAAAATGAACAAAATATGCACCACTCACTTGACTGGAGCAGTTTTCGAAATGTCACAGTCATCATAGCTGACTGAAGGGACACACGGCTTTGCGGAGCGGTGAAGGGGTCGTGACATTAATTCTAGCTGTAAACAACTACTAGCTGTAGATTTAAAGATTGGCCTGAAGGAAAGCAGTTTGACGTAGACGCTGTCTGATCTGGAAGTCGGCGCACCTCTTGGTCACCCGCATTTCTTTGCTTCCCGAAACGGAAACCATCTGGATACGCTGATGCCCACATGGGGCTGGTGTGTGGAATGCCTGCGTGCTGATTTACACCATTACATAAACTTTAAGGCGAAGAATGTACGGCACGACAATTCAGATTTTATCCGACCACGGAACACTCTGGGTGATTTATATGCGTACTCACGGTTGTAGAGCATCCAGGAGGTCCACGGTGTCGATCCATCCGTCACCACGCAGATCGGGGATCGTTCGGAAACAGAAAGGGACGGGAAATTAAATCATAAAACATTTTTTATATTAACTGTCAGGTAACACTGATATAACCGCTTAGCTATTCCTCCCCAGCTTCCAGACCTGACCGGTTTCAGATCAGGTTGGTTTTTTGAGCAGCGCTAACCTAACACAGATTTCATTCATTCATTCAAGAAACGTCTTACTGCTTACTGAGGTGTACAGATTACATGTTACAATTTTGGGCAAATGACATACCGACAGGTGGATGAAAAAAAAAATCTCAAGAGTCTCTCTTGAGGAGTCTCTCTTTGCTTGACAAAGGTAATATTAACCACAGTAACTGGAAGAGAAAAAGGGTGTTAATGGACCAAATCAAAACACACCACAGACACACTGGAAGAGAGAGAGAGAGAGAGAGAGAGAGAGAGAGAGAGAGAGAGAGAGAGAGACATGTTAATAAATCAGCTATGAAAATGGGGACACCTTCTTCACTACAGCTACGGCTGTGATTTCATTTTTTTCTAAGCGGCTCAATGAAAATCCTGACCTTCAGTAGGAAACCTTTAACAGTCATTTATTTAGTCTACCTAAAAAAATGAATGTATGAATGAATGAATGAATGAATAAATAAATAAATAAATACAAACATTTGGCAAACCGAGAAACATCTACAGCACCGTGTTCCAGTGCAGACAGAAAGCAAAGACTGAATATGGCAACACAACAACAACAACAACAACAACAACAGCGTAACAAACAAACAAACAAACAAACAAGTCCTAAAGAAACTAAACAAACCCCGACAGGAGACAGTGCGCCAGCGCGCAGGTTACCCAGCAGTGAGGCACAAACAGATGTTACACCGCAAAGCCGCTATGTGGGACGAGCCGGATTTAAAGCACTTACATACCTGCTCAGACATTCAGCTGGGTTACTCCAGAAAACAGCGAGCCAAAAATCCCAAGTTAGATACAGAACACGAGTAGAAAGCAGACCCGAAAGCCAGTTACGCGCACACACACACACACGCCCGCGCACAGACATACATTTCATGAGCGTGATGTAGATGCGGACCCCGAAGCCTGCCCGCTAAGACACGCCCCTTTCTGAAACCCACGCCCACTTCTAATAATAATAATAATAATAATAATAATAATAATAATAATAATAATAATATAACGTGGTGCAAACTCTTTTTTTTTTTTTTTTTTTTTTTACAAATATTTGTAATATTAAATATTGTGTAAATAAAGTAAATAGATAGGCAATTAGTGTGTGTGTGTGTGTGTGTGTGTGTGTGTGTGTATATATATATATATTTGTTTTATTCCATAAACTACTGACAACATTCCACATATTCCAATTCCACATAAAATATTGTCACTTGACATAACTGGCCAAAATAACACGAAAAAACATTCTGTGATTTCAGACCTTGGATAATGCATCGTAATCAAGATCATATTCAGTTTTAAACAATACAATACTAATGTTTGGAAATTAGGAAGAGGACAGAAATTCAATCAATATTTGGTGGGAAAACCCTGACAGTTATTCACAGCTTTCATGCGTCTTGGCATGCTCTCTCTTCTCGTCGCCCTTGGGTGACTTTTTTTTGCACCACTCCTGGATTGATGGCTTTGATGGCTTGCAATCATCCATCTTCATCTTGATCACTTTCCAAAGTTTCTCGCTGGTGGTCGGGTCTGGAGATTGGGATGACCATGACAGGGTCTTGAGCTTTTGTGATCCTCCGTCCACAACTTGATTGAGCTGGCTGTGTGGCATGGAGCATTGTCCTTCTGGAAAACCCAATCCTCAGAGTTAGGGAGCACTGAAGGAAGCTGTTCTACCAAGTTAACCTTGAATGTGGATTGATTCATGTGTTCTTCACAAAAAAAAGTTTTGGTGCTCATTTCCAGCTTTGCTGATCCTCCACCAAATTTCACAGTTGGTGTGAGACACTGTGGAGGGTCTCCATCTAAACATTAGACTAGCAGGTGATGGGAAAAGCTGAAAATTGGAATAATCAGAGAAGACAAACTCACTTCAGTCCTCTGCGATCCAATCCTTGTGGTCTTTTGCAAACCTCAGTCTGGCTCTTCTTTGCTTCTAAGAGATGAAGGGCTTTTTTCTAACGTTGCATGACTTCAACCCCTCCCGGAGGAGCTGGTTTCAAACCGTCCTTGCCGTGCACTTAACCCCAGCTGCCATTTGCCATTCTGTTTGTAGGCCTTTTGATGTCATCCTTCGGATGTTGCGTGATCCCGGTCAGTGGAGAGTCGTTTTCTCCTTCTGCCCGTCTGTTACTTTGTTGTCACCAATGTCTGCTGCTTGACCTTGACATCTTTGAAATTTTGAGGATGGAAGCAACCTGACACTCACTGTATCCCTCTGCCAGTAAAGACAGAACGAGACAGAATTAAGCCCTCCTTTTTCTTACTCAAAACTTTTCTTTTTAACACTTTTGGCATGATGAATAGTATGTGCGTATGTACACTCAGTATACTTCGCTAATCAAAAATTCGCATTCACTCTTTGAGTAACGTCATTAACAAGAAAGAATGGTCATATCTTTGATTCATCAAAACAGCTTCCTCTAGCAGGGCAAAACAGCAGAGCAAATCTGACCCACTGCTTGTACAAAGGACATTAAATACTGCTCAGTAAGTTCATTGCAACACACCTGGAGCATTGTCCACAGGTGTGATGCAATAGTCCGCTGCTTCGCATTGACCCCTTTCCTTACACAATCTGGAGTTGTGTTTGGGGTCATGTTCCTACTTATAAGAAAACCTATCTATGCACCTTGCAGCTGCATCGATATCAGTACCTTAACCTTCAGCAAGCAAGGCACCAAGAAACCTTTAAAGCAGTCTAACCTTTTCTAACCAGAATTGAGAATAATGTGTTATCATTTCTAAAAATCCCAGTTTATATGGTATTTGTGTTTGATTAACTATAACGATGCTAGATATCCCTGAAATCCTCATATTGGAGTAAGAGAGACAGTGTGCAGTCGATCAAGGAAGAGCGAGCCACAGATTGAAGGGGCTCAGAATGGCAGCAGTAACAGCTTTTATGCCTCAGGGCAGGCAGCATGTGGTAGTGAGTGAGGTAAGAAACAAGAACACGAAACTGTTCTGTGTAGTGCAGGGATTCATGCATAACTTCTTTAAAATGACCTGATCCATGTGGCTTACTATACCCATACCATGTAAAATCCAGGCTACAGAGGCAGAGACTAAAAAACTGTAGGTCTAGTAAGATATCTGGAGAAAAAAAAATACTTTAAAGCTTGGTTGGTGGGACAACTTTGCTGCAGGCAAAAAAAAGGACAACATGCCAGGCCTGTCTCCTTTTGAAGCTATTGTAGTAGTGTTACTATTTGATGGGTTATTCAGAGTAAATCTAACACCTGGAATAAATATATATTCTTCCTCTCCCAGACTTTCAAAGCTGAACACTGATAGCTGAGTGACCACGGTAGGGGGATTTTACCTCTGTGGATCAGAGCAATGTCAGAACACAGTCTGTTTTCACTCCACTTTCTTACTTGTTATGGAAACACTCCACTTTCTTACTTGTTATGGCAGATATGAAATCATCACCTGAGGCAAACTCCTTGTACACCCACAGCTTTTGCTTAGCTACGATGAGACATTTTGCTGTTCTTAAGCTTCTCAAAACAGAATATTTTTTCCAGTAGGGAACACGTATCATGGACCCTCTTCTGAGTTCAGCACACAATAGTTTTATGATTATGATCTACAGCTTTTTCTACACCGTCCATAAACAGTGTTCCAGAGTATCTAAGGAACATTAACTTTAAAGGTTAATTGTAAAACCCAGATAAATTATACAGTACTGCGCAAAAGTCTTAGGCAATCTGTTTTTATAATACAAACTTCGTTATGGATTTTTATTTTATGACTTGTAGTCAATGCAAGCCGAGTCAATACAAAAGCATTTTTATCTTTCCAAGCATTACTTTTCCAGCACAATATTAAATGTTCCAGGGAAATGTTTGTCTGTCAGTAAAGAAAGTAGCATATAACGTAAGAGATAAAAAAAAAAAAACATTAAATAACAGACAAAAAACATAACGAAGGCCCCTGGGTTTTGCGTACAAGAAAGGGAGCACATGTGACAGTTTAAGTCAACAGAAGAACTGAGGCTGGTTCTGCAACATGCTCAGTAAAACATACCAGCTCATTTCCTAATAAAATTGCACACATTGTTCCTGGAATGTATTCTTCTTTTTGATGAAATTAAATGCTTCTGCAATTTAAAAAAAAAATGCTAAAAAGAGCAGTGAACAGTAATAACTGAAAGAAAATCCATATATATATATATCTGTACAACGACGAACTGCAGTCAGGTCCAGACCCCGATGAGGACGACGAGCATGCAGATGAGCTTCCCTGAGACGGTTACTGACAGTTTGTGCAGAAATTCTTTGGTTATGCAAACCGATTGTTGCTGCAGCTGTCCGGGTGGCTGGTCTCAGACG